>KQ993852.1:16303-54951 GCA_001598015.1 Dorcoceras hygrometricum
GATTACTTACAAAGTTGCTTGATATAAAATTTTTTGATTCGATTATACAAAAACAAAATCTAGGAGTTAGAAAAGCTACGACTACTATATTAATTTTATATATATAATATGTAATTTCCCCTTTTGCAGTTTCTATTACATATGCATCAGAATAGTAAATGTTATTATTTCATCCCTGCACGTCACAATCTGCAATAGATCTATTAAACAATAAAATAGTAAATGTTGGGCCGACCCGCCCCACCGCGGGCCGACCCGCCCTAAGCCGTGATCGAAACGGGCCAGCCCGTTTCGGCCCGCCTCCAAACGAGCTATTATTTTACTAACCCAACCCGCCTATTTTTCATGGCGGGGGGGGGGGGGGCGCCCCCAACGGGGCCAGCCCGTTTCTGCCCGCCTCCAAACGGGCTATTAGTTTACTAACCCAACCCGCCTATTTTTCATGGCGGGGCGGGTTGGCCCGATGGGTTTGACCCATTTTGACAGCTCTAGGTGCAAATAGATTTGACTTTATCAATTATATTCAAACTACAGAAAATAGTTCACACTTTGGTTCGATTTTTGTTTTCTTGGGGTTGCACGTGAAACATGCGAAGAGACTAGTAATATCAATGACGTTTCAAGTTCACAGTTGTTAATTGTACGTGAGAGCCCGACAACAAATTTCCCATCTTCTAATTCATGATATAATCTGTATTGGATTTCTTGAATCTGTTTGTACACCTGAAAAGAGTGAATAAATGACATGTTTCTAGCGTTATACTAGATTAGATCTACCGATTTAGACGAGGTAAACAAAAGTTGGATTCAAATTTGTGCAAGAAAGTTGAGCACTAAAAGTTATGCCATCTTAGACAATAATAGCATGGCCTTAAAATTAATGGTCATCTTATTAATAATACAAGTATAATAAGATCACACCAAGAAAGTGAAACTATACACGTCTTGGCTACAACATTATGATATTCAAAACGCACCATTCTCCAGTCTGGCGGGACAAGACAAATGCCAAATCCCAAACGAGCAGTCTTTCCTCACCATCTTCCTTAGTGCTGATCTCCAT
The DNA here is from genome assembly GCA_001598015.1 of Dorcoceras hygrometricum. Classification (NCBI taxonomy): domain Eukaryota; kingdom Viridiplantae; phylum Streptophyta; class Magnoliopsida; order Lamiales; family Gesneriaceae; genus Dorcoceras; species Dorcoceras hygrometricum. The sequence goes on from KQ993852.1 coordinate 17,367, forward strand.
TCTTACATTCTCCATCCTGCATTCTCTGGATCTCTACACAGGTCATAAACCTGTAAAATAATTCATAGTCTCACAATTGTAATCATATCCTAATGATTCGATACTCTTGAAGCACAAGTAATTTGAGAACTTGATTGCTAAGTGGAAGGAAGAAGAAAGAAACTTGAACTAAATAATAATGTTGGCAGATAGACAATGGGCCGAGGATTACACAATTGCTACTAGTACATATGATACAAGGCTACTGAATTACATGAAACTGTTTGGAAGGTACCGGATTTATCATAGACTAAATTCTGACAAAGGTTAGCATTCATCCTTCCTCGTCCTCCGACGTAGACGTATCATCCCCGTTGTTTTCACTATCGTGTATTTTCACCTCCACTTTCACCACGGGAATAGGGTGTACTGGTGAAGTACCTGAAGTGCGAGAAAGAACAAAATGATTATGTCAACCATGAGGTGAAACAAAATCCTCTTATATTTCTTAAATCAATTCTGGTATACCATATTGTCCTTTTCATCAAGCACCCAAGAACAGATGTGAAAAAGCACAAACTGGATGACGGGGCAAAAACATTTTGCCCACTGTGATTAAGTTGAGATATATATATATATATATATATAGATGGATATATACAATAGAGTGTTACAAGAAGAACTACCAACAACTAAACTAAAGTGGTGAAAAAATTTCTGATTAAAAATACGGTTGTTTGACAAGCAACAAATCCAAAAACTTCACGACCCAGTCCATCAACCAGTAAGGACGGCATGCTATCATACACTTCTAAATGTTATTTTCCATTATGACAAGTGACAACTGATTTGACCAAAGAGATAACCAACCCATCACATTCAGTTCACGTTAAGTGATATTAATGTAAAATAAGGTTTTTGTTCTTCAGTGGTTGGTACCAGCAAAACCAAAGTATAAAAGAAACTGGTGTCCAAGATAATCTGCAGACATATAACAGAAGATCGAAATATAAACGGAAAAGATCAGTATGCAGACCCTTGATTGCATACTGAAAAGATCAGAATGCTGACCCTTGATTGCATACTGAAAAAGTTGATGAAAGATATAAGCAGAAAAGAACCAGGTTTTTCCCATTCCAGCAAGTCCACAATTCCACAATTCATGATTTAAGGCTATCAACTCTTAAGTTAATGTTTAATCAAGAGCCCCTCCAACCCATCTTTGTCAATATTACAGTACACATACGACCATCCTCGATAACTTACTTTGGGCCTCTAGCTCTTTTCCCACGCATGGCTAAAGACTCTCGGCCAAAATTCCAGTCTGAAATACATTCCCCACCACCAACCCGAACTGTGCAACTTATTTACAGCAAGCTAAGCCAAGAAACAACAAAAAAGAGGTTTGAGGATTTGAACCTCTGCTTAAGGACCGTAAATGTAATTAGCAAAAAGGGGAATGAAGGCCTACCCTGATATTCCCCAAAATTAACATCAGATGTGTTCTTTCGAGTGATCATCACCCAAAATAAATGATGGTCCAACACATAATCTTCTGTCGATCAATCAAAACAGCATCAATATTTTCTACCAGATTATGAATAATCAATCAACTCCTTCACCCCCAAAAAAAGAGAAAAATGTAGACTTTTACACCCCAACTGTAAGATAAACAAGAATTTGATTCCCGCAATTAGAACTGATAAGTGGAATGCTCCACTTGTTTAACTATCATCGATTCCACTTCAATGATATTGTCGGACATTACCTCAATCAAGATAACCTAAGAACGGTAATTGATCACTGGCGTAAAAAGTTCAAGTTTCTTGTAAAATAATTCCAATAAAAATCCGCAGAGACCAATCAATCAAAATTGATTCTTTGATTATCACCTTCAATAAAAAACTCAGATGACGGCCATCCTTTCCTGGACGAGAACGACATCTGTTCATCCTCCGACAGCATATCATCCACAGAACCCCGAACATTCTTCGTGCCACCCGAAGATGAAATATTTCCCAAAGCCTCCAGCACGCTGCCGGCGGAGTGGTCACGCATCGAGGTACCACGCGGTGGGACCCAGTAGGAGTAGCCGGGGAGGAAGGGGAGCCAATCAGGTGCGGCGCGGCGTACCATGATGCTGTGGATCGCATCCTCGAGCTTCCTAATACCCAGAGTGATAACCTCCGCCACGGCCTCCGGTGTATCGGGCTGCGAGGAGGAGGAAGCGTCGAGGTCTAGCTCAATGAGCGACACGTGATGCGGTTTGTTGGAGCGGTGGCGGTGGTGGCTGATAAGCGGCGTCGGATGCCGGAGGACGGAGCGGGGTAGGGAATTGTACAAGATTCGAGACATAGCCATTCTGAATGTGTCTATGTGGCGCGTGATCCGGTTAACTGAGTTTGGTGAGCCTCAAACAACTCGTTTTCCTTTAACAATTTTTTTTTTTAAAAAAAATAGTAAAAATTATTACAGCTTATATTTCCAACCAGTGGAAATTGAACCAAATGCCATAAGCGCAAGTATAAGTGGAGACCAAATAATAATAATAATTATTATTTTTGGCCCTTGAAGTTTTTGCGCATCCTCTCATGCTTTATCTTGATTTTGTGCAATTATGACTACATAATTAAAGCATCGTTTTGAGCCGAGAGAAATAATTACAAACTAAAGATAATATAGTTATTGTTATAAATTAAAAGAGACATTAACAAATAAAGTAAATAATTACCTTTGCAATAACCCTCATTGATTACTCCAAATGAACTCTTAATTATATATTAATAGAAAATTATTATTTCTCTATAATTTCCTTAATTTATATAGAATAGAATTGAGAGAGAATTTGTATATTTTTGTGTGTTTTTCAAATGAAGATTACAAGTCTATTTATAGGCAAATGAAATGATTAAAATAATAAAAATGTCTAAATCACTTCATTTAATATTAAGACATCCAACAACTAACAACTAATACTAACCATATAATTTTATTAATTATTCCACAATACTCCCCCTTTGGATGTCTTCATTACGTGTTTTGATACTGCCTCGTTAAAAACCTTACTAGGAAAAACTCAGTGGGATAAAAACCATAGTAAGGGAAAAAGAGTGCAGTTACGTAAACTTTCTCCCCCTGTTGAAGAATCATGTGAAATCTCTTAGACGTCGCATTCCGATCTTGTATACCAATTTCTCAAAAGTCGATGTAGGCAATGATTTTGTGAAAAGATCGGCCAAATTTTCACTTGAGCGAATTTGTTGAACTTCAATATCACCTTTCTTTTGCAAATCGTGTGTGAAAAAGAACTTTGGGGATATGTGTTTCGTCCTATCACCTTTGATGTATCCTTCCTTTAGCTGAGCAATGCAAGCTGCGTTATCTTCATAAATTATTGTTGCTGAGCTTTTACTTGTAGACAGACCACATTCCTTTTTGATATGGTAAATCATTGATCTCAACCACGTGGGGTGAATGAATGCTTTAGAGAACAACATATTTATAGAATAAAATCTAACTGTTTATACCCGTTACTAGCCGTTTAAATATGTCCGTTTTATGAACGTTTAATAATCTAACGGAAAAATACAAATTTTATTTAACATTTTAGATTAAAATATAGAAATGTATTTATATAAATGTGATGCATATAATTTAAATTATGTTGTATATCACATCATATTATTATTTTTAGGTGGCATAGCCTCCTTTATATAATAATATGATATTATACATAATATCATAAAACGTGATGAACAATATAATTTTTTAATTCATATCACGTTATTATAATGAGGTGTCATAGACTCCTTTTATATAATAACATGACATTATACAATGAAATAAATCGAGTGATCGTGCTGATAACGTGTTATAAATTAAAAGAGACATTAACAAATAAAGTAAATAATTACCTTTGCAATAACCTTGAATATATTCTTCTTGATTACTCCAAATGAACTTTTAATTATATATTAATAGGAAATTATTATTTCTCTATAATTTCCTTAATTTATATAGAATAGAATTGAGAGAGAATTTGTATATTTTTGTGTGTTTTTCAAATGAAGATTACAAGCCTATTTATAGGCAAATGAAATGATTAAAATAATAAAAATGTCTAAATCACTTCATTTAATATTAAGACATCTAACAACTAACAACTAATACTAACCATATAATTTTATTAATCCACAATAGTTATTTTTTTTTTGTAATTCTCTATATACAATGATGTCACATACTTATTATTAACTTTAAATATAAAACTATGTCAAATATTTCTAAGTAGAAAAAAATTTTTGTCATATAGAATACATTTACATTTATAAGATAACATGTAATCCAATTGAAAAAGATAACGATTTTTTAAACACTTGTTGTCTTAAGAGATTCTTGGTACAAAATGTTATTTCTAAATACCAAATTTGGTGTATTATATTGATCAAAGTAAGGGAAACGTAATGGGGAAAAACATCAAAAGGTTAAATATAATATTACTGTTTCTTATCATTATAAGAGGGATGCGTATCCAAGTTTTAAAAGGAATCATGAAACTTTTGATGCAATATGATCATAAAATCAAAATTACCCCACCAAGAATCAAAGAACACAGCAGACCAAGGCCTAAAGTAATGCATGATTTCCCATTCCACTTGAAATGTTAAATGGACCACCAAATGCATTTGGATTCCTCATTTTCGATGGTAACATCGTCGCCCTACTTTCTTGCTGATGAAAATATCATTTGCTGATCAAGTTGGGGCACATTGGCAAATGCAAGTTACTAGGAGGTTCAACGCCGTTTGATGAGGCGAGCTAGTCATTGTATCTGTTTAATTCCTTGCAACATTGTCTTCATACAAGCTGTCGAGTTGAAGCTTGTCGAATCCCCCAGCCTGTTGCTCATATAAATTTGCTCATAGTTGCAGTTGCCAAGCTAAGATTACCAAAAGTTTTACCTGCAGGATAAGATTATTTGGAGGAGTGATTTCTAATGGGTCACCAATAAGATCACATTCACTGTAGCCATTGTGAACATAGATCGTAAGGACAGGTTATCGGTTGGTGCAAGGGAAATATGAAGTTACAAAGCCTTAGAAACCATCATAAATAGAATGGATAGGACATGTATGTCACATTTACAAACACAAAACATGGGGCAACAAAGGAACTCCGACTTTACAGACACAGATAGTTTAAATACTATGAAATTAGGTTCACTGCATGAATAACTATGTACACCCTAACATATGCTTCAGGTAAATTATGCCACTATCTATTTAATAATGCTGAAATCTTTAAAGAGAATAAAGGAAGAAATAAATAAATAATGAAAAGGAACAATACTATTTGAAGACCATGGCAGTTAATGAAAGACACACTGATAAATGTGGCCAATTTTCACATTAGACATATATAGCTCGGTGTCTGAACAAGAATTCCAGGGATCCTAGTTCACCTTCTGATTCTGATATTTCATTCTTAGGAAATTCATTGGTGGTGTTCACCACATGACTTGCTGGTTTATCTTCCAATATTTTATGGCTCTTTTTCAGGCAAGAGCAACAAAACCACTCCCCAACATGTATTCTCATTATACGAGGATTACAACAAGAAACATGAGTGAACTTCACAATCTTCACAGATTAGCAGTTTTGAAGTGATTTCCCAATTCTCACAGAATTTGCATACTTCAAACAGTATTTGTCACCACACATGTCTGTATTTTCAGCAGATTCACGATCATGTGTAGTCCAAAGTCTTTCACACTCTGGCTTCTAGAAATCAAAATACATTTATCGCTTTCTGATTTAAGCATGCACCAGATGAGGAACGCTCACATGCATCATCATTGTCAAACCTCAAGGAAACTGAACTAGGTCTACATTATATTCGGCATTGCAAAAAATCAACGCTCTGCCTGTGTAGCTTATAAAGGCCTCCTCAGAACCATCTTCGTCCCCAGCTGCATTGCCATTATAAAGTTTTCTAACCCCATTATTGCATTCTACTGGAGACCTATTTGCTCCTGTTACAGACTCAGGAACAGACATTGAGCAGCCAACAAAGCGGCAGGTTTAACAACAGCACATGGTTGGACAGAACTAATGGTAATTGGATTAACCATTTGCCTTCTTCATTGATGTACAAAAGTTATACAGTTTTGGGACATGATATTGAAATTTTGATCACTTGGAATTGTGCCTTTGACGGTTGAAGGAACATAGATCACCCTCAGGTCTCCTCTTCTCTAAAGGAGTCTACACAGCTAACCAACATTGTCCACATGTTAAATGATTTTCGTGACTTATACCTGGAATCAAGTCATGCGAAAGTTCCCATTTCTTGAAGTCAAATATGCAAGAAGTGTGAACTTCCTTGAAACAAGCATGGAAACTTTGGATCAGCGTCCTCGATTGAACCATGTATAAAAATGTCAAGTTAAAGATATCTACATAATCATCATACATCACATCACTATTTCATATCAATTAATGCCTAATTTTCCATATACCGAGACCAAACTAATTGGTCCGTCTATTGCAATGCTGAATTCATTTACTTTCAGCTTTGTTCATTCTTCCTTATTCTATATTGTCTGTTTAGCAAGACACTTCCAACTGCACCTGACATTCCTATTCTTATGGACTGAGTTTTTAGATTTTAGCTCCGTCTTGGAATTCACATACTCCAACATGTATTACTTGAACTTGATCTCATCATGGCTACATTCAATTTGGATAGAATACATCTTCATTTTTGCCTTATAGGACTTGTTTTGTTTCGAAAACATATGAATGAGTCTCACCAAATCAATTGCACAACACAGGACAATGACATCTATTACACCATCAAATGCCAGAATATCATGATGGAAAGCTTTATGCATACAAAAGGTAGAATGGAAGAAGAACATGATAGAGATGAGTGTTCGGCCACATCACTATCTTAAAGCCTCTTGAAGTTGATGTTTAACTTATCCATTATATATACCAAGTCACAAATACCTAATAGCATAGAAAGTCATGTGTAACTTATGGAGGTGATGTCCAAGGACATCATTCAGCATCTTCAAGTGCTCTATGCTACATAATTATCCAACACTAAGCTGCAATTTTTTAAAACCGATCCGGTCCTTCAAACCATAAACAAACAGTTTAACTATGGATAGGTAATTTTACATTGTTGTTGGGTCCATGAGCTTCATAATCTGAATGATCAAATCTCAAAGAATAGATATAGGAAACCAAATAACACAGTTTGTTCTATATCTTGCTACTCAGTGTGACAAACTGGAAATAGCTTAGTACGAGGCCTACATGTTGCCACGTTTAGAGAACAGCTGCTGAAAAACCATCAAAATGCCAATAAGGTTTCTCTTATCGTTCTATTGATCACGAAATTCCACCCCCAGTTTAATTAACTCCTTTGAATATTACAGGAATACGAATGACAGAATACGTGGATTCTATATAAGCTAGATTAGCATCTATCTAGTTTACCGTCATTCACATTTCCGTCAGCCATATAAAGAAGGCATTTATTTCTCTGATTTGACCCGTGTAATTCCATCAACTAAGGAGAATATTCACACATATGTAATGTAAATCAAAAGATAAAAAAATGAACTTTTTTCCAAATAGGATTCACCTATCATGAGTTTTTATAGTTATAAACTCTAAAAGAAAACCCATGAGATCAAGAACAACTTAATGTATAAAGGAGCACCATGCATATATATACTTCCTGTCTGCTTTTTGATTCAGACAGCATCTCCCTTCCTATATGGGCCATAATCTTTCCTTTCCTTTTCCTTATTGCAGACTAAGTCTAAACTGTCCACACCGTTGTTTATATGTCCAGTCAATTTCAAGAATATCTTACCACAAGCTAGTAAGTTTGTCTCTCTTTACCAAATTGAAATCCCATCACAAAATACTCATCATTTCATTACATATTTTCTGATGTTTATATGTCCAGTCAATTTCAAGAATATCTTACCACAAGCTAGTAAGTTTGTCTCTCTTTACCAAATTGAAATCCCATCACAAAATACTCATCATTTCATTACATATTTTCTGATGTTTTTTTCATCTTAAGCCAATTTTTTATTGAAGGGTTACCTGTGAATTTGATATTCTAACGGATTGGAAATTTTGAAAAGAATCAATTGTTTAGAAACATTAGTAATAGACAGGCATCATTCACGTAGGCAATGGGTAATACAAAATCATACAAGTGAATGAACAGTCATCTGAACTGGATATCTAGTCTATGAATATCTATCAAGTAAAAAGATCAAAACTGTTACAACTATTTCCTTCTTGTTTTCAAGAAGCGATAACAAATAATTCAAAGAATAGAACGATGCACTTGTACATATCATCACTTTTCCACGGCAACTGACAACGGTTGATGGATAAATATTTGCTCTTCACCATTTTTACAGGCCTTGGGGATTTGTTTTCTTAGGAAGAGAAGGGAAGGGGCAGAGTAAAGTGTACGTTACTATGTACAATTCATTAATATGGTTCTAACAGAGACATGAGAATATGTAGTTTCGTATAAATCCCAAAAGGCCTTTGTTGTGTCAGTTGTTTAAGTTTGATATGTATTTAATGTATTTAAAATAACATTGGATTGGATTAATAGCATGAATAGCTTATTTTACATTTAAAGTAACTAATCATATTACCTTAAACTTAACCACATAGGTGGCTCTCCAAAACAATTTCAAATACTGATTTTATTGCAGGATTTAACAGTTGATAGTAATAACAGGCTCGTACAATTTGCTAATTCTACGGTTTTTTTACAGTGACTTCACAATCTTGAATCATTAATTTGTAAGTTTTTTCCCAACATTTGATCAGTTTTTCGCCGGATGTTTTTTTCCAACATTTATTCCATTTCGACCAGGTGCTAACATAGAAAATGATGATGGTATATAAAAATTGTTAACATGACCTCCAACATTGATAACATTTCATGTCATGTCAACTCGCAAGTGAACAAGGATCACAGTTGGAAAAATTGCACGATCACTGGACTAATACTGTAAATTCTCGATACTGAAGTATTGTTTTCTTCATACTTAGCATATTAAAAAAATTTAAAGGACAAGATGTTATTGCCAAACACAACATATCAACAGAAACAAACATATTTTAATGCCATATTCAAAGTCGAACATTAGATTACCTTGAAAAAAGGAATAACACGACGTCAAATTTAAATATATCACATTAGGAAAAATTTCCTCTGACCAACTTATAGTATGGTAAAGTTTGGTATTAAACTGAGAACAGCTTAGGATTTAGTACATTATGATAAGTTATGGTCATTGCCAGGTTAACAGATTGGCTCAAGATCAGTTCAACCAAGAGTCTAAATCCAAATAGTTTTCACATATCTTGCAATCTCCAAGAACATCGTCTTTTGCATAGACTACAAATGATCCGTGTTTGATCATGAATGAGAATAATAATGGGCTATCAACTGTTTCAGTATGTCAAAACACCAGAACCAAACCGATCTCAGTTGAATTATTGATGCAATCAAGAATTCCAATCCTGGTTCCAGCTTTAAGTCTCTAAGACTAGTGACAAGTTCTGTCAAGATGCATAGAAGGTGTCACCTTCATTTGGTACTTAAGAGCTGCATCAATTTTTCTCAACCAGAGTCCCTGACAAGGTCAGCGACACTGTTAGGTGTGCAAAAGCAAATGCAATTTCATATAATCATTATTCAAAGTGAAGATAGAAGAGCTCTGTTGAAAAACCAAAAAGAGAGCACATGTGAGATATGGGATGTGGATGAAGACCGTACGACAAAGTACCAGGTATTTAGACAGAAGATTAACATGAAAAATTTTCGTACAAGTCCCTCTGTCACAACAATTCGTGTATAGAGAACAGAGAGAATCAGTAATGTGAATAATCCTTGAGTGGGCATGAGCATTAAATCAAAATAAAATAGATACGAAATAAACAACATAACGACAAGATTGCAGAAATATGTACCTATTTCCAGTAGCAGACAAAGACCAGACTAGATGTAGAGTATAAGTTTAGTCTCCCGATTGCATCAGTTTTCTATGAGGCTTCGGAGCTAAGTCGTGTTAAAAGAAACAAATCATCAAAGAAAATGTGAATCGAGTCAATTTCCTTTAAAAAAATCCAACTGTTGACAACATGAAAGAATTCAGGTAATGGAATTACTAAGGGCGAAATGCTGCAGAAAAGCAGTGAGGCCTAAAACTCGATAGCTGAGAAAAAAAGAATCACATGTTCATAATTAACGAAAAATCGTCAATGCTGCAGATATTGAGGCTTCAAGCCAAATAACTGAAATATAGGTACTGCATGTTCTATAAACTTTTTATGAGACAAATTCCTTCTGTTTTAATCAGATGTCATCAGTGAAAAGAAGTTCAGATGGCAGTACATGTTTGGAGAATTTTACAGCAATAAGTATAACCATCATCAGTAGATTATAAAATTACCAAAACTAAATATAAAGTTCAGCATTTGTATGTCAAGGGCCAAGGACGCTTTTACTCGGAGTGCAAACTACATATGCTGTCCTAAGAACCAACGAACTTATTAACCACATTGAAAATTGTACGAAATGAAGATGAAGCATTGTGGAGGGTGGACATACCAAGTTCACAGCTCTTTCATGTGTAGTACATTTCATCAATGTAAGTATGCTGGGAATATGGTGGCAAGTGTGTCGGCTTACTCATCCACTATAATATTCATAGGTTTTATACACTTTATCAACACAAGCATGTTGGGGGCAAAATGTGTCAGGCTACTCATCCACCATAATATTCAATAGATACCCCATCGACCAAATGTCTTACTCAACAGTTCGACATAAATCATATAAAGGAGAACTTAGTACCTATCCTCCATCTTGAATGGTAGAAATTGTCAACATTTACGGAGACAACAATATCCAGAAAAGTAATTAAACTTCCATCAGGCCTCAGTAAATGGAAGCCAAAACACTCATATGCTATTCCATCAGGCTCTCGTGAAATGGAAGCCAGAACAGTCATATGCTACATGCTGTAGGTTTTTCCAATATCTGTTTCTCAAATAAATTCCTACAGTGTTTGCTAGTGAAATGGCTCTTTTGCTAACGAAGTTGGCTTCCTACTAAGAGGAACAATACCTATGATTTCATCACATGGCATCAGAATGCTGGAATTAGCTTCCCTCAAATGTAGAGGGGAGAAGCTTGAGGGAGCTAATGATCATCTATCACCCCTAGAGAAGAATATATATGTGCATTTGTATCTGTTGATAGAGAAAGTTTCGGAAGCCAAGTGCTTTGAAGCACAGGTAATGCATGCAGAGCGCTTTTTGACATCTATGGAATAAATAAAGAGTTTTACTTTGATAGAAGTTTGAAAAACATTTTACCTTGGAAGTTAAGGTTGTGAAGTGGTGCAACATCACTGTTCTAAATAGACGGAAATTGAAGAAAGAAGCTTGTCATTTAGAAATGAGAGGCATCGAATAAGATGTCTAAACAATATAAACAGGGTAAGTATTAATTCCTAATCATCACCACTCATATAAAGATACATACCATTGGGATTTCCTTGTTCGTAAAAGCTTCTTAAAAGATTGATAGCTTCCAATGCCAGTATTCCTCCAGTGCATTTAAATTCCTTCCTTTTTGAGCCTCCGTCACTGCAGAAAATAAAAAATAACAAAAAGGAAAATAAAAACAAAACAAGGAAAATTTACTCAGATATGCTACCAACTGATAAGAGAACAAAACATGATATCAAAGGTCAAAATTACTCAAACAAGTTTGCGTTATGTTATGGAAGCCTACTCTGGGGTTCATGATGTAAAAGTAGTAAAGCTTAAGTATAACACAGAAAACTACAAACTTCATTTTTCACAAAGAGTTGTCGAAATTCGATAAAGCAGCAAGAGTAGAACTACCATATTACTATATTAGCAGTAAATGTCTTGAGTGTTATTATTAATATTTTGAAGACAAATTATGTAATAACCACAAGACAGTATAGCACACCCAACAAAATGAGACCTAAAGGTTGAAGCATAATGATTCAGTACTCACCAAATATAACAAATAATCATACAAACATTACAAAGTCGCTTCAAAAATAACATCTTGATATGATTTTTTAAACTATAGAGTTTCCACAGATGAGCCGTGATATTGAAAAAAAATTTATATCTCAGTCAAACCTTGTACGTTTTCCTGAGCTGCAAGTGTGCAAGGACAATATTGATCCACAGCCTCCAAACTTATCATTTGCACACCCATAGAATACTTCTTTGATACCTGATTGACAATCATGTGATGACAACCAAAAGTGATGACAACTAAAAACAACAAGAAAAATGTCAAAAGTATTTTTTTGAAATACCAATGATAGATAAAGCTGCTGCACACATTATGCATGGTTCACATGTAACATAAAGGGTGCACTGTGAGAATTTCAAATAAATTTCCCCCCTGGTTAGTCCAATTTTCTGCCACTGCTCAAGCAGCTTATCAATTGCTTCCATCTCTGCATGGCTAGTGGCCTGTAGATAACAAGTGGCAATGATCATACGCATACCACAGGAAGTACAAACATGAACCAAGTTGAGCAAGTACAAATTCAAGAGAGATGATATTATCTCAGATATGAGAGCATACATTTCTTGTCTGAGTAGGCCGATTTCTCCCCGAGGCGATGACAGCCTGATCTTCAACAATAACGCAACTGATTAATGGACAATGGAAATTTAATGAGGATGACATGAAAACTTGGAAATCCATTTTCTGCCAAATAATAAAAATCTCAATCTTATCAATGTATTCCTATTGTAAAAAGATGGATGACATGAAAACTTGGAAATCCATTTTCTGCCAAATAATAAAAATCTCAATCTTATGAATGTATTCCTATTGTAAAAGATGGAGACTTGTAATATCATGGATATTATAAAGAATGACATCAGAAAATTGCTTTCCCCCATGAATTGTTTATCTGCATTTTCAACTAGTACAAAAGCTACAGTTATTACCGGTATTTGCTTTCCCATCTGAAATATGAGGATAATTTTTTTGGGGAAAAAAATATTAAAGGAGAACAACATAAGAAGCTTACCCCACTGGTACTTCAAGGTTGTCCAACGCAAGCTTAGCCTGGCAAGGGAGAGATGAGTAATCATAATCATGTCAAGACACTCTGGTTAGTAATTCAATACCCCAAAGTAGTCAAGTTATCAGTTAGATGAAAAGGAATGACATCCAGGTATGGTTCTAGACAAGAGTTAAGCATTCGTGATCTATATTCGCATTGACTCATTCATTGATCGTTGGTGTGACTTAATTCATTTATTTATTTTTTAACTAACATAAGAGTGTCTTAATCTAAGAAAGACTTCTACTCAGATAGTACATCAGAACTTAAATGACCATTGCATCAACATCATAGGAAAGCCTCAAGAACCACGTAAAAAAGGTGTTTTTTGGATAACTAAACACCTACCTGTTGTAGAGCAAGCTTCATAAACATAACATTATCAGGCATTGTTTCCTCCGATGAAACCGCCATCTATATTTTGTCAAAAAAAAAAAACGATATATAAGTACTGACATCAAAACTCACTCCAAAGTTTCAATCTTGTTTCAAAATTGAACTGCTCATGGGCATTTCCACAAACATGTACTAAGGTATGCACCAAGTCCACAAAACTAATGTATTAATCATGAAACAACAGAAATTTGAAGCGACAATTAGTCTATAACAAAGGCCAATGATAATCCAATGTTCGATTCTCATGATTTTTCAGTTATTTTCACCATGCTAGTGATCCTGAATCTTTGAAGGCCCAATAAATAGAAATACAAATTAGGCACAACCTGGGACATATGAATGGTGAAGTGATATTTCCCGACACCAAATCGCATGGCAAATTCAATCCACAGTTTCTTTCCATAGGATTTTGTTTGTTTTCTTTTCAAACAATAGACAAAACTGTACCGCTTATGATGAACCAAACGACAAACACATGAAAAAAGATTTTTAGGACAATAATTATCATTGAATTCAAACTACCATTTGCTAAATTATAAACTGACCCTTTTTTATGTGGACACTTTGGAGCTTGGGCCTGTATACAAGAAAATGTCTAACAGGGTATATTCATTGTGGAGATTTAGTAACTTTTTTTGAGCAATGGAATTTTATGGATGATAGATTTCTATTGACTTCCATAAAAATTCCACATAATAGAGTTTCATAAACCCCCCATAGATTTACTTCGCAGATTTGTATAGATATTTATAATTTTTTTCCTTAGTATTCAATGGATTTATGAAACATAAACTATAAAATAAAAATTATTATACTAGAAAAAATAGACAATAATTTTATTAAATATTTTAAATCGACATCGATTTATAAAATATTTATATTTTTGTTCCATATATATTTTATATATTATGCATATATAACTTTGTATATGACTCATGTGTATATTAACATTTTTAAAACGTATCGTTGCATTACACAAGTAACTTGATAGGTATACTACAAAAATTACATATTAATCAGATAAAGAATTAAACTACAAACTAGTACAATCATATTACTAACATTACAAACTGCAAACATCTTTATACTATCATTCTTATTATATACAAAGGATCTTCTACTTGCAACAGCATAATCTTAACATAAAGCCCTAAACTCCGTTGTGTCGATAAATGTCTGATTCTCTCCACGTATACAATGAGACCATGAATCCAAAGAATGTCCAAAAGAATTACTGTCATCTGCATTTCACTAGTATAACAGAATAACTACTCACTGGTACGAAATCACTGATATCTAGCCCCCGTTTTCTAAGGGGAAGGTAGACGCGAGTATGGGACATGAGTCCCTCTCCACCTAAAAAGGTATCCAATAAGTTCTTCCATAACCCGCAGGAGAGTAGTACACATTAGACTCGGGCAGGCGAAATCCATTCGGTCAAGCAAGATAGGATTCACGTCCACTAACCACTACTCTTCAAATATCCCAATTCTTGCCATTTTCACAAAAACCATGTTACCATAATAGTATAATGTGTCAAAAACTCATCAATAATACTATAATATGCAGTATTTGACATCAACTAAAATTTCACTGCAACTACATTAGCAACACTTCTAAGGCTAATTTGAGACTAGATTTAAGTTACCATCCACTACAATGAACAACAAAATTTCGAAGAATAATTTATCATTCGAATTGTCTATTCACTCGAGATGGTTCATTTCTTCTCATTGTCTCATATCCACTATGGTAAGCATCATACAAGTGTGGAGATTAAGCACAATACACATATCATCATCATCATTTAAAGTCACGAAGATTTTCTAATGAGGTGTTTGGTATTGTAAGGAAATTATGTCTTATGGTATGAATCCTAAGATATTCTTGCAATTGACTGGGAATAAAACGAATATAAGCAAGTGTATGATATCTTTAACTCTCTTCCAATCTTGAAACCCTTCATGAGTAAATGTAATGTATTTCGAGGAACAACTATCAAAAAGATAACATGGAAAGCAGAACACACTATTTTTTGCAATCGAATACTCTAACCATGGGAATTGGCCAAATCAAGAATATTGAAAATGTCTCTTTTGACTTGCATATGAAATGAATGGATACTTACTCAATTTTGGTTGACATGGTCCCAGTTTAATATAATCCTTTCGCATATCATCTCGCATATCAACATGGTATGACCAAATTGGCAAACGTAACCCAGGATCACATTCCAAGTAAGGACCATTTGTATTTGATGGATTATCAACTTTATCGACTTCATTTGTAGGAGGATTGGGCAAAGAGTACGAGACATCTGCATTAGCTGAGTCACTAATTGTGTTTGTTTGACTATCGTTCGTTTTGTTGTAGAAATGATGGATAGTCAACTTTGATTTCGCCCGTTTAGGAATTCGTTCACTTGACATAGTAACCAATAACCTAAAATACCCAACGAGTCTCATTAAATTTTATCGAAAATTTCAATCAAAATCCAAAATTCACACTTCACAGGTTGTGAATCACAAATCAGTAATCACACATCCAGATGGTCACATACAAATCTTTAATCCAGAAAATCGAACTCACAACCAAAAACATTACTCAAAGAAACAAAGTCCCAATAACACAAATCCAATCTAACAAGAGAATAACTGGAATAATTCATTAAGAAAACCATAATCACTCATAAAATAATCCGTCCATATCAATTATCAAACATTAAACAATACATAATCTCAGCATATTCCCCCGTTTCCAAAACACATATACAAACATACGACAAAAGAAAAGGATTTAATTAACAAAGAAGAAGTAACAACAGGCAACAGCCGTGAGCCGTCAAATCCACAAAAATCCCAACCTCAAAAATCCACCTCGCTCACTCATCATCATTCAGCAACCAAAGATGAAAAAAAAATTTACCTTTATTGATATCGAGGAATTGGAAGTCTGGAACCAATTAGAATTCCCAACAGAATCCTGAAGCATACATCGATTTCTCAGAAGGTTAGGGGATTTGAATTCGTTGGATCAGAATAACAATATCTAATATAACATCTAAAGACTAATTGGGCTAATGGGCTAATAGCCCATGTTATAGGATTGATATGAATAAATATAACCTGGGCTAATGGGTTTTATAATGACTATCCATATAATGAATATCATACTGGGCTTCATATATATATAACTATATAAGCTGGATATCTTATATAAGCTGGATATCAGCCTGGGCTTCACACCTGTTGGGCCGCCCCTGAGTGTATCTCAGTATCTGTGGTGGAAGTTAAGAATTAGTCTACAATAATGAAAAGAAAGGGAGAGATTATGGTCGATATAGGAAGTATAGACATGCAATTTAGGGGTGTCAAATTCTGACCCGATCCGAAATCCCAACCCGAACCCACCCGAAAAAAATCAGGTTCGGGTTGAGACATTTCGGGTTGGTTCGGGTTCGGGTCAGAAATTTTTTTAGAATTTTTATCCAACCCGACCCGAACCCACCCGAACCACCCAAACTGACACAAAATATAATTCAAACTGATAACCCGACCCGAACCCATCCGAAAAAAATCAGGTTCGGGTTGGAATTTTTTTTTTTTGCTTTTTACCCCCACCCGACCCACCAGAATTGACACCCCTAATATGCATGGTTGATGTTGCATTATACATTAAATTCCGTCAAATCCCCAGGGCTCAACCGTAGACAGACGGTGGAAACTACCAAACTTAATTACGGTAGGGGCAGAGGGAAGTTCTTATAACCCCCAATCTCGGTATAGGTGAATCGTGTTTCTAAACATTGTCACCATTTTCCTATATTTTGATTTACATTTACTTAATTATAAATATTTTCCTTAGTTGATGGAATTACAAGGGTCACATCTGAGAAATAATGTCTTCTTTATATCGCTGACAGGAATGGGACTGATGATAAACTAGATGTTATATAGCTGTAATATAATATATCTATTATGTCATTTGTATTCCTGGAACATTCAAAGGAATTAAATGAAACAGGGGTTGTGGATCCACATAATGAATAAGAGAAACCTAATGGACATTTTGATGGTTTGTATTAAACTTTTTCCAGCTTTCTCACACAGACCGGCAAGATATAGAGCAGACTGTTGTTTGTTTCCTATATATTCAGTTGCTTTCGCTTATAACCCGGCAGTTCAGCTCGGATCTCTCTTGGTATTCTCATGATCAACCAGCAAGAAGAAAAAATATTTTGTAATGAACAACCTTAAAGTATATTACTACACAATTATTCTTTCGCTTAACAGATTTTCCAGAATTTTTTCCAATATATGACTGATATTCCAATAGTGAGACCATATTGTTCATCTACATCTCATATTTCTAATCTAAAAGTCTTTCTCAAGTTGGAAATCGGGTTAAATTTGCAAAATTAAGTTAAATCCTTCCAAGATTTTTTTTTTCCATCGGCAGCCTGACCAGCTGCACCTATATTTGAATGATTCACCTCTATCCCTAGTATTTATTTGTCGAAAGTACAAGTAGAGAAAAAAATGAACATTGAACATTGTATATTTCAAATGTATTCAATGTCAAGGATATCATTAGTTTAGAATTAGAAATGATGCATTGCAATATTTGTATTTTCAGGTGTCAAGGCATTGTCTGGCCCTGCCCCTAGCCCTATCGTTGGCCCTTTCGCTGCCAAACAAAGGGAAAAGCAAGATAAATGAAATGAAGGCTCCATGAGTATGCTTCAAATTCTATTTGGGGAAACTGGCATATTCATGGTCTTTGTGGCAGCAATATGTACAATATATAGTTACTTGACAAACATTTATGGTGATGATGTTATTGAAACTGAAATAGAAAGACGTTCAGACAAGAAATATGAGAACTACATAGTGTTGTTGTTGGAAGAGCAATTGAAGACATTGAAAAGATTATTGAAAAGCTAGTAATCAGAAAACATAATTGTATAGTAATATACTTTTAGGTTGTTAATTACAAAATATTTTTTCTTTTAGTAGGTCGATGATGAAAGTAGCAAGAGAAGACTTAGCTGGTTTTACAAACTGTTTGGTTGTAAATGAAAATAGCCATAAGAAACCTCTACTCAATATCTTGCTGATTGCACCGACTCTTGGTATTTGGAATCAAGTCACGCAAAGGACCTATGCATGTGTATCAAGTAAGTTCCCGCTTCTTCATATCTAACTTCACAAAAAGCGAATTTTCGCATTGATTCTAGATACCAAGAGTCAGTACAATCAGCAAGATATCGAATAGTGTGTTTCCTATGGCTGTTTTCATTACAACCAAACAGCTTGTAAAAGCAGCTATGTTCTCTCTTGTGACTCTCATCATCAACCTGCAAGAGCAAAAAATATTAATTAGCAACCCAAAAGTATATTACTACATGATTATGTTTTCTACTTACCAGCTTTTCAAAAATCTTTTTCAATATCTTCAACTTCCTTCCAACAGCGACATTATGTCATTCATAAACTTCTTATATTTCTTGTCTGGACGTCTTTCTATTTCATTTTCAATAACTTCCTCACCATAAATGTTTGTCAAGTAACTACATATTATACATATTGCTGCCACAAAGACCATGAATATGCCAGCTTTTTCAAATAGAATTTGAAACATACTTATATAACCTTCATTTCCCGTCTTGTTTGTCCCCTTGTTCAACAACAAAAGGGGCAGCGTCAAGGTCAAGGGTAGTGGCAGGGTCAGACAATTCCTTGACACCTGAAAACACAAATTGCACTATATCATTTTTAATTCTAAACTAATGTTACCCTTGTCTACACTTACAAATAAAGCAATGTTCACTTTTTCTCCACTTGTAACTTCGACAAATAAATACAAGAGATAAAGGTGAATCACTCTAAGAGATATGGAAAAAGCATGTCCGATTACACCTATTCCTAATCCTAAATGAAATGGAACGACATAGGGGTAGGTGCAGCTGGTCAGGTTGTCGATGGAAAAAACACCTTGGAAGCATTGTTTTGCAAACTTTATCCCGATTTCCAACTTGAGAACAAGGTGCTTTTCGACTATGTGGGTAATGATATGAATAAAAAGACACACAATGATGCCATGAAAGTAAAGAGGAGCAAAAGAGCAATGATCATTTTAAAGAAATTTTCAACTACCTAACCAACTTTAGTTAATTGCTAGAAAAAGAGATTGATGGTTAGTATGGGAGTTATGCATGTAAATGTGTAGAATAGAGGATAGTAATGTAATTCAATCAAGAACATTCTTTCGACTGAAACTCTGTCAACAAATTCTTGTTTCTGTTCTCTCTTGCCTAATTTTTAAGAGTTCTGTTCACTTGAACTAGTCATTCTGATGCAACCACATGCAGATAACACGTAGAGATATGAAAATGTACATTTATTAAAATGATCTGAAGATGATAACCCAGAGAATAATCTCTGTCGACCCTTGTTGGTCCGAAAATAGGATCAGCAGCCGCGCTTTGTTAAAAGACTTTAGAAAATTTTGCGCGCTGCTACAACACTTGAGGTGCAATACCTCTTGTTCTTGAACACATAAAAACTCACCAGAAGAGCACCGGAGACAGATCTGGTATGATTTAAAAATCATGCGGAAAATACCAGAACTGAATCCTAATATTTTAAAACAACTCAAACAGATTTATGTACAACATAAATCTGTTCGAGACTTGCAAGTGCTAGTGTGCTAACTGTATGCGATGCTAAGTATAAATATGCAAGTGCTGAATGAATAACAGAGTACGATACGCAATATTTGTTTCTGGAAGTTCGGACCTCAATGTCCTACATCTCCCCTTCTTCCACCTCGGAAGGATCCACTAGAAGATTTGATTTTACAACTCCGTGTACAGACCCAATCCCACAACCAGCAGCTGTGAGAACTCCTAGACTTCAACAAATGCACACCAGCCTCAACTGTGTGACTAAATACATACACATGAGTTTTACGTCATCGTGCTTGGACGGGAACTGTTTGAAACGTTTTGAGATTCATTTACCAAAGGATGTGAATGAATCTCTGTGTGTGAGATTTGATACAATGAAACTCTCAACTCTTTGTTTCTCACACACTAGGGAAATTGCTCTAAACAAGCTAATTAAAACTCAGCAATCGACTCTCGTGAAAGCTCCTCTCTAATGGCGGTCGATTGCTTCGTCTTTCTGTTCATTTTCCCTCTGTTGTTGTCTTCTACTTATTTTTCTTTTCTGTGCAACAACAACTCTCTGTTCTCACTGCATCGAACACTCGTCTTTTCGTCAACCTTCTTCCTTCAAAACTCCTCGCTTAAATAGCTCCTTCAAGAGATATAGCCGTTAGATAGATTCCAAAACTGTTCTGCGCTTGTCAAGGCTAATTCGTCGCTTCTTTCCATTCCCGTGCAATGCTCCTCTGTCAATTGTACTATTTCCCAGAATAGTACAAATCTTGTTCCCTTGAATTGAGGCAAATTGCACGACTCTATTTCTTCTTTCCATTCCCGTGCAATGCTCCTCTGTCAATTGTACTATTTCCCAGAATAGTACAAATCTTGTTCCCTTGAATTGAGGCAAATTGCACGACTCTATTTCAGCCATTGATTCTTTCCATCTTGAGCGTTGATTGCGTCTTGTCGTTTTCGCCATTTGAATTACGCTCAGCAGTTGACATCCAGCTCTTGTAAATCGTCAACTGCTTCGCTGCTGATTCATTCTTCAACTGCTTTGCGCTTCTGCTGAATCTTCAAATACTGCGACTGGAATCTTGCGTCTGGATTGTAACTCTCCACTACATCTGCTTTCTTGCGACTGGATTCCATGTCGACTGGATACGCAAAGCTTGCAACTGGATTCATAGCACAACAGTTGGTTCATTGTAGCTCACGACTGGATGTGCTGTTGCTTGCGTCTGGTTGTCCAGCTGGTTAGATCAAACGCTTGCGACCGGTTGTCCAGCTGTTTAGATCAAACGCTTGCGACTGGTTGTCCAGCTGGTTAGATCAAACGATGTCGTATCAACTTATTCAAACGACATCGTTTGATATGCATCCTCGACTGGTTGAATATAACGCTGAAGCTCTCGTCTGAATGTACTGTAGCTTCCTGCTGGTATCTTGCGACTGCTGGATATCAACGCGAAGAGCATCTGCTGAATCTTTAGCGCGAATGCAAAACGCTGTCGTATCAACTTATGTAAACGACATCGTTTTGCTATCGCTATCTCCAAGTATTATCTGCTGAAACTATTCCACTGTAGCTATCTGCTGATTAACAATAGCTTGCGACTGGATTCTTCTTCTACGACGTCACTTCATCTCTTGCGGTTCTCTTCATCTGCTGATTGCCAACTGCTGATTGTGATGACATCACTGCTGATGTCATCACAGCTGATTCCATATCTTGCGCATCTCTTCATCTGCTGATTGACATTAGCTTCATGCTGATCTTTCTCGTTCCAGCTCCAACTTGCGACTCTTCTTAGCTTCTTGAATAGCGACTGTCAACAGATTCGTCAACAGTACTTATAATTGGAATCTTCTTCTTCGATCTATTTCTCCAGCAGACTTCTCAATTCCTGTACCAGCTGGTTCATCTTTACTCTTTAGCGCTTGCAGCTGGTTGTCATCGTTCCAGCTGGTTCAACTTGGCCTCCGCCTGATTACGAACAACTGATTCAACTTTGGACGTCTCCATTGCTAATCCAGCTGCCATCTAAATGAATGCACCAAACCAACTGCTGAACTTAATCTTGTCAAACCATCTGCTGGACAAATACAGCTGCTTATCTTCTTTGCGCAATATGCTTCTTCCTGCTGATATTCTTCTTCGTTCCTAAAACCTGTACACTTAAGTGGAATTGTTAGAACCACAATAACAGGTTTTATGTAATTCAAAACTTAATCAGGATCTGTCAAAACAGATCCATCAATCTCTCCCTTTTTGATTTACACAAAACCTTAAATCAACGATGCATGTTAGAAACACAATAACAGGTTTTGTGTAATTCAAAACTTAATCAGGATCTGTCAAAACCACCTTACTTAATTTTTGTCCGGGACCAGTGTTTCAACCAACCAAATTAATCACTTTCATAATCTAAACCACCTTACTAAAAATATATACCCCAAAGCATATGTGGCAGAGGTTATGTGTTTGCCACAGGACACTATTTTTCTTAACAGAACCACATTACATGATTTATACTCTTCCATGCGACATCAGATCTAACCAATTAACAAAACTAAATCTTCACTAATTCCTCAGCGAGCAACATTCATATGTACAAAATTTCTTATAAACACTAGTTTTTTTAAAAAATATTATGTAAAAGAGAATAACAAAGAATTTGCTTCTTCACCTACGTTGCAATGCACTTTGAGTCCACCCTTCTAACTCGTCATTTTTCTCATAATACTACAAATCTTGCAAAGTTCCAACTTCAAGGTCAATTTCTTAAACTCCTCATTTCTCTCAACATCAAAATAATTTTGATACCCCCCATAACCGCCTCGGGACCCGAGAACCGAGCAACTCACCTAAATTCCCGACATGCTTCACCAAGATCGGACGTCACACAAGGATTTTGTAAGAAGAGCCCGGGAATCGCCCGAGGACTTTTCCCAGATCTCGTTTCACCCAAAGACTACGCAAGGTGCGCTCGGGAGTGGGTCCAAAGACCACGTCGGCCCGAGAAGATCCCCCGACGATTCCGACCCGACGTGCTGGAGAATCCTTCCTAGATGCGTCTTTCCTTATTTAGAGAATCCTAGGACGATACGAATTTCCTTGTTTACGCAACAAGATCCCCGAAGATCAAGGAGAGGATCTCGCACACCCGAGATCTCCGCCCCACCCTACCGACTTAGTCCCTCTATAAGTACTAGGTTTGCTCCCTCATTCTACACACACTCATTCTTGCACACTTTTGCACACAGCTTAGATTGTGCTCTCGTTTTCTCTCACCCGTCGCCTGACTTAAGTATCGGAGGGGCTTCGTCAGACACACTTCCGGCGCCCTCTGACCAGTTGTTTGTGGTTGCAGACGCTAAGAAGAACGCAAATCAGTCCCCCAGTTGCCCGACGTGACCGAGCTCCTCGACGCGGTGGTATTAGCTCTCGGCTGAGGTTAATTTGGCTACATCAATTGGCGCCGTCTGTGGGAAGAGATAGAATAAAGAATACAAAATGCCACCGAAGAGGACGAGAACTCATGGCAACACTGGAGAGACAAGCCGCACGGAAAGTATGACTCAGGGGTCGGAGAACCCCACTCTCACTGCCACTCAGATAGCTGAGTTGGTAGCAACCACTGTGGCACAGATATTAGCTGACAGGACGGAATCGCAGCCACCGCCTGATCAGCAGTCCGAGGAGATCAGGAAACTGCGTGAAGAACTGGAGAACCTGAGGAAGGAAAGGAGCTCGGCACCTCCTCCCCCACCTGCTCGGGAGGTGCCGTTCTCTGTTGAGGTGTTGGATGCCGAGCTGCCCCAGCACTTCAAGTACCCGAATGTAGGAGAGTATGACGGGATGGGAGATCCCGAGGAGCACTTGTCCCGGTTTGAGAACGCTGCAGGATGCCGAGCTGCCCCAGCACTTCAAGTACCCGAATGTAGGAGAGTATGACGGGATGGGAGATCCCGAGGAGCACTTGTCCCGGTTTGAGAACGCTGCACTCCTCCACCGGTATTCCGATCCTATCAAGTGCAGAATTTTTCTCACAACTCTGGTCCGAGCTGCACAACAGTGATTCAACCTTCTGCCGACTGGGAGCATAAAGTGTTTTCAGGATTTCAGCCAAGCATTTCTTCATCAATTTGCTAGCAGCAAGAAACAGCCGCTGACTACACTGTATTTGTTCACTGTGAAGCAGAAAGAGCAGGAGACGCTTCGGGAATATATTCGGCGTTTTAACAGGACTATCATCAAGGTGCCCTCTGCTACTCCCGACCTCCTGATCGGGGCGTTCACTCAGGGGTTGCGAGGGGGTGATTTCTTCAAGTCATTGGTGAAAAAGCCCCTGAAGACATTTGATGAGCTTCTGACTAAAGCGGAGAAGTACGTTAATGTGGAGGAAATACAGTCCTCGAGGAGGAATGAGCAGAGGTTACCACCTCGGGCTAGTCGGGATGCTCGGGCAGAGAGACCCCAGCCGAGGCCGGTCAGGCAGGTACCCCCTTTGCTGTTAGGGGAATTTACTGCTCGAACACCCTTGAAGGTGAGCAAGGTTCGAGCTCTGGAAATTTGTGATGAGCGGAAGGTTGTACAGCGACCTCGGGGTAGTGATGGGGCCCCGAGGAATCCCAAGTCAGATAAGTATTGTGATTTCCACAGGGACTATGGTCACACTACTGCGGAGTGCCGGCTTTTAGATCAAGAGTTGGAACGGATTATCCAGAGCAATCCCGACGTGCGCGCGACGTTGGCGGAGGATAGGCCGCGTCGGTGGGAGAAAAAGGCCTCGTAGGGAGGACAACGGGCGACGCAATAACAGGGTTCCTGGTCGGGAAAGAACACCTCGGGGGCAGGATCAGCAGCCTAACCGGGGAGAGCGGGGGACACCTCAGGCCCGAGGGTTTATTAACATGATTTCGGGAGGACCCACTGATGGGGACTCTAATAGGGCTAGAAAGATGCGGTGTCGTCGGATGGAAGCTATGGAGGTTGGGAAAAAGCGCTCGGGGCCTACTATCTCCTTTGGCTCCGAGGACCTACCTCTGGATGTCGAGTCACATAATGACGCTTTGGTCATCAGGGCTATGATTGCAAATTATGAAGTGGCCCGTATCTTTGTGGATTCAGGGAGTTCGGTCAACGTATTCTTCAAGAGCGCCGTGGATCAGATGGATCTTGGGGGGTATCGCATGGAACCTGTGAACACGCCTCTGTATGTGTTCACTGGTCATTATTTACAGCCGGTTAGAGTTGTTCAGTTGCCTATCTCGCTCGGCTCGGGCGAGCATAGGAAGACTAAGGTGGTGGAGTTCACTGTGGTGGATGCGCCCTCCTCTTACAACGTCATTCTAGGAAGACCTGTCATGGCCGCATTCTTGGCTGTGGCCTCGGCCTTACACCAGAAGATCAAGTTCCCGGTGGGAGATTCAGTAGGGAAAGTCCTCGGGGACCGTAAGATGGCGAGGAAGTGTTATGTCGAGGAGGCGAGAGTTGAGCAGAAGGTGGCTAAGTCCCGAGCCCAAGATCATCCTAGGGCTCGGGAAGACAGAGGTGTAAACTTGGTTGGAGAGGATTTTCAGTTGACTACGGAGGATGAGGAAGTGGAGGTGGTCCTCGTTCCTCCGACGGGAGTTGTGAAAATTGCTAAGTCTCTTCCCGAGGAGGTGAGAGTGCAGTTGATTCAGTGCTTGGAGAAGAATAAGGATGTTTTCGCCTGGTCCCCGTCCGATCTGAAGGGGGTCAAGCGTGAAGTAGTGGAGCATCGGTTGAATGTCTCCTCGGGTTCCCGACCAGTCATTCAGAAAAGGAGGCACTTCGGGCCCGAGAAAGATGCAGTGATCAGAAGTCAGGTCGAGGACCTGCTGCGGGCTGGGCATATCAGAGACACTTTCCTACTTGGTTATCTAATGTTGTGTTGGTACCTAAGGCAACAGGAAAATGGAGAATGTGCGTAGATTTTTGAGACCTGAACAAGTCCTGTCCCAAGGATTGTTATCCGCTCCCGAGGATTGATCAGCTCGTCGATTCCACCTCGGGTCACGAGCTGCTCAGCTTTTTGGATGCTTATCAGGGATATCATCAGATACCGCTGGCCGAGGAGGATCAGTGCAAGGTCAGTTTTATTACTGCTGATGGAACATCCTGTTATGTTGTTATGCCCTTCGGGCTTAAGAATGCAGGGGCGACGTATCAGAGGTTGATGGATAAGGTGTTCAGAGAACAGATCGGGAGAAACGTCGAGGTGTATGTCGACGACATCTTAGTAAAGTCTCGGGAAGAGAACTGCTTTATATGTGATGTGGAGGAGACTTTCCGCACTCTGCGAAGGTATCAGATTAAGCTGAACCCTGGCAAGTGTTTATTCGGAGCTCGGACGGGGAAATTCTTGGGCTACATGGTGACTCGTCGGGGAATCGAAGCCAACCCCGAGAAGGGGCGAGCCCTGGCTTCAATGTGTCCACCTGTTAGGACCCAAGGACAGGAAATTAATGCAAGCGAGCGCTGCTACTGATAAATAAAAATTTTGCGCTGCTATAAACGAGCTACAATAGCTCATGGTTCTTGAACATAAAACAGATAGAGCACCGAAGACAGATCTGGTATGTAATAAAAATATGCGGAAAACACCAGAACTGAATCCTAATTTTAAAACAACTAATGCAAACAGATTTTGTTTGAACATGTTAAAGATGCTTGACTAACAGTCCATGAAATCTGTTTGCTAAGAGTGTGTGATAGTTGAAATTCGATGCTAAATTAAAGTGCTTATGCGGAATAAATAACAGAATACAAGACACTGCGATTTTTTTATGGAAGTTCGGATATAAATATCCTACATCTCCCCTTCTTCCTTCTTCAGGAAGGTTTCACTAGAAGATTTGATCTACACCTCATGTACAGACCCGATCCCGTAGCCAGCAGCTGCGAGAACTCCTAGACTCCACCAGCCCACGGCTGTCTCAATCAGAACTTGTTTAATGTCTCTGTTCAAAGACTACATACATAGAGTTTAACGTCTTCGTGCTTGGACGAGATCTGATTTTTGTTTGTGATTCACTCGCTAAGCAATTACGCACATCTCTCAAAATATGCGAGTGAATCTGTGTGTGTGAGATTTTACAGTGTATCGCTCAACTCTCAAATAATAAATCTCACACACTGGGAAAATGCTTCTATAAAAGCTGATGAAGACTCAGCTTGTCAACTGTGCAATAAGCGCTCCTCTGGTTGAATAATAGTTGACAGCTTCGTCTCTCTGTTTTTCTTCCCTCTCAATTTGTGCACTGTTCATTAATTGATCTATCAAAATCGCCGTCTTCAACAAATCTCCTTGTATATATAGCTCCTCTTCAAATATGGCCGTTAGACAGTAAATTCAAATCTCTTCTGCGCTTGTCAAAGCCAATTTGTCTTCTTCCCAAATTGGTGCAACCATCCTCTGTATATTGTACTATTTCCCAGAATAGTACAAATCTTGTCCCCTTGATTTAAGGCATTTGCACAACTCAATTTCAGCCATTGATTCTTTCCATTTTGCTTATATGTTCCAGCAGATGATCTATACCAACAGCTGATTATTCCATCAGCTGATTAAGCTCAGCAGTTGACTACTGATTAGTCAGAGCAACTACTGAATCCATCTTTTCTTCTCGCTACAGCTGGTTCAATTTTCTTTCTTTGTAACTGCTGATGCGATTGTAGCTCACTGCTGAACATACTGTAGCTTGCGACTGATAACTGATCCACTGTAGCTTGTGTCTGGATAAATGATAAACTCAACGTCTGAATCAATATCACTGCGTCTGAATACCCAGCGACTGGTTTACTGTAGCTCTCGTCTGGATTGCTTGTTAAGATTTAAACGACATCGCTCCATCTCTTGCGCTTCTCTTATCAACTCTGATATCTTTTGCTCAACTGCTGATATTGCTGACGTCATAGTTGCTGATCACAGCTTCATCCAATAGAAATGCTGTTGTCATCATCGCTGATTCCAGATTCCTCTTCACATCGACGTCTGATTCATTTACGTTTGCGCAACAGCTGATTAACATCGTCTGGACAGCATCTGAATTACATCTTCATGCACCAGCTGGTCCAGATATCAACGTCTGATCAGACTCCACTAAACAACGTCTGATCAGACTCCACGTTGGCTTCCATCAACAGCTGATCCATTTACACCTTAGCGCTTGCAGCTGGTTGTTATTGTTCCAGCTGGTTCATTACATTCCAACTGTTTCAACTTATCTCTCCAGCTGGTCCATCTTCTCCTTATCGTTCCAGCTGGTCCTTATACACCTAAGTGCTCCAGCTGGTTCAGACTCTTTT
This sequence comes from Dorcoceras hygrometricum, assembly GCA_001598015.1. NCBI lineage: Eukaryota > Viridiplantae > Streptophyta > Magnoliopsida > Lamiales > Gesneriaceae > Dorcoceras > Dorcoceras hygrometricum. Next base: position 45,933 of record KQ993852.1, read on the forward strand.
AGCGATTATCACAGCTGCTGGTCTAACTTGGCCTCCGCCTGATTACGAACAACTGACTCAACTTTGGACGTCTCCATTGCTAATCCATCTGCCGTCTAAGTGATAAACCAAACCAGCTGTGAACTTTCCTGATAAGCACTGGTCTTCACGTCTGATTAACATCTGCACACTCCGTAGATTTGTTAGAAACACAGTAACAGGTTTTGTGTAATTCAAAACTTAATCTGGATCTGTTTACACAGATCCATCAATCTCTCCCTTTTTTATTTACACAACCTCAAATAACAAATGCATGATCTTAACAATTCTCTCCCTTTTGTGGGAATAAAAAAGGGTCGAAAGCTGGTTTTCCCGACAAATTTTAAATAAAGCTCTCCCTACACTGTCACAACAAAAACAATGTGACAGCAGGAATTTTAGATTTTGGAAAACGAAAAGCATTTTGGGAACAACCATATGCAACAATATGCTATGATTTGAAAAAGATGCAACAGAAACTGATGCTTAAACCGATTGCTTAAATTAATAAAGACTAAGAGATAAATAACAAATGAATTAACAGAATCTCTTCCATTTCTTTTAAACTATATCCCATAACAGAATTCAAAGTCTTGGCATACACACAAATCTCGCAAGATCCGTGTCAGCTCGTCAGAAGACATATCACTGCACGTTATTTTGGAACAATGCTATGCAATTCCAACATTATTACTCTCCATGTCTTTTATAATATAAGCTCAAATAAAAGCAAAGCACCAGCTGAAATTCCGCATAACAATCAGAGCACATAAAAAAATTTGTTTAATGGAACACGTGCTACTGAATTACCTAATTTATTCAGATTTGGCAAAGAAACAACAGCTGAACTACCGAATTTTTCTTTCATTTCTCCTGTTTTGTCACATGCGCTGAAAACAGCCCAACCAAAACAGAATTTTGGCATCCAAACGGAACTCGCGCATTCCGTGTCAGCTCGACAAAAGATCAACCGAAGTTCAAAAATCATTCCTCTCCCTATCTTCATAAGATGAGCTCTCCAAAATTTTTTTTTAAAACATAGATCCATCACCACCTCGGAATATTCAAGAGGTACAGAGGTTGACAGAGAGGATTGCTGCTCTCTCCTGATTTATCTCAAGATCGGCTGCAGAAGTCTTCACTTCTTCAAAATACTTCGCAGAGCTAAGCAGTTCGAATGGAATGAACAGTGAGAGAGATTTTCAAGAACTGAAAGAATATCTGAAGGGGTTGCATGTTCTCAACAAGCCCGAGCTTGGGGAGCCATTATTTGTCTATCTGGCGGTTATCCCGCAAGCAACCAGTTCAGTGCTAGTTCGGGAAGAAGGACAGGTGCACCAACCTGTGTATTTTGTAAGCCATGCTCTGAAGGGGGCCAAGCTAAACTATACTACGAAGGAGAAACTGGCCCTGGCGTTGGTCATCACAGCTCGGCGCCTCAGGCCGTATTTTTTATCTCATCCGATCACAATACTTACTAACAGTACGCTAGGGCAGATTGTCTCTCATCCCGACACTTCTGGAAGACTTGTTAAATGGGTTACCGAGCTCAGCGAGTATGATATAAAGTTTAGACCTCGGGCAGCCATCAAAGCACAAGCATTGGCAGATTTCTTGGCAGAGACAGTGCACCTCGAGCAAGAGGAGAGATGGAAGGTTTATGTGGATGGATCCTCTTGCTCGTCACGAAGTGGCATCGGGGTAGTCATGGTATCCCCTGGGGGGAGGAAACAAGTCTGGCAATTACTCTTGACTTCAAGGCCTCCAACAATGAAGCGGAGTATGAGGCCTTACTCGTCGGACTCCGAGCTGCGAAGAAATGGGGATAGCTCGGGTAATACTCTATTCTGATTCCCAGCTGGTGATTAAACAAAGTAATGGAAATTTTGATATAAAAAATGAGAAGATGATGAAGTATGCAGAGGCGCTGAACAAAATTGCAGGTATATCAGGTCGGGCAGAATCACAAAGGGGTACCAACTTCAGATTGGCGACATGATATTTTGGAGTATCTTTTGTGAAGGGTAGTGCCCGACGACCCACGTCGCGCTCGGGAACTCAAGCGCCGAGCACTACGCTTCGTTATTCTTGACGATAAACTATACAAGAGGTCTTTCTCACGACCACTGCTTAAGTGTCTTGGGCCCAGCGAGGCCAAGTATGTATTGAAGGAAATCCACGAGGGATGTTGCGGAAATCACCTCGGGGCATTAGCTTTGGCTGGGAAGGCTCTACTCGTTGGTTTCTTCTGGCCTACTATGCAGCAGGATGCTACTACTCTCGTCCGATCTTGTCAGGGCTGTCACTCAGAAACATGCTAACCTTCAAAAGCAGCCTGCCGAGCCCTTGAAAACTATTATCTCTTCGTGCCCATTTGACCAGTGGGGAATGGATATTGTGGGGCCTTTCCCACCCGCCGGAGGGCAGAGGAAGAATATTGTTTGTCGCTTTGGAATACCTCGGAGGCTTATCTCTGACAATGGGAGACAATTTTGTGGAGCTAAAGTTCGGGCATGGTGTCAGGAGTGGAAGATTGAGCAGGTTTTCACCTCGGTGGCCTACCCTCAAAGCAATGGACAGGTAGAGGTCACCAACCGCCATTGTGCAAGACCTAACAGCACGACTGAACTCAGCTCGGGGAAGATGGGTGGATGAATTGCCCAGCGTACTCTGGGCTTATCGGACAACGACCCGAGCAGCTACCGGTGAAATGCCTTATTGCATGGTATATGGTACAGAGGCACTTCTGCCCGTAGAAATCGGCCAAGATAGCCTTCGGGTCATGGAGTATGCAGAAGATAATGGAGAGATAAGGAGCATCGAGCTGGATCACCTCGAGGAAAAGTGTTATGGGCCAAACTACTGATGGCCCAGACCCAAATAAAAGGGCTAGGCCCAAGGATAGGAGTAGGAGCAGGATAAATAGCGTAGCGAGGGGGAAGGATAGTTAGTCGATTAGTTAGTATCAGTTTACTCGGCTAAGGGTAGTTCGAGGGTACAGGAGAAATCCTGGGTTTAGGCAGCGTAGTTACTGTAATTCTCAATTCATTCAATAAATCCTTCAATTCTCTGTTCAATGATGTCGATCACTGCGTAGTTACGATTTTGATCGTAACAAAAAGAGGGCTCGGGCCGCCGTTCGCTTATCAGCCTACTAGAGGAGAATGGAACAGGCTTATAACAATAAAGTTAGACCTCGGAAGTATGAGTTTGGCGACCTTGTTTGGAGAAGGATACATTATCAGGGAGACAGGGGAAAACTGGATCCAAAGTATGAAGGGCCATACAAGGTGGTCGGGAAAACTGGAGTCACCGCTTATTATCTAGAGGATGCGCAAGGAAAGAGAGGACGTCGACCGTGGAATATTATTCATCTCAGAAAGTACTATGCTTAAGATCTTTAATACTTGTAATCACGTCATGCTCGGATACTGCTTGTAAAAACTATTTTATGGAATAAAAGTTCTTTTCTCTAAACTCATGGCTTCACATAGCATACCCATAAGCCCGACCAGCTTGGCACTTAAGCCCAGTTCCGCACTGGCCAATTTCACGTAGCTCTTCTACGCAAACATATAAGCCCGACCTGCTCGGCACCAAATCCCAGTTCCGCACTAGCACCTCCTCGGGTGGCAACCCCACCTGAGCTGTAACACCGCAATGTCGACCTTATCTCTTGGCAGAAACAAGAATTCACCTCCTTCAATTTTCTCGAATCCACAGAGTTTGAGAAATTCGATGCCTCCTTGCAGTTTTCCAACTCTCTCCTGCAGAGAATAATCAAATATGATCGTTAATACAGTATAAATACGGATTGCTGTTAAAAATTGAATGGTGGGTCCATTAATCAACAATTTCAACTAAGGTCTGGATAAAAAGGTTACAAATGGTCATGGTCTCTTCAACTACCACCTGCTATCTATTCCATTGCCAGGGTGGCTATATATGGAATTCTAACCAGTCTCACCCTTAAGTGAAAGAAGATGAAACATCTGCATTGAGTGTGATGCTTTCATATTCACGCTAACTTAAGCCATTCATGATGCTCCATCCATCTCCAAATTTAAATCTTCATTTGCGCACTCATGGCCGTGAGTTTAGTCCCTTACTGATCTGGAATGTGTGGCATGCCCTAACGTGTTCGGGCCTGATGCCACATGATTCACCAATAAACATTATTTTTTTCTACGGAAAAATGGAACTGTAGTTGTTATGGAAACTGGTTTCATTCAATGGATCAGAACAATGAAAGATGTTCTGGGCCAAACTACTGATGGCCCAGGCCCAAATAAAAGGGCTAGGCCCAAGGATAGGAGTAGGAGCAGGATAAATAGCGTAGCGAGGGGGAAGGATGGTTAGGGGATTAGTTAGTATCAGTTTACTCGGCTAAGGGTAGTTCGAGGGTACAGGAGAAATCCTGGGTTTAGGCAGCGTAGTTACTGTAATTCTCAATTCATTCAATAAATCCTTCAATTCTCTGTTCAATGATGTCGATCTCTGCGTAGTTACGATTTTGATCGTAACAAAAAGAGGGCTCGGGCCGCCGTTCGCTTATCAGCCTACTAGAGGAGAATGGAACAGGCTTATAACAATAAAGTTAGACCTCGGAAGTATGAGTTTGGCGACCTTGTTTGGAGAAGGATACATTATCAGGGAGACAGGGGAAAACTGGATCCAAAGTATGAAGGGCCATACAAGGTGGTCGGGAAAACTGGAGTCACCGCTTATTATCTAGAGGATGCGCAAGGAAAGAGAGGACGTCGACCGTGGAATATTATTCATCTCAGAAAGTACTATGCTTAAGATCTTTAATACTTGTAATCACGTCATGCTCGGATACTGCTTGTAAAAACTATTTTATGGAATAAAAGTTCTTTTCTCTAAACTCATGGCTTCACATAGCATACCCATAAGCCCGACCAGCTTGGCACTTAAGCCCAGTTCCGCACTGGCACCTCCTCGGGTGGCAACCCCACCTGAGCGCTAAATCCCAGTCTCGCACTGGCCACTCGCGTAGCTCTTCTACGCAAACACTTAAGCCTAGTTCCGCACTGGCACCTCCTCGGGTGGCAACCCCACCTGAGCGCTAAAGCACAGTCCCGCACTGCTCGCGTAGCTCTTCTATGCAAACACTTAAGCCCGACCAGCTCGACACTTAAGCCCAGTTCCGCACTGGCACCTCCTCGGGTGGCAATCCCACCTGAGCGCTAAAGCCCAGTCCCGCACTGACCACTCGCGTAGCTCTTCTACGCACACAGACACAAGCCCGACCCACTCAGCAACTAAGCCTAGTTCCGTACTGGCACTTTCTCAGGTGGCAACCCTACTCGAACAAGGAAGACCCAATCATCTCGAGAAACGAACCTGCAACAAAGTAAAAGAAGGGGCATCACCCCTGCTCGGCCTCGCCCTGGCCAATGGCGACCTCGCGTTGACACTAGGCAATTCGTGTTCGCTAGAGAAAGCTCGGGTTATATTCATTATATGTGCGCCTGGAAAAGCTTGGTCGTGCATGATTATTACACGATTAATTTGGATACGTTCTATCCCATCGCTCCGTTAGCTCGAGAAGTCCCGCTTCCCACTTTATGCTATCGTCGGGTTACTTTGCTCGGTTACGCATGGTTATTATAACTCTGGGCGGCCTCGTATTATGTGTTATGCGATGGGATGGTAGGGGTACCCCGATTAATTCAAAAGTGTTGGTAAAATAAATTGGAAGCTCGGGAAAAGGGAACGAGACAATGAAATTTCATTCAAACTAAAAGTCCAAATACAAATTACAGTTCATCGAGGGGGGCTAGGGGGAACGTCCTCGTCTTGAGGAGGGCTCTCATCTCCCGAGACCTCCCATTCTTCCTCTTCCTCCTCGACTCCTTCCTCTTCGTCGAGCATCTCCCGCCGGCCTTCTTCATGTCCAGGAAGGGGGCCGGATGTTCCTCCTCCAGATAACCATGGGCCCGGAATTGAGCCACGGCACCGTCAAAGCCGGACTTGAAGTAGGCCACGGACTTCTTCACGCAAAGGCGATCAAACTCCGAAGACCTGATGAAATCCTCCTTCCACAGAGCCTAGGCGTTGGGGACCTCAGCCTTCATACGCTCGACCTCCTCAGCGGCTCGGGCCCAGACCTCCTCGAGCTCAGCCTCGGCAACGATCCTCCCCTCCAGAGCCACCTCGAGCTCGGCCCACATTGCCTCCTCCTCGGTAGCCCGAGCAGTCCTCTCGGCAACTAGCTGGGCCCTCAATGCGCCTCCTGCACAGACTCAGAGGCCTTCTTCTCCTGGGCCCTAATGACCATCAACTCCTCGATTTGTGCGGTCAGCTCGACGTGGTTTCCCATCGCCTCGAGGAAGAGTTGACGATGGTCGTTCGCCTCCCGTTGGGCTTGGGTGAGGCGTTTCACCACCTCACCTCCCCAAACCACGGCCTGCATGAAAATCAAAGATCAGCAAGCTAACACAAGCAAAGATTAAAGCTCGGGAAGACGAGAGCGTACCGCTGCGATCTGCAACGCAAACAGACCCACGACCTTGGTATCTGAAGCCCCCGCCACTCTCTCCATGTCTCGGTCGGGCGCGATGTTGCAGATGAATTTGGTGGCCACAGCCGCCGTCGGGGCCACCACTAACGAATCCTCAAGGTAGCTGAAGGGAAGGACCCGCCCGGGGCCCGACTCCCTCGTTGATCTCCTCTCGGGAGAAGAGACTTCGGGAATATCGACGACTGGCGTCGGGCCAAGGTGCCCCTTGGTCTTCGGGGAAGGAGGAGGCGTCGGTACCCGGCGCTCCTCGGCTACTCGCTCGGGCTGGGACCTCGAGGAGGAGACCCCCTTCCTCCTCTGGGGCCGAGCCTCCTTCTCGGCAGGGCTGGAGGCCTTCCTTTTCCTCGGCGCCTTCTTGGGGGGCGCTGCTGCCCCCTCGGTTTTCTCCAGAAACTGCAGCATCTCGGCTTTCCCCATGCGTTTGTCTGCAAAAGAAATAAGGAGAATGCTAGTTCAGGCGAGACACAGGCTCGGGGCTCGGTCAGGTGTGAGGGGTGTGAGGGTGAATACGTTATCCCTCCAGGACATCTCACACTTCCACGGGTCCCTTTTCACATCGCACTTGATGTAAAAGAACCTGCTCATCCACCCCTTGTGGGAGCTCGGGTTCCCCTTAATAAAGGTGTGCTCCCCCGTGTGGGAGATGTAGAACTTTCAGGGTCGTAACCTCTTGATTTGAACTAATTGCATGAGGACGTAGGGGATCAGAAAAAAAAAAAAATCAGCTGCTGGTCGAAAACCAGCTGCTGGAAAATCAGCTGGTGGTCGAAAACCAGATGCTGGTCGAAATTCAGCAGTTGGGTCGCTAATTCAGCAGTTGGCCATTTAGCAACGCAAATTCAGCAGTTGGGTCGCAAATTCAGCAGTTGGCCATTTAGCGACGCAAATTCAGCAGTTGGACTTTTAGCGACGCAAATTCATTCAGCAGTTGGCCATTTAGCGAGGCAAATCCAGCAGTTGACGATTTAGCGACGCAGAATCGGAGTTAGCGATGCAGATTCACATTTAGCGACGCGAATTCAGCAGCTGACGATTTAGCGACGCAGATTCACATTTAGCGACGCAGATTCTCATTTGGCGACGCAAAATTCAGATTTTTGGCTCACGAATTCCAGCAGTGTTACAAATCAGATTTCAAGGACTTCATCTTCTCCACGAAGCTTAAGAATCCAGGTTCCTCGACGCAAAGCAAGATTTTTGAACAGAAAGCTTCACCGTGAAAATTCGAAGAGATTTCTCACGCGTACAAGGCAGACTTCACGCTGTAACGGCCGATTTAGGGGATTAATGATCGATTTACTCACCCAAATCAATGCCTACGTTAATGAGTTTGTAACAGTCGACGTAATGAGGGAATTAAGGGCCTTTAATGGCGGGCACTTTTTCCAGATTCAGACTTCAGATTTGTAAGTGGGCTTTTGCTAAGTATTATATTCGTTTGATATATTATATATATATTATCCATGTAAGAATTCAGTTTTGAACCTACTGTTCGAGCACTTTTCTGTTCAGATCTCTGTTTCACTTCAAGCTCTGTTTTGCACTGATATTTTTGTCGTAATATGGGTCTACGGAATATTCCGCACTCTGGGTTACTTAGTGTAACCACATGGCCTCGACCCCTTAGAGGAGTAAAAATTAGGGACTGATCAGTAAACCATAGACACGAAGTAATTATCAGTGCTAGCTTTTCTGCTATTCGTTCTGTTAAGTTCTGACATGCTCTGTTAAGCTCTGTTATGCTCTGTTCCGAATTCTGTTAAATATGTATATATATTTGTTGTTTGCTCGAATGGTATCCCTCACTTGCTGAGTGTTTCCCCAAACACTCACCCCTTACTTCTCCACCCAGATAAGAATGAAGAGCAGGTAGAAGAAGAAGAACAAGAACAATTTTGGGGCTGGTGAAGATTCAGTTTCTGTTGATGTAATAATTTAATTTTTTTTCCGCTTCCGCAATTTTCTCTGATTTCCGATGTAAAAACGATATTATTTTGGATATGTAATAGACTGGTTTGAGCTATGCTATGATGGCTTAATGTTTTACAACTTTATAATTGTTTAATATTGCCGATGTCATGAGTCCCGATCTCGGGGCGTGACATTTTAGTGGTATCAGAGCTCACCAGGTACATAATCCGGCTGGGAAACCGAATCTGAAATTTTCAAGTTCTAGGAAGAATTTTCAAATTTGGCGAAAGACCAGTACTACCCTTCGAAAGACACGTTTTGCCATCTTTGGAAATATTTGAAAATGCAGTAACTTTTTGTACAGGACTCCGATTTCAGTTCCGTCAGCTGTTCTGAAATCCCTATGGTTAGTATCTTCTGTTTATGGATTAACTCACGACTTTATATTTTGGACGTATCCTCGATTTTAGGAAATGGCCCCTTCTGTCCCCCGTACTCGTGCTGCGGCTGCCCTCCGTATGAAACAAATTGCTCTCGATAACCAAG
>KQ993852.1:72476-94398 GCA_001598015.1 Dorcoceras hygrometricum
ATGAACTACGGCTTGGATAAGCTAGCTTCCTTGTACATGGACAACATCGTCAGGCTGCACGGAGTTCCAACAAGCATCCTGTCAGATAGGGACCCAAGGTTCGTATCTCGTTTCTAGAAGAGCTTCCAAGAAGCCATGGGAAGTAAGGTTACTCTCAGCGCACTTTCTGCCTGTCCGAATGAACTACGGCTTGGATAAGCTAGCTTCCTTGTACATGGACAACATCGTCAGGCTGCACGGAGTTCCAACAAGCATCCTGTCAGATAGGGACCCAAGGTTCGTATCTCGTTTCTAGAAGAGCTTCCAAGAAGCCATGGGAAGTAAGGTTACTCTCAGTACTGCTTATCATCCGCAAACAGATGGTCAAACTGAGAGGACCATCCAGACCCTAGAAGACATGCTGCGGACTTGCAAATTAGACTTCGGTAGCAATTGGAGTGAACATCTACCCCTAATAGAGTTCGCGTACAACAATAGCTACCACAGCAGCATAGGGATGGCACCATTCGAAGCTCTCTATGGACGGAAATGTCGATCGCCGTTGTATTGGGATGAAGTTTGAGAAAAGGCCATCTCAGGACCTGAAATCGTCCAAGAGACAGTGAAAAAGGTAGCCATTATAAAGGAGAGACTGAAGGCAGCCCAGGATCGACAGAAAAGCTGGGCAGATTTAAAGAGAAGACCCTTGACCTTCGAGGTAGGTGAAAAAGTGTACCTTAAGGTTTCACCAATGAAAGGAGTAGTCCGATTCGATAAGGCCGGAAAACTGAATCCCCGGTATGTCGGACCATTCGAAATCTTGGAAAGAGTAGGAACACTTGCCTACAGACTGGCCTTACCATCCAGTATGTCGAGAATCCACAATGTCTTCCATGTATCTCAACTAAGAAGATATATCACGGATTCTAGCCATGTTCTCGATGAAGGACCACTCCTCGTGGAAAGGAATTTGAATCAAGGACTGAGCTATGAAGAAGTCACAATTCGAATAGTGGATAAAAAGGACTAGGTTCTTAGACGAAGAACAATTCCGTACGTCAAGGTTCAATGGTCCAACCACACCGAACGAGAAGCCACGTGGGAAATGGAGGAGAAGATGCGTAAGCAATATCCCTACCTTTTCGACGATGAAGGTGACCAAAGTTTCGAGGACGAAACTTCTTTTAAGGAGGGAGGGATGTGAAAACCCAAAAATTCAGCTCCAAGAAATAGAGCAAAAAAAAAAAATCAACTGCTGGTCGAAAACCAGCTGCTGGAAAATCAGCTGGTGGTCTAAAACCAGCTGCTGGTCGAAATTCAGTAGTTGGGTCGCTAATTTAGCAGTTGGCCATTTAGCGACGCAAATTCAGCAGTTGGGTCGCAAATTCAGCATTTGGCCATTTAGCGACGCAAATTCAGCAGTTGGACTTTTAGCGACGCAAATTCATTCAGCAGTTGGCCATTTAGCGAGGCAAATCCAGCAGTTGACGATTTAGCGACGCAGAATCGGAGTTAGCGATGCAGATTCACATTTAGCGACGCGAATTCAGCAGCTGACGATTTAGCGACGCAGATTCACATTTAGCGACGCAGATTCTCATTTGGCGACGCAAAAATTCAGATTTTTGGCTCACGAATTCCAGCAGTATTACAAGTCAGATTTCATGGTTTTAATCGACGAATTTAGGAGTTAATGGCCAATTAAACCTCTTAATTCAAGGAATTAAATTGTGCATTCGTAACAGCCATTTTATGGCCATAAAGGCAGAGAATTAAAGCCTCAATTGACAGGCCTTTGATTACCCTCCTCAACACCTATAAATACCAGACTATGATCACCGATTCTTCCTCACAAGCATTTCAAAAAAATTCCCTCAGAAAAGCAATAAGCTCTCACGCTGCAACTCTGCCAGATTTCACAGTTGAGTTCCTGCACAAGTTGAAACCCAGTGTCATACACCAAAATTTTTGGCAAAGGGCTGATTGATTCCTGCGTTTTTGGAACCGCCAGATTTCAGACTTCACACTTTTTACCAGATTCAGACTTCAGATTGGTAAGTGGGTTTTTGCTATTATATTCGTTTGATATATTATATATATATTATCCATGTAAGAATTCAGTTTTGAACCTACTGTTCGAGCACTTTTCTGTTCAGATCTCTGTTTCACTTCAAGCTCTGTTTTGCACTGATATTTATGTCGTAATATGGGTTTACGGAATATTCCACACTCTGGGTTACTTGGTGTAACCACATGGCCTCGACCCCTTAGAGGAGTAAAAATTAGGGACTGATCAGTAAACCATAGACACGAAGTAATTATATGTGCTAGCTTTTCTGCTACTCGTTCTGTTAAGTTCTGACATGCTCTGTTAAGCTCTGTTAAGCTCTGTTATGCTCTGTTCCGAATTCTGTTAAATATGTATATATATTTGTTGTTTGCTCGAATGGTATCCCCCACTTGCTGAGTGTTTCCCCAAACACTCACCCCTTACTTCTCCACCCAGATAAGAATGAAGAGCAGGTAGAAGAAGAAGAACAAGAACAATTTTGGGGCTGGTGAAGATTCAGTTTCTGTTGATGTAATAATTTAATTTTTTTTCCGCTTCCGCAATTTTCTCTGATTTCCGATGTAAAAACGATATTATTTTGGATATGTAATAGACTGGTTTGAGCTATGCTATGATGACTTAATGTTTTACAATTTTATAATTGTTTAATATTGCCGATGTCATGAGTCCCGATCTCGGGGCGTGACATCAGGGGGATCTCATGATAGCTTAGGAGGACGGCCAGAGCTAGCAGGAAACTATACGAGTTCGGGGCTAGTTGGCTGGGGCTGATTTTGATGTAATGGCATAGGGCGGCGATGAACCTCGGGATAGGGAACCTGAGGCCCATCTCTATCTGGTTCATATAGAAGGTGTGGAAGTCCGGAGGAGGACGATGAGCCCTCTCGTCGGGGTGGGGAAGAACTACTTCGAATTTACCCATGGTACCCCCCTTTTCCTTGATTATGGCTATGTCAGATATTTTCAGGTTGGAGGATTTCTCCTCGTACCAGGGGACGCTCGGGAGTTCCTCGGGATCGGGGAGCCAGGGCTCTCCCGCATCGGGATGGGGGGATGCACTCTCTATTGATGCGGCGGTACTACTCACGAGACTATCGCTAGGGGAAGACATTATCTAAAAACAGTTGGAACTTACTGGAGTATGAGATAGAGATCGGGAAGGCAGGTTGAGAGAGCGGAAGCGAGAAAGGATTTTGGCAGAGTAACGGTGCTGTTGAAATTGAAAGTGAGAAACGAAGGGCGAAGTTCATGTATTTATAAGGGTTGGGAGGATGATCCTGACCGTCCGATTGCGTGCCCCTCAACAATCCAGATCACCTCGGGAAGCCCAACGGTCGCATCGGACGCCAGGCTACTCTATTTGGATGCCAGGCTACTTTAATCTCTACCGTTCGCTGAGATCTTATCGACGGATGGGAAGCGGTGTCACGCGGATTGTGGTTTTTCCCCGAAAACACAACCCGACCTCAATCTAACCATACACATGTCTCTCTATCGACGACTGGAAAGCAACATCACGATGATCTTGGGCTTCTTCGGTATTATGAACTGCACCTCGGGTCCCGATCTCAAGTATGAATACTCCTATACTTCAATTCTTCGTCTAGGACTCACGGCGGGGATACTCCTGATGCCCCCCATAACCGCCTCGGGACCCGAGGACCAAGCAACTCACCTAAATTCCCGACATGATTCACCAAGATCGGACGTCACACAAGGATTTTGTAAGAAGAGCCCGGAAATCGCCCGAGGACTTTTCCCAGATCTCGTTTCACCCAAAGACTATGCAAGGAGCACTCGGGAGTGGGTCCGAGGACCACGTCGGCCCGAGAAGATCCCCCGACGACTCCGACCCGATGTGCTGGAGAATCCTTCCTAGATGCGTCTTTCCTTATTTAGAGAATCCTAGGACGATACGACTTTCCTTGTTTACGCAACAAGATCCCCGAAGATCAAGGAGAGGATCTCGCACGCCCGAGATCTCCGCCCCACCCTACCGACTTAGTCCCTCTATAAGTACCAGGTTTGCTCCCTCATTCTACACACACTCATTCTTGCACACTTTTGCATACAGCTTAGATTGTGCTCTCGTTTTCTCTCACCCGTCGCCTGACTTAAGCATCGGAGGTGCTTCGTCGGACACACTTCCGGCGCCCTCTGACCAGTTGTTTGTGGTTGCAGACGCTAAGGAGAACGCAAATCAGTCCCCCAGTTGCCCGACGTGACCGAGCTCCTCGACGTGGTGGTATTAGCTCTCGGCTGAGGTTAATTTGGCCACATCAAATTTCAATATTGCAAAGTTCAGTTTCAAGGTCAATCTATGAGCATCAATATCACGGACAACAAACTAATAAAATAACATATCAATGAGCAACAAAAACAAATAAAGTCTATTCTTCCAGTTCTCTTAAACCATACCACAAAACAACATATCAAAATATACAGCCATCATCATTCTTCCACATCTCTACATTATTTTGTAAATTATTGAGAGAAATACTAAGAACCAATTGAGAGAATGAACTGAAATATTCATTAGACTTCTGGGTTCATATACACTGTCGCATTGATATATATACGACAATAAAAATAGTAGAAATGACTGACTATGACGGACAGCTCACCAACACAATTAACTAACTGCCTAAATACAACTAATTAACTTCAATATATCCGTAAAAAGTAAATCCAAAACTTCAGCCAACACTTTTTAAAATTCATTCACGCAAACAAAAATAAAGAAACGTGAAGAAGTTCTAACAGAAATCAACAATTGAAACATCAATAAGTCCATAGGATTGAAATTGTAGAAATGTGTCCATTTTGACCCTCATAATCCGAGATACCTATTTCATGATCCATTTTAACGAATAAACAATAAAAAAAAGTCAACATTCTACCGCAACACAACAATAAAAGAAGTCAACATTCTACCGCAACACAATAATTACAGGAAACACATCCAATAAATAAATCTTTTATTTTAACAGAAATATATAAACTCGTGTTTATTTTGACATGAACCCACCAAAAATCTGCTTTACTCCGGAAAAAACATAAAACTGCGAGGATTCCCAAACCTGTAGTGGACGAGAAAGGAGGTGATTGGAGACGAAGCAAAGGTGGCTGGGTAGCAATAGCACGTAGAAGCTGAGGTTGTGGTGGTCAAAGGAGATGTCGATATGCTGAGGTGAGATTGAAGCGGCGGCGTCGGTTGGAGTGAGCTCGCGGAGAAGAAACGTAAACAATTTGGGTTGTGCAGAAGAAGCCCATGAGATTCCGGCCCATCAACTGTCTTTACAACTCCCAACCGAATAAAATGTGCATCTAAATCAACCATGGAAAATCAACATTGATGTGTAGTATAAATATTTTATTGGTATTTAATCTAAAATGTTATTAATATATTCTATAAAATATAAAATTTGATAGATTTTTAAAGTCGACTGATGTTCGGACTTGAATTTTAAAAAGTCTACAAAAGAAACTTTTTAAAGTTAAAAATCATTCCATTACAATTGTAAGAGCATAAAGTATAATTAGAATGTAAATGTGTACAATATCTTGTTGACCACTATAATCAATCATCTATTATTTTCCCAATGCATTCTTGATAAGATCGATTATTTTCAAGTCGTCGGTTAAAAATTTTATATCACTTTGGCTCTCCCTTTTAGATGTAATAAGGGTTCTGTTGCGAAAGATGGTGGTAACCTTCCTCGTTCTTATTTTGTAGTTTTTAATAAATTCGGAGTTATTTTGGGTATCTTTAGAATTTTTAGTTTAAATGACCATTTCGGAGGGACTAAATCAGGTCAATTACAAATTGGGGTATTAAATCGGGATATGGTCTAAAACGAGAGACTAAATGAGGTTTATCCCAAGCTTAGTGTAACGACCAGCTCATTTAGAAGTCCACAATTAGAAAGATATGAGATTGAGGGATTACATTGCTATTTCAATTCAATTCTTGAATATTTCAGTCTATGTTATGATCAATCTTTATATTATTATGGATTGATATTCAAATGTTAGAATACAAGTACCGTAGATGTTTAGTAACTTCTACGAACCAAATGGATCCTCTATTTTAACTAAAATTCTCGGTTTCCATGCACATCTTTTGTTTTGAAAAAAAACAGAGCACGCTTTCTTTAGAGTTTTTGCATATTGAAATAACGTGTTTGTTTTCCTTAGTCATGGTAAATCATATAAATAGGATCTTAAGCTGCTTCATGCATCATTACTTTCAAATCAAATCATATTAAGCGGTGCTCGCTCTCAGAGAAGCCGAACCAAAATACTTTCAAAAGTGTTTTAGAGGAAACAGGCGGTGCGCAAGAAGTGTATTGAATTTCTGTTGTTCTTGTGTTAAAGATACCAGGCAAAAACTCTGTTTCTTGCTCACTCAATAGAAAGCATATATTCAATTCTGTTTTTATGTTTACGTACGAGTTTTAAAAGAAGAAGGTTTCGACTGTTCTTCAAAGACAAACCATAAAGTTCATGCTCTGTTTTATGAAAAAGTTGAGTTACTGTAAATTTTGATTCAAGGATGATTTAGAAAATGTTTTGGTGATGTTATTCTGATGAATTCCTGAGTTACAGTGATTCATTCATCGAAGTAGCTTACAAGTAGCTTATTCGATTCTTTCCAGAAGTTTTAAAAAAAAAAGTATGTCGAAGTCTTTAGAGGAAGGTAACCTTCGTAGTTCATGGTTATCTACAATAGGAAAGCTGATTTTATACCTCTGCTGATATAATCTTATCAAAAATATTCTAAGTATAAATTCAGCAGATGCTTTGCTTTCGCAAATCCAGCAGATGCTTTGCTTTCGCAAATCCAGCAGATGCTTTGCTTTCGCAAATCCAGCAGATGCTTTGCTTTCGCAAATCCAGCAGATGCTTTGCTTTCGCAAATCCAGCAGATGCTTTGCTTTCGCAAATCCAGCAGATGCTTTGCTTTCGCAAATCCAGCAGATGCTTTGCTTTCGCAAATCCAGCAGATGCTTTGCTTTCGCAAATCCAGCAGATGCTTTGCTTTCGCAAATCCAGCAGATATATTTCATCTCATTAATTCAGCAGTTGCTAAAAGGGTCCCTAATGAAAAGGTGAGTGCACGATTGACGAACCGTGTTCCCTTTTAACCAGGAAGGACTAGGATTACAGGTCGACGGATCTGTATACCCCTTCAAATATGAGCCATAGTGATAAGACTGATATCAGGAGTTTGATCAAACGAAATGGACCAAAATGTTTAAAGTATTGTCATAATTTTCCCAGAAAATAAAAAGAAGAGCACAAGAGTGATTACGATCACAGTTCTTAAGAGATGTTTAAAGAAAATGCTTTCAGAATTGATTCATGCTTATGCTTCCGATTACTGCTAGACTTCATACGTTATGATACGCTTGTTCATTCTTAAGCGTAACATTCAGACTCCAGTACATACCAATTCTTGAGTAATTGTATTCTTCCTTTTGTTATCCCAGATTTATTTACCTGCTGGGCCTTTGGCTCACTAGTTTTTATTGAGTGCAGGTAATTCTCAGCAGGAAGATGGAGGGAAATGAACAGGATGGAAGGAATGTGTTTATCGTGGACAACAGAGTTCTTTATTTCCTTCTGGTTTAGAGTTCATAGTTTCTGTTTTTGAGAACGCCTTGTATTGTACTAAATATTCTGTGGTGGTTGTATCAAAAACAAAATTTCAGAGCTTGTTTCGTTTTTAACCAAACGTTATCACACTACGAGATGTATTATTGGCAGATTGATATAGTTGTTCTCTTCATTTCCGTGCCATTACACATATTGTTCTAGATTCATTACCCCGGAATGTGAAACAGTCCAATATACTCGTTTCAACCCAGATAGTTAATAGCGACCCATTCTCCAACGTTTATAACTTATGATTTCGTTCAATTGAACCCCAATACTTATAATTATTCCGTCAAGAAAATGAGGGTCGTTACACTTAGGCCTCTTCAAACGCAACTACTGAAAAGCGAAACGACGACGCATCACTCACTCGCTACAGTAGAAATCTGAAATGCGCTACAACTGATTCCTCATATTAGCACTACGTCTGGTTCTACGAAATGACAGCGTATTACTCCTACGCCACCAACGACTGATAACAGACTTCACTAACTAGCGCTATAGCTGAATTCTACTGGAATTAGATTTTCTCTCATAAAACCCTCAACATTAACGCTACTAATTCCAAATCAATTCAATAATCACTAATCTAAAATCTGATTCCTCACAAGATTTTATCCACACATCGTGTACAGCCCCGATCCAACAGCCAGCAGCTGCTAGAACTCCTAGACTCTACACCAGCCCTTGGCTGTGTCAATCACTTGTTTTACACCTCTGTGAAAAAGGCTAAAAACACAGAGTTTAACGTCTTCGTGCTTGGACGGGATCTGATTTTACATTTTGGGTTTGAGATTCATTCACTATACAATTTTTCTCAACTCTCAAGAATGTGAATGAATCTCTATGTGTGAGATATACAGTGTAAGAACAACTCACGTAATAATAATATCTCACACAACTGGGAAATGCTCCTAAAGAGCTGATGAATACTCGGCAGTCGACACTACAATAAGCTCCTCTTTAATGGTGGTCGACTGCTTCATATTCCTGTTTTCTTCCCTCTATAATTTCTCTGTTTTTGTCTTTCACACCAGCATCATCGATTTCTTCAAATTTTCTCCATTAAATAACCTTCGTTCAAATTCAAATCGTTGGACAAAAAGTTTCTTCCCATTGAAAGATGTTCTGTAAAGTACCGACAGGATTGTCCTTGTGTCCTTTCTTTTGCAGGCTTTTGTCTTCTTCTGAATAAGCTTTTGAACTTTGATCAGCTTCTGCTTGCGGAACCAACAAGCGCATATTAAATGAGGATATGCATACATCTAGTCTATATAAACAATAAAAAAGGAAAACTTCACTCGCATTTGTTTGGTTCAACAGGTGTAATACCTAGTCATCCATACAAATACGGAAGATTTATTTTCTCAGGAATATGTATTTTATTTGTAAGATGTATTTATCCAGAAATGGTATTTTATCCAAAAGAGTTCTTTTATCCGGAATATATATTTTATCCGGTTTATCCAAAAATCTTTTTATCGGTAGATACACTCTGTCCGATTGAGCCTGTTCCATGGTAGATCCGGAGATATTTTTCTTTAAGAATCTTCTTCTTAGAGATGTGAAAACTTTCATGGTATTATGTGTTTTATGTTGATTATTTCTCAATAATGAAACCAGTTGTTCGGAGTTGGTCATATTTATCTCAAACTGATCTTTAAAAAACATCAAAGTACAGAGAGAAATCGAGGGTTCTTCCATTTCCACCCAAAACCGACATATCCAGCATCAACTAGAATCAAAGGCATAGAAGCTCAGACCAGCTCAAAGCTAAGTAAATTCATCAAGAGATTGTTTTCCAGCCTTGTTTGTAAGTGTTGTTTTTTCCTGATCTCTTGCGTGGGTATAATAGCTTCCATAAGAGATTTTATATTGTAATATATATGTAACTTAAGTATACAGTTATTACTCAAACCAGATATGTAACTTAAGTATGCATTTATTGAAATACAGACATTATAATTAAACATCAACCAACAAATTGAAATAAATAATCGAACTGAATGAAATTTAAATAGACAAAACAAAACTTTTCACGACCTACCCTAGCCCTAAGCCTTGAATTCCCGCCAAAAAGTCCCAAATGATCGAGTTCAAAGCAATTTTCTTTAATTCCCTGAATTTCCTTGTGATTGTGAAGGGTTTTTCATGTGTAAAGGCACTTGCATAGGCACAACATTTAGGTTGGAACGTGGTAAAGAACAAGAATTATTTTCATGAAATGTCACATTGAGGCATAGAACATTTCGACTTAGGTGTGGATGGGTGCACGACGTCCGTGCTCTTCTTTGGCAGGTCATGCTATAGTCCGAACCTTGCATAGGGTCTGAGCCTTCTTCCTCGTATTTTTTCATGCTTCTTGTTGCGAACTTATGTACTCCTCGGATTATTTCCTCTGTCATTGCGTAGGCTTTTAACAAATTTGAGCCAAATGTAAAATATAAAATTATGTTGAATAAGGTAAAATATGGAATGAAGTTGATATAAAAGCACGAAGACGACAAAATAAATTAGACGTATTCTCGAACAGTTTTTATCCTTGGAGTTAGGGGATAAAGCTACGAAGAAGCAAGTATTCAAACATCAGTAGCCGGTAAATTGCATGAAAGAGGATGATGCCTAACAGCACAATAAAAAGTTAAGAAAACGGGGGAATATAAAGGTGGAGAGGAAATAAGACGTAGAAAAGTGAAAACCTGGTAAAGACCTTACACCTTCAGTTTTCGCATATTGCTCACGATGTTGTCTAGAAAGGTGAAATAGGGGTGCCAGCCGCTAGGATCTTCGTCTGTATTCACATTTTCAATTCTTCTTTGTACTCCTCTCGTTCTATGTAATATGGAAACCATTTAAGTATTAGCTTGATAGCATTAGGGATATTTTCAATACCTCAGCAGGTATTGCACTAATACTAGGACAGATCAACAATCTAATATGTTGGATCTGTTTTTACAGATCAGAATCTTAATTTTGATTGACACAAAAACTGCTATTATCTCACTAACGAGTTAAGATTGATGTGTAGCTCTCATAGCAACGAAGAAAATATCCAAGCTGGTCAAGTACAAATCAGCTCGGACAGAAGAAGACAAGATCAGGGACGTAAGTCAAGCTGGATGCTTACGAGATATGGATTTATTGTGGAAGAAGAAGATGAAGATGGAGATGAGGAAGAATCTGTGAGAAGTTTGACGAGCTCGAGGTGAACCCTGAAGAAGAAGAAGAAAATAAAAGGGCATGGTGTACTCGATCAGTCTCCATAGGTCGAAGCTGGATAAACTGAAGCAGATCATATTGGATGAGAGCTGCATGCTATTATGGAGATGTCAAAGCTGTAGCAGTGTGGGGACGCCCAAGTTGGTGTGGCAGAAGACGTTTAAGCTGGAACAGTGAGGGGACGTCCAAGCTGGTGAAGCAAAGGAAAAGCAGCTCAGGAGATTAACTCGGATCAATGATCAAGCACAGATTAAAGATCCAGTGCAAGCTGAATCGGACCAGACCTGATCCAGAGGAGAAGGGATATAATCACTGGTGCAAGATTTGTCCATATTAGAGATCACATGCTGTTCGATACCAAAGGAATCGTGTAGGAAGATTGCTGTAGTGAAAGAAGAAACCAGCTGGGAAACAAGCTTAAAACCCAGCAATGTTCAAGAGCAGACAAGAGCAGCTGTGTACAAAAATAGATAAGAAGCAGATCAGCTAAGAGAGACCAGCTGGGAGTACACCAGTTGGTAGACCAGATGTGGACAGACCAGCTCAGACGAACAAAGCAGTTTCAACACAAAGCTTTATGAAGATTATATTGTTCAAACTGATTTGTTGTGTCCTGTCCACATCAGGTATAGGCTCTACAGAGCTAGAAGTTTACAAAGGCTGCAAGCGCATAAAGAAAAGAGCTCAAGTCAAATAAAGTCTTCAACGTATTTATTGCAAAAGGACACAAAGTACAACTTTGTCAAAAGCCCTTAAAACGGCTACAAATTTGTGTCCAACGGAACTAACAGATCAGAGGCTTTATATCAAGAGCGGCAGCAGAAGCTGAAGAAGAGAGCGCATAAAGCATGTGAGAGGCGAGATGCTCTTGACGATAAGAAAAACGTGAATCAAAACCAAGAGCAGTGCTTAGTCGAGAGTTTGCACAGTCTGGTGGCAGCTGATGTGCAAGCTGGTTTTTTCCCAAGTGTGAGCTGGTGCACAGGCCGTGAGCTTCAAAGAGAAATATTATTCGACGGTACAACCCTAGGAAGACATTGAGAGACCAACTCAGAGGGGAGCATTTCCCAGTGTGTGAGAGTAAAATAGAGAGAGTGAGCAAACACTGCAAAACTCTCACACACGATTCACTCGCAGATTCCTGTAAAGAACTGATTAGGTTCTGTGGGTGAGTCAAAACCACAATATATTCTCCTCCCTTGTAGTCTTTGGACAGAGACGTTAAACAAGTCTTTTAGTCTTTCTCACTGAGACGTAAAAGAATTATTGTTAGACACACAGCTTGCGAGCTGGTGTGCATAGGTGGCTAGGATTTCTTGCAGCTTGCGGGCTGTCGGATCGGGTTGCAGCAGAAGTTGTTGTAATCAATCTTCTAATGGATCATTCCCATGCGGAAGAAGGGGAGATGTAGGAGATTCAACTCCGAACTTCCATAAACAAATATGTTTGTTCTTTACAGCTTTCTACATACATAGTATATGCATTACATTTGTTTAAAACATGAAAATCATTTTCAATAGCTATGGTAGTATAGTACAATAGGAACCATGTTATTTCCTGTCTGATAGTTCGATTAGACATTGATATCATAATACATATAACTTGACTGAACGAGATACATAAGAAAAATACATATATCATAGTCCATGAAAATCATTTCCAAACCAAGATAAAAACATAATATACACATGTGAGGCAACAATGCATTACCCGGCCTACTATTTGATTATCTAAGCTTGTCTTTCAAACTATTTCCTTGATTACGGGCCGTAAAATCATAGTAAACTTAATCACTACATCATTATGTGATATATTTCAAAACTATATCGTACCCACTTAATTCAAACCGAAAAAATCACAACTCAACTGGATAGACAAGTACCTAGGGTCAGTTTTACTCATTTAATTCAAAAATACCTTTGTTTCTTGGTAAAGACGAGTTGTGAGGGCTCTAGGATGAAATAAAATGGGAAACTACACTCGAAGGTCGAAGAACAGAGGTTAGGGACAAAGGAAATGAAGTAAGATTGACCAAAACTCAAAAATCGGTGATTTATCCTCAAACCAACCCCCTTTGGCTTGGAAGAACGTTTCTTTCCTTTGCTTATGGGCCCTTTCTTCGTAGAGGAAGATAAGCCCATCGGGAGAATATGTTTGTCCTTTTGATGGTTCCATCATACAACCAATATGTTGACCAATTCTTCAAGACTGACCTCCAGTTTGTTCATGTTGAAGTTAACCACAAAACTATTGAACTCAGGAGGAAGAGAGAGAAGTAACAAATCCACAGACAGCTCACGTGGAAGTTCGAAATCGAGGCTCACCAACTTCCCAATGAGCCCAATCATGCGTACCCCATGCTCGTGGACCAAAGTCCCAACTCACATGTGGCTCATCGTGAGTTCCTTGGTAGTAGTGTACCTCTTATCTCGCTGGTTCTTCCCAAACAGTTCTTTGAGGTGCTGGTGAATGTCAGCAGCATGCACAGCTTCCTCAAACCTCCTCTGCAGTTCATTGGACACAGATGCCAACATATAGCACTTGATTTTGAGATCATGGTCCCACCATGTCTCAAGTTTCTTCAGCTCCTCAGGACTGATGTCAGCAGGTGCTTCTTTTGGAGAAGATTTATCTAGTACTGTGAATCCAGGGGATCAAAGAGGGCGGGCTGTGATCGCCGGTGCCAAAAGGTTACACGGATAATGAGCGGCTTCTGACAGGATTCTAGGCGAAAGGGCACATGAATGAACCGATCTCACATCGGAATGAGAGGGATTACGAGACTGGGAAGTTATAGATGTAGTTGAGGTTAGTTGAGATAGGCTACTCAGATTTAATTGGTACTACTCATACCAACAAGGTCAATATTCTTTTCAGGAGCTCATCACTTGAGAACTTCAAAGTTAAGCGTGCTTGACTTGGGAAAAATTTGGGATGGGTGACCCCCTGGGAAGTTTCTCAAGGTGCGTGTGAGTGAGGACAAAATACGCTGAAAGAACAGTGTTGGTACAGTGACAACATTCGTTAAATCTGGGATGTTACAGTTGGTATCAGAGCCGACCTCTCTTATTACGGTGTGGTTCGGGGACGAACCAAGCGGAAGCTGGTGGGCATGTGACGCCCGGGGCTCAAAGAGGGCGGGGAGTGATCGTCGATGCCAAGAGGTTGCACGAACAATGAGCCTCAAGGTGCGTGTGAGTGAGGACAAAATACGCTGAAAGAACAGTGTTGGTACAGTGACAACATTCGTTAAATCTGGGATGTTACAGTTGGTATCAGAGCCGACCTCTCTTATTACGGTGTGGTTCGGGGACGAACCAAGCGGAAGCTGGTGGGCATGTGACGCCCGGGGCTCAAAGAGGGCGGGGAGTGATCGTCGATGCCAAGAGGTTGCACGAACAATGAGCGGCTCCTGACAGGCTTCTATACGAAGGGGCACATGAATGAACTGATCCCACATCAGAATGAGAGGGATTACGAGACTAGTAAATTATAGATGTAGTTGAGGTTAGTTGAGGTAGGCTTATCAGATTTAATTGGTACTACTCATACCAAAAAGGTGCATCGAAAAAGCACGTTGTAAAGACCAGTGTTGGTCAGTGGGGACAGTTGTTAAAACTGGGGTGTTACAAGTACGCATACTAGCTTCTCTGAGGCCAGAACAATCCCGAGCTTCCGTAACCAATCAAGGTAGTTCTCTCCGTTTAGTTTGTTGTTATCGAGAATCAACGATTACACGTAGTCATGGTAAATATACTGAATTAATAACAGACATACATCAATGACTATTCATAATAATTACTAAGACATAAAATATGGTCATTTAATTTATGAATCACCCTCCCACTATTTTAACGATTTCATCACCCTCTAATTAAATCGAAAAGGCCAGTTTCCTTAGTGATAAGCACTTGATCCTAACACGTTTTGTCACATTACTTCATAATTATCATTAAACTAAGTTTCTTCAATTATAATCATGAAACTTTAATCTTGATATAAATTTTAAATCAGATTTAAAATGAGGGGTTTTTTTTTTGAAATTTGATCTCATTAATTTTAAATCATATACACATGCGTAAATTCAAACTAATAAAATATATCAAATATATATATACCAATTATCCCATAGTCATGTTATTTATACAATCAATCAAATTAATTAATATAAACAAACAATAAGATAATTTTATCAAATCAAATTTGATTATTATCCAACAAAATCATATTTTAAATATAAAATCATATTTTGTCATTTTAATTGCATCAAAATAGTTATTTTCAACACCAATTAATTTAAAGGAAGAAAATAAATTTTCATAAAATATGATTTTTCCAAAAAAATTAATTAATTTTGAAAATAATTTTGGGCTTAAAACAATTTCAAGCCCAACATCTCGAAATCGTTCAAAAATTAATTCTGGTCCACCCAAAAAATCCGATAGCAGTTATCGTCCCATAATTCCGACACAACGCTGCCAACAAAAATCGCCAAACCGCCATCGGGGCAGCCGCACAGGCGGTGCCCGCGCTGCCGCATGTGTGCGGCAACAGGTGCTGCATGCCGCACGCAGAGTGCAAGCAAGGGGCAGGCAGCGCGTGCGAGTGTGGCGACACTGTGCACGACAAGTGCATGAGGATGAACGGGACGTTGCAGCGATGGCGCGCGACGAGCGCGCAACGGACGCCACATGTGGTGTGCGTGATGGGTGCCACAACTGACGTGCGCGGCTTGTGCAACGGGCGCATGATACGCGCCACGTCGTGCGTGCAACAGGTGCATGACGGCCTCAGGACGGTCGACTAGTGGTAACGTGGCGGCGCGTGGCGGCACGTTTCCGAAATATTATTTTTTTGAAAATTCTAGATATTGATGCAATTTTAAAGAAATTCACGTCTGAATGATCCGAGCCAAGCTTTGATACCACTGTTGGCGCAGCGAAGGATCCGAATCACGCTCCCGGGACGCAGCAGAAGTTTTAAAAATTTTGTGCCCGGGAACGCTTGCGAATAAAACAAAAGCTAAACATGCATAGGATGTTTAGAAATATTTACCTTTGGTTACTTCGAGCCCGGCTCCGACTATTCCGACTTTACGCGGCAATTGCACTTCAACGGTTGAATCTCCGATTGTTCGCCTAATGCGGTCCACGACCGGTTTCCAAATTCCTTCGCTACCTTGCACTAGAAAGCACAACGAATTGTCACGAATGTATCTCATCACCAATACGGTCGGAACGAGGTCTGGCAGCGGCGGCGTCTAGCAACGTCTACGGTGGGAGGAGGCCGAGAGTGGAGGGGAGGGGAGAGTTTTCAACACAACTTGGTACAAGGATCAAGTCCTTTTGAAAGTGTCTTCTCATTGCCATATTTAAAGGTAGAGGGATAGAGTTTGAGTTGGAAAAAACAGAGAACATTCGGTTCAACTCAAACAATGAACATTCAGTTCAATTCAAACAGTAAACATTCGGACTCAAGTCAAATAGGAACAATCGTTTCAACTTCCTCGATTGTGGTCTCATCATAATCTCAATCGATGATTAGATATCACCAATGTGATCAATTTACAAAACTGATCGTTATGATACAAAATCAAATTTTCGGACCACTAAATCTATATATGGCAGGTTTACTCCTTTTAGCTAAATATGGAAGTCCTAGTACCTTAGCTACTTTTGGAAGTCATACTCCCAACCTTCCTCCTACATACTCAACACTTTGAGTACCATATCCATACGAGAATTCGGAAATCATTTGTGTGACCCCAATGGTTCAGGGATACAGCTATCCGTGGGCTCACAACTCCTTGTGGCTCCGAAAACATATTTTTGGACTTACCCATCGGACCATGGTAAAGCGTCTAGAAACATCGCCCCATGATCCCCTAGGTATCACTGATACTGCTTGCAAGAACCAGTCGGTCATGGTTGGCATACAGTACGATCCTTTCAGCTCAAATATCCCGATCGAATCAATGACCATTGATAAATCGAGAGTCGCTAAAGATTTGATAGCCATGCATACTTCTTGGAGATCAAATAGTGACATCGCATGTGCTACTAGGTAAACTCATTTACCTAAAGCACATCTAGTACTCTGACTAGAGATTTGTCACACTATTATCTCCTCAAATAGAATAGGATATCCACGCACGAAGGCGAGTGGTGAATCCTCGACAACAAAGCATCGACTCCTATATGGGTCGTGACCTCACCCAACCTCGCCCCATGTTGACCCTCATGGAGTCGATAAATGATTCAAAGTGAGGCGACTAGCAAGTAGAGTCTCAATGATGTTTCTAGTAATAAGGACTAATCTGTACAACCATGACCTCAGACTTAATCCACTCGATAAATGGTAACCACTTGAAAAGTTCGAACGAGGGTAGTTCGATAGATCACCGGGTCACAATCCATCTGCATGTTCAGAACATCTCTATGTTCCCTACCAATGAAACGTGGTACTTTGCATCGCAAATGATAGTCTCAAGTTCGGGCGGTCCTTATCCTCTTTGGACGATCAATCGACTGGGAACTCGTTAGAACACACAGTGACTATTAGATGTGTTTCATGATAGCCATCAAATCCACTATCACATCTAACATATACTATAGTGAATTCAAGATCTTTATCCAACAAGTTTGGGCAATAAAAGCAAGATAAAAAATACCATGTAAATGTAAATTATATGAACAAAAATCATTTTTACAGCAGAGTCAACAAAGACAACTACCAACAGTTTGCTAGCTGGGCACCTACTCTACACATTTATCTCTTAATCAGAGTATATGAGCATCGATATTTTAAATCTAGTGCTCTGATAGTCCTTTTAAAAAAATTTATTCGTGGAAATCTATTTTGTGCTACAAAATTGTTTAAAATTTTTAAAACTCATTTGATGAAAGATAGGGGGCTAATGCATTCTGAATTGTCAGGCCTCGTGCTTTAAACAGACAACACATGCGGAAGCTATCAAAAAGTGGGTAAAATTTTCGCTTTTGGGCCCGACGGTTTTAAACATATAATTTAAAATACAACGATACTTAAAATAAGTTTCCCAATTCATAAAACAATCAACAATAAAGCATACATAATTCACAACATGTATCAGACTCCCCTACGGGTACAACGACAAAGCACAGGGCATCCCCCTGGCTAACTGATACATATATATATAAGTATGCTATATGCAACTGGGACACGCTAGCCACCTCCTGGGGCACCACCAGCTGGGTTAAAACCACGACCAGCTGTAGAACCTGGGTTTCCTGAAAAAAACATAACAAAGAAACAAACCAAGCCCCAGAGGGACATGGGGTCAAACCCCAGTACGGAGAGCAATAATACAAAAGAAATAAACAGCAATGAATGAAATGCAGGTACTATGCATGAAACGCCGAAGAACAACAGAAAGCTCGACTCACAAGGGAGCTAAGGAACTCAAACATAGCTCCAAGAATCATCGACAACATACAGTGGCCACGGGGTGTGTTCACAGTGTGGTAAGGAGCCACTCGCCATGACACTACACCCAATTACCAGATGCATCAAACAACTCGACCTGCTGTTGCCTCGCCCATGAACTGTGGTAGTTAACCACTCGGCGCATGGTGGCTATGATCCCAGTAGGGAGATGAGAGTGCGGTATTGCCGCTCGCCCTCACATCCTGGTAAGAAAAATCAACAACAATACAACAAGGTACAAAGACTACCAAAGCTGGAAAAAGGAATACCAAGCGTGTATGCATGCTGGAATACAAGCATATACACCTATGCAACACAGCAATAACACAATAGCATTTATACTTCTGGGCTATAATTAGCACACGCTGGTTACCACAAGGAAATCCCGAAGACTCTGGTAAAAGCCTGATAAACACACGGCATACACAACATAAATCTTACGGGATGCTAAACAAGCTCACGGCCGGGAGTCACACTCAACCAGCTGCCCAACATACCTCAACATTTAAACGAAAAGCTTAAAACTATGGCTAGGAACAAGGTCTCACCAAAAACCAGAACGTAGTTCTACCCGGTCGACGCAACACTCGAACGACAGCAACTTCGCATTCCTCAACTAGCCAATTACAGCATCTAAAACTGGTGAAGAGTGATAGAGCTTCTCGAGAGGAGTCCAAAGCTACCTCACACAAGCAAAACAACCACCGGAAACGCCGGGAATTCGCCGGAAAAGCTCACGGCTGAACAGTGCTCTAGGGGTCGAAACGAAGAACACAGACGAGGGAAATATTTTCTAAGTATGGAATTGATATCACAATTCGAAGACCAAGCCTTCCTATAAATAGCACTTGCAACGACTGAAATCAACACAATCAATTGTCCACCGACAAAACCAGTCGACACAATTAATTTCCCAAACCAGCAGGTACCACTAACCAGCAGACGCAAGAACCAACTTCTGATTTCTCCAACAACGCTACAACAAATCGCAAAGCAAACTAACGGCTGGTTCTCAAAACGGCGTCGCACCAACTTACTCAAACAACGTCGCATAGGATACTATACCAGCAGCTGGGTATCTAGTCGCAAGAACAAAACAATGCAACGCTTCTCTCTGCTGGTTCCAGTCGCAACCTCAAAACGCAGTGTTGCAACTATCCCAAACGACGTCGCTCCACTGACGTCATCAAATCTGATAGCAGCACTCGCTAAATATCAGCAGCAAGCTACAGTAACGAACAAATCTCTCGCACGACCTGTTAGTCAGCGTCGTAGGTTGGACGACGTTTCCTCTCGAGCTACAGGAATGTTGACCCGCGTTGACATCTGCTTCTGCTAAACAACCAGCAAACACACACACGCAATCTATCAGCTGGTACCAGACGCAACATCCAAACGACGTCGCGCCAACTAAACTAAACGTAGTTGTTGCCCTCAATACACGAAAACACTAACGCACCTGCTGATCACAACACGCGCAACCAGACTTCACGCAAACGACGGCGTTTTAGGAATCTCGCGCTAAAACATGCTTCTGCTGGATTCATCACCGACCAGCTCTCACCATAAAAACCCAGCTGATACTCAAAAATCTCAAAAACACGAAACTTTCAGAATTGCTCCAAATGCTATTTCAAACCCGAAAATGCCAACCAAACTCTCAAACAAAGATTTAACCAGCAGAAAACTCCCAAAAACCGATACACTCAACAAATAAATCTTAATACAAATCCAGGTCTCACATTTCTCCCCCACTAAAAAGGATTTCTTTCTCGAAATCAAACAACAATTCTGAATCAACAAACAACAGCAGAGGCTAGAATAGAAACTAAAAACTAACACCAGAACTCGCCCAACACTAGGCCAAGATTTCAAGATAACTGAGCAAACACATCACCACAACTAGGGAAGAAAAACAGCAAAACTACAAGCTACTGGATAATCTAGCTCAACAGCTACTCAAATAGATGCGGCCACTCGCGCTGCATCTTTTCTTCCAGCTCCCAAGTAGCTTCTTCCCTACCATGCTTGCTCCACTGCACCATTACTAACGGAATGGTCTTATTCCTCAACTGTTTCTCTTTTCTGCCAAGGATCTGCAAAGGGTATTCTTGATAACTCAACGACTGATCTAGCTCTACCTCGTCAGTTCCAAGCACATGAGACGGATCTGGCTCGTATTTCCTCAACATCAAGACATGAAACACATCGTGAAGAGAGGACAACTCTGATGGCAACAACAACCGATACGCTAAAGAGCCAATCCTCTCGACAATCTCATACGGACCAACGTAACGAGGGGCTAACTTTCCCTTGCGTCCAAAGCGCATCACACTACGAAACGGAGAAACCTTGAGAAATACGCGATCACCAACCTGAAACTCAAGAGGTCGACGCCTCTTATTTGCATAACTGGCTTGGCGATCCTGGGCAGCTTTCATCCGTTGTCTGATTAGATCGACATGATCTTTCATTTGCTGCACAAAGTCAGGGGCAGATAGCTGCTTCTCCCCCACTTCTTCCCAACACACTGGCGATCTGCACTTTCTGCCATATAAAGCCTCAAAAGGCGCCATGCCAATCGTCACTTGGTAGCTGTTATTATACGAAAACTCAACCAAAGACAATGCGTCTTGCCAACTGTTGGGGATCCCCGGATCTGCCCCCCGGTCAGGCAGCGGAAGAACAAAAATATAGAACCGGGAGGCGATCAATACGAAAAAATCAATCTACATTCTATGACATTCATAGGATGTTTAGCGTGTTACCTCGTTGGCACTTGTGCCTGGCTCCAACCGGTGTTTCAAGAACCCGGCTCTTCTCGGTAGATTGCGGTAGATACGCCAATCCGATCCACGACCAGATCCGAGACTCCTTCGTCAGACTGCACTAGAAGTCCTGACGAGATTAGCACGAACGGATTCTCCTCGAAAAACTAGGTCGGAACAAATTCCGGCAAAGTGGCGGCGACGGCGGCGGCGGCGGCGGCGAGAGAAGAGAAGGGAGGGAGGCGTGTGATTTGCTAGGGTTAGGTTATAAGTTGTAGTGTTGTGTCATTAATCAAGTCACTAAGTCTAATTAAATAGACTTAAAGTTGGACTTGGGCCGGTCCAACGGGCCCGGGTCCAAATGACGATATCTATCGCTGTGACTTCATCGCAACTCCGATCGCCGATCAGATCGGACCGATCGACTCAGTTTCCAAAACTGAATGTTATGATGTGAAAAACAATTTTTCAGATTATCAAACCCCAAATAGCAAAGTGACCGTTTTGCCCCTCAACAGAGTCAAATCCCGGTTTGACCCCTGTTGACTTTTAGGAAGTCGCACTTCCCGAAATCCTCTTCTCATGCTCAACACATTGAGCTGAGTATCCGTGTGGGAATTTCGAATCCAGTACTTGTGTGACCCTCAATGGTTCAGGGATACAGCTAGCCGTGGGCCCACAACCATTGTGGCTCCGGAATCACAATTCCGGACCTACCCAACGGATCATGGTAAAGCGTCTAGCAACATCGCCCCATGATCCC
>KQ993852.1:100934-124076 GCA_001598015.1 Dorcoceras hygrometricum
GAATCATCAACAACGAATAGTGGCCACGGGGTGTGTTCACAGTGTGGTAATGAGCCACTCTCCATGACACTACACCCAATTACCAGATGCATCAAACAATCCAACCTGCTGTTTCCTCGCCCATGAACTGTGGTAGTTAACCACTCGGCGCATGGTGGATAACGATCCCAGCAGGGAGATGCGAGTGCGGTATTGCTGCTCGCCCTCGCATCCTGGTAAGATTCAACATTAGCAATACAAGATACAAGGCTGCAAAATACGATACACATGGGACCTGAAATATGCATGAACAAATGCGTGTATGCAATTCACAATAAACAGCTAGCATAAACACCAAGGCTCAGCAAGCAATACACTGATAAGTTCACCAAACCATCCCAGCAGGCACACATGATATCTCACGCTAATCCCAAGCTAAATCAAGCCCAAATCCGTACCTTATACTTCTGGGCTATAATTAGCACACGCTGGTTACCACAAGGAAATCCCGAAGACTCTGGTAAAATCCTGATAAACACACGGCATACACAACATAAATCTTACGGGATGCTAAACAAGCTCACGGCCGGGAGTCACACTCAACCAGCTGCCCAATATACCTCAACAGTTAAACGAAAAGCTTAAAACTATGGCTAGGAACAAGGTCTCACCGAAAACCAGAACGTAGTTCTACCCGGTCGACGCAACACTCGAACGGCAGCAACTTCGTGTTCCTCAACTAGCCAATTACAGCTTCTAAAACTGGTGAAGAGTGATAGAGCTTCTCGAGAGGAGTCCAACGCTACCTCACACAAGCAAAACAACCACCGGAAACGCCGGGAACTCGCCGGAAAAGCTCATGGCTGAACAGTGCTCTAGGGTTCGAAACGAAGAACACAGACGAGGGAAATATTTTCTAAGTATGGAATTGATATCACAATTCGAAGACCAAGCCTTCCTATAAATAGCACTTGCAACGACTGAAATCAACACAATCAATTCCCCAAACCAGCAGGTACCAACTAACCAGCAGACGCAAGAACCAACTGCTGATTTCTCCAACAACGCTACAACAAATCGCAAAGCAAACTAACGGCTGGTTCTCAAAACGGCGTCGCACCAACTTACTCAAACGACGTCGCATAGGATACTATACCAGCAGCTGGGTATCCAGTCGCAAGAACAAAACAATGCAACGCTTCTCTCTGCTGGTTCCAGTCGCAACCTCAAAACGCAGCGTTGCAACTAACCCAAACGACGTCGCTCCACTGACGTCATCAAATCTGATAGCAGCACTCGCTAAATACCAGCAGCAAGCTACAGTAACGAACAAATCTCTCACAGCTGGACAATCAGTCGCAACATCCAACGACGCCGTTTCCTCTCGAGCTACAGGAATGTTGACCCGCGTTGACATCTGCTTCTGCTGAACAACCAGCAGACACACACACACAATCTATCAGCTGGTACCAGACGCAACATCCAAACGACGTCGCGCCAACTAAACTAAACGCAGTCGTTGCCCTCAATACACGAAAACACTAACGCACCTGCTGATCACAACACGCGCAACCAGACTTCACGCAAAAGACGGCGTTTCAGGAATCTCACGCTAAAACACGCTTCTGCTGGATTCATCACCGACCAGCTCTCACCATAAAAACCAGCTGATACTCAAAATCTCAAAAACACGAAAACTTCCAGAATTGCTCCAAATGCTATTTCAAACCCGAAAATTCCAACCAAACTCTCAAACAAAGATTTAACCAGCAGAAAACTCCCGAAAACCGATACACTCAACAAATAAATCTTAATACAAATCCAGGTCTCACATGAATTACAGTTACATCTTCAATCGAGCTGACACAGATTTCGTGAAATCTGTGTGGAAGCCATTTTATTTATTTTTGGTTGAGCTGATAATAGCGCAGGTGACAGAAGCAGAGAAACATGGAAGAAATTCTGCGAATTCAATTTTCATTTATCCTCAAATTGAATAGATGAGAATTTCCAATAGCATATGATTGTTTTCAAAATTCATATTCTGCATGTTGCTTTCTGCAAGCTGTAGTCCTTTCCAAAATATTTTCTTTTTGAAAACTGAAAACAAGTGGGAGATTTCATTTTATTTATTAAGGAGGAGACAAGATTTCGAATCCTTTTTTATTCCCACAAAAAGGGGGAGAAATATTTCAAATCTGTTCATTCGTGCTTTTGTTTTCCAAGCTTTGTGTTAATCAAAAGAGGAAGATTTTTGGATCTGTGTAACAGATCAGATCTTAATTTTGATGAATACAAAACTTGTTCAGCTTAGAGCATATCAGCTAAGGGAAGATCAGCTCAAGCAACAAGACCAACTTAGAATAGCTTAGAGCAGGAGCAGCATAGAAGAGACAAGAAGATCAGCTCAGAGACCACCAGCTTAGAACAGATCAAGAGCAGATCACACAAGTTAGAACAGAGCTGAAGACATATCAGATTAGGCAAATCAGCTCATAGGTCTAAGCTGGAGCAGCACAGACCAGTTCACATCAGCACAATTCAGATTACAAGAGCAGAGAAGAATATCAGCTTAGAAACGTGGATCAACTCAGAGCTGTACAGAGAGAATGAAACAGCTCGGAGCTGAAGAAAGAAGAACGAAACAGCTCAGAGCTGAAGAAAGAAGAACGAAACAACTTAGAGCAGATAAGAACAGATGAGAACAAGAGCAGCTTAGAGAAGAAGCGTAGAAACAACTTAGAGCAAAACGAGGAAGAAGCAAAGATCAGATCAGAGGATCAGCTCAGGGGACCAGCTCAGAGGAATAGCGTAGAAGATCAGGCCAGAGCTGGTCAAGCAAAGTAAGTCAGACCTTACGAGAATGAACAAAACAAGCGAGGACAAATCGACACTGTCCTTGCTGAAACAGCCGTTGAAAGCCAAAAGAGGAAAAAATCTTATGTCACGGCTAAAGATCAGATTGACAAACATCAATTATGATAATACTCCAACGGTCCTAATTAATCAAAGGCTACGTATATACTGAAGATTAAATTGAAGAACAAGTGAGAAATATACACGAGAGAAACAATATGTAAAAGAAACAATACGTGAGAAGAGAGACAACAACGAAGATTATAGGGAAGAAAACAGAGAGAGCGAAGCAGTCAACGATCAGATCAGAGGAGCGTCATCGTCAACGTCGACTATTGAGCCTATCAGATTTGAAGAAGAACTTCACAGTGTGTGAGGAAACATTCGAGAGTTTATCCACTGTAATATCTCTCACACACAGATTCGCTTACAATATATGAGATCCGAGAGCTGAATTTAGTAGATGAGTGATATCACCCCAAATATACAAACAGAGTCTTCGTACAAAGACATTAAACTTCATGTGTGTAGTATTTGAACAGAGACATTAAACAATTTCTGATAGATGAGTTTCACACAGCCCTGCGAGTTGTTGTGTAGTGGAGTCTATGAATTCTCACAGTTGAGGCTGTTGGGATTGGATTGTTACATGGGGTGTATTAATCAAAGTATTCTAGTGGAATCCTTCTAGCAATGGAAAAAGGGGGGACGTACGAGATTGAGCTCCGAACTTTCATAAACAGACAGATGAGTTATTTACAACTTTCAGCATACGTTGTTATTTCAGCTTACATACTTGCATTGCATAATTTTAAACCTTCAGCTTCCAATTTGCAGAGAGTATTTTGGGTCTTTATCCGCATGATTTTTAAACATATCATATCCAATATACTTCTCGGTGCTCAACATATTTCAAGGACCAGAGCTATTGCAGCTCGCTTTTTTATTTTCTTTAAAGCTTAGATTGCACGCGATCTATTCCATACAGTAGCACACGATCTGTTTTCGATCCTTTCAGTAATTGATATATTTCTCACACACAGATTCACTCACATATATGAGAGCCGAGAGCTGAATAGATTAGTTGAGTGAATCACACCCAAAACACACAAATATGTCTTGATACGATGACGTACAACTTAGTGTTTGTAGTCTTTGAATAGAGACGTAAAACATGTTTTTAGAGATGGAGTTCACACAACCAGCGAGCTAGTGTGTAGAGAAGAGTCTAGGAGTCTCAACTTTGGGCAGTGGATAAGTCCCAGCTGAGGTGGGTATGTACAGTTGCTGTAAGATCAAAGTCTTCTAGTGGAATCCTTCATGTACAAGGAAGAATGTGAGACATGGGAGATTGGGCTCCAAAATTCCATAAACAAATCCAGCGTACTGGTTTTAACAGCTTTCTGCACTCATGTTTTAGATGCTATTTTTAACAAACTATGTTTTAAACTAAATTTCAATTTGCAGAAAGTATATCAGGTGTTTTTCGTCTTGGTTTTTATACCCGATCTGATATACTTCTCGATTTAAAAGTTTTCAAGAAGTAGAGTTATTGCAGCTCAATCTTATTCTTTCAAATCGCGTGTATCCCTCCCCAAGCATTTTTACTGTCGCGCTCGATCTGAACCGATCCCAACAATAATGATAATAATAACGATGACAATAATAATAATAATAATAATAATAATAATAATAATAATAATAATAATTATTATTATTATTATAATAATAATATATAATGTTATGATCGAAGAAGAGTGATATATCAGCTTAGGAGTTCAAAGGGGGATGAATGAACTTCTCTCGATTTTTATCAAAAACTCTTTTAAAATATTCTTCAAACTCAGAGGGGGATGAATGAACTTCTCTCGATTTTTATCAAAACTCTTTTAAAATATTATTCAAGCTTTCGGCTTGTCTCGGAGTTGAGTTATCAGCTCAGAGAATCTCAGCGTAAACTATTATCTCGAGTAACCAAAGTTTTTGTGCGAAATAAACTCGATTCAGCAGTGAACAAGTTTAAGAACTAAAAACAGTAAGTAAGTAAAAGGACGAGAGTTTGTTTCTGGAAGTTCGGAGTTGAAAATCTTACGTCTCCCCTTCTTCCTCAACAGGAAGGATTTCCACTAGAAATTTGATTATTACAGCGCCTGTAACAACCCGATCCAACAGCCTCAAGCTACGCGAACTCCTAGCACCCAACTGCAGTTTACAGACCCGTGATCTGTCCTGCTCTACAATAATCAGCTCTAATCTGTTTCAATTTTGCACTCTCAATACACTCTCTTTTTGATGTACAATGAAAGTTTATCGTTTCGGAGTGAGTTTATGACTCAAAAAGATTGGCTTTAAGCTTTTAAGATCTAGGTCGTAAAAAATAAGATGATGAACAGTGAAGTGTTCACTGAACGTTCTGCGTAGCTTTTTGTGTTCGCTCTCTGTAGAATGGACTGTAGAATTGTATGTCGAACACTTGGAAGTCAGTTGAATGAATCTCTATTAATCTCTCCGTTCATCTGTTCCAATCAACTTCGTACGGTTTTGATCTGTTTTGGTCTGCATAGTACAGCTCTGAACTGAACGCTTCTTCTCCTGAGCTGAAGCCTGCTTTTGTACTGGTTTCTACTGTGCTGATTTTAGCTGTAAGCTGGATCAGCTTGGATGTCTGCTGGACCAGTTTTCTCCGAGTTGGGTCGGCTTGGATGTCGTCTGCTGGACCAACTTGAACATCTTCTCGATTGTACACAATTCGTCGCTTCCAGCTTGCTTCCGTTCTGCTACAACGCACTGTTTCAGCTCACGACTGTGCTGCTACAACTAATCTGCTACAGCTTAGACCTGCACAATTAATTAAAACCGTTAGAAATATAAGAGCAGGTTTTGTGTTTATCAAAATTGAGATCTAACCTGTTATACAGATTCAACAATCTCCCCCTTTTTGATTGACACAAAACCTGGATAAACAGAAGCACGAAATAACAGTTTTCAAATATTTCTCCCCCTTTTTGGGGGAATAAAAAAGGTTTTGGAATCTTGTCTTCCCCTTAATAGTTAAATGAAATCTGCCCCTTAACACAGCAAGAGATTTTTCAGTTTTCGAAAATAAAACAATTCGGAGGGAGGACAGTTTGACGTGTTCGAATGATTGAATGTTTGATCTGTTTTTACAGATCAGAATCTAAATCTTTATTAATACAAAACCTGCTATTATCTTACTAACGGTCTTAGATTCCATGTGCAGTGCTATACTGGATCATTCTAGAAGATATCCAAACTGGAACAGCGAGGGGACGCCTAAGCTAATGTGGTTGAAGATATCTATGCTGGAACAGTAAGGGGACACCCTATCTGGTACAACAGAAGAGATCCAGAGTGCCGGGAACATCAAGCTGGTTCACCAGCATGATGCAAGAGCAGTTCAGAGATCAAATGCAGTGAGATGCAGTGAAGTGCAGAACACTGGTGCAAGTGCAGTTCAAGTGCAACGTCAAGTGAAGTGTTCAAGTGCCGATGAATATACAAGCGCAATGATCAAGTGCAGGTAAGATCACTAAGCGCAACTATAATCAGTTCATCAAAGGGATCTCAATCCTTGGACTAAATCAGAACTGATTATTATATCCCAAAGGAGAATGGATATAATAACTGGTGCTGGATTGCAGTTCTACGAGGATAAGGTCTAAAGTATCTTCGAAGAACTGGCTCAATTAACCAATTGATAAACTGTGTACTTGCTGATGGTTTGGAAGAGGTGTCTGAATGGACCAAGAGAACAAGAAAGTAACACAGAGGCTCTTAACGAGAAGAATAGAGCCAAGCTGGTTAAGGACAAACCAGCTCGGAGAAGAAAAAACCAGAGGGAAATCTGGTTAAGCTGGATGCCTATGAGAGAGATGGATGATGGGTAAGACGAAGAAGAAGATATGCGGAGGCTGTGATCATGAACAATGTCGAAGTCTATGATTACGTGAAGACCACATGTGTTAGGATCAAATAAGGGGGTGTCTCGTGAGTTCTCACACAAATCACGAAATTTCTCACACAACTTAACACCCGAACCTTGTTCTAAGACGAAGGTAGATAGATTACATGCATTTTAAATGCCTTTTGAAAAACCAGCACGTAACTGTTTAAACCGGATCGTGCCAGCACTAGGCCAGCAGCTCTGCGAGCTGGTCCGGCTATTGTGCGATCTAGTTACTTAAATCTTGAGCTGCAATAGCTCAATGTTCTTGAAATATTTGTGCACCAAGAATTAGATCAACTAAGATATAAAATCTTGCGAAAATAACTTGAACTACTCTCTGAAAATCGAAAGCTCATTTAACAGTTTTAAACACAGTTGATAAATATGCAATGTGTGAATGTAAAATGCAATGCAGAAAGCTGTAAAGAACAAACGGATTTGTTTCTGGAAGTTCGGAGCTGAATCTTCTACGTCTCAACTTCTTCCGCAACGGGAAGGCCTCCGCTGTAACCCGATCCAACAGCCAGCAGCTGCAAGAACTCCTAGCCACTAAGTGCACACCAGCCCGCAAGCTGTGTGTCTAACATCACTTCTTTTATGCCTCAGTGAGAAAGGCTACGCATACTTCTTTAACGTCTCAGTGTGAAAGATTACATAAACTTGTTTAACGTCTCTGTCCAAAGACTACAAGGAGATTTTTTGATTTTATTCACTCAGCTAATATATTTAGCACTCTCTCAATATATGTGAGTGAATCGTGTATGAGATTTACAGTGTACGCTCAATCTCTCAAATATAAAATCTCACACACTGGTAAGTGTTGTAGTGTCCGTTATCTGATCACACAGACCGCATGCATGATATACATGAGTTATATGATTTAAATTTTTGTTGATGTTTTCAAAAATATTAAATGATTATTTATTTATGAATTTTAAAAGCATTTTTCTTGAGGTTTCGATTTCAGGTGAATATCCGGTGCCGGGCCACGGAGGGATGACCGGGGGCGATAGAGGTGACTTTTAAATGTCCCAAAAATTTACTTTTCAGAGGTTTGGAGACAAAAATAATTATTTAATTTAAATTTGGATTTTTATTTATAGTTGGAGAAAATGTAATTTTCTGAGCGTTCTGACCTTTTAGCCGATTTTATTGCTTTTGAGCGACAACCGTAAACCATAAAATTTTCTTTAAACAAAGGTAAATCCTTTCACTTTCAGATTCAATATGAATAACTTAGTGTGCATAATTTTTTTGTTGGGCTTGGGCTTGTTGTCTTTTTTTCTCTTCTTTTTCACACCTTGGGCCAAGAATCATCACCTTAGCCCACTTAACCCTATTATAACCCTTTATTTCCCAACTCCTTGCACGTTTTCCACCTCCATCAGCCGAATTCTCCCTCTTTCGTAAACATCTTAGGAAGATCGCTCCATCCCTTAGCACGATTAGGCCGTGTGATTGTCCCCGTCTCGCCCCGACGCCTTCGGTAACGTGTATTATCAATCTCTCCATCGAAACGAAAGTTTAAATCTTCTTTTGCTGCCACAATAAGACCATATACGTGTACTTTTAAATCTGATATGCATGGAAATTTATTCTGAAAGCGATACGTTTCAGCAGGCTGGTTT
This sequence comes from Dorcoceras hygrometricum, assembly GCA_001598015.1. NCBI lineage: Eukaryota > Viridiplantae > Streptophyta > Magnoliopsida > Lamiales > Gesneriaceae > Dorcoceras > Dorcoceras hygrometricum. The sequence goes on from KQ993852.1 coordinate 109,365, forward strand.
CCTTTATGTAGTGCGTTACGCATTTTTTTTCTTTTCCGTCCTGCTGCATGTTTTCGAAAATTGCTGCTATGGGTGATGATTGGAGCTGAGGGCTGCCATTATAGGATGTTTAAATGAATATTAGGTTGAGGTTTGAAGGTCTGGAAAACTAATTTAGAGGGCTGGACGAGCAGAATAGGGGCTGGATATTTCTGAGTGCAGAATCTGTGTTGGTATTGCAGAATGTGTTGGCCATGATCGGATCCGGACAGAATGGTTCCTGTTCGAGGAAGGGCCAAGGTTGAAGGTTAGGGAGTGTCTAGAGAGTCACCTGGTGTCACGCCCCGAGAACGAGACTCATGACATTGGTAATATTAAACAATTATAAAATTGTAAAACATTAAGCCTCACAGTATAGCTCAAAACCAGTCTGTTACATAACCAAAATATAATCATTTTTACAACTGAAAATCAGAGTCTGAATAACAGAAATGCGGAAGCAAAATTTACATCAACAAAAAAACTAACTGAATCTTCACCAGCCCCAGAACAGCTCTTGTTCCTCTTCTTTGACCTGTTCTTCGTTCTTATCTAGGAGGGAGAAGTAAGGGGTGAGTGTTTGGGGAAACACTCAGCAAGTGGAGTATACCATTCGAGCATAACAAAATATACATATACTGAACAACAGATTTCAGAACAGAGCATATACATAACAGAGCATCACATAACAGGTAGAACTGATAATTACTTCGTTTCTATTATTTATTGATCAGTCCCTAAATTTTACTCCCCTAAGGTGTCGAGCCATAGTTACACCACGTAACTTAGAGTGTGGAATATTCCATAGACCCATATTACGACAGAAACATAAGTGCTAAAACAGAGCATAGATCATAGCATGAACTTGACATGAAACAAAATCTGATACGATGAACAGTAATTCAAAACAGAACGTAGCACGATAATATATATAATATTTGAAACGAATATTTATATAACAAAAGCACACTTACTGTAATCTGAAGCTTGATTGGTTCAAGGCACGAAATCTGATACAGCTTGTGCAGAATTTCAACGTGGAATCCTACTGGAGTTTTACTGAAATTGTTGGAGTGAGTATGGGTCCTTTGATGCTACAGCGAGATATTTATAGGTGAAGGAATGGGAGTCAAAAGGACAGCCATTAAAGCCTTAATTTCCTGATTTTATGGTCATTAAAATGACTGTTACGAGAGCATTAGTATAGGCATTGATTTGGGTCCCTTAATTGGCCATTAATCTCTCTAAATTGACAATTATGGTTGCAAACAATCTACTCTGTAAGCGTGAAGAGCTTGCTGAAATTCGTGAGCCAAAACTGAGTTTTCTTTACCAAATCTGAATTTGCGTCGCCAAATGTGAATTTGCATCGCCAAATCTGAATCTGTGTCGTCAAATCTGAATCTGCGTCGTAAAATCTGAATCTTCGTCGCCAAATGTGAATTTGCGTCGTCAAATCTGAATTTGCATCGCCAAATCTGATTCTGCATCGCGGAATCTGAATTTGCGTCGCGGAATCTGAATGTACGTCGCGGAATATGAATTCACGTCGCGGAATCTGAATTTACGTCATAGAATCTGAATTCACGTCGCGGAACCTGAATTCACGTCGCGAAATCTGAATTTACTTAGTCAAAGTTGATTTGACCAGTCCAGAGCTACGTTGACCAGTCCAGAGCTGTGTTGATCAGTCCCAAATCTGAGTTGACCGTTGACCAGCGGAGTTGACTGTCCCAGATCTGAGTTGACTGCTGACTGTTCAGATCTGAGTTGACTGTCTCAAATCTGAGTTGACTTTCCCAGATCTGATTTTTTTTGCTCTATTTCCGAGAGCTGAATTTTTGGGTTTTCACATCCCTCCCTCCTTAAAAGAAGTTTCGTCCTCGAAAATTTGGTTACCTTGATCATCGAAAAGGTAGGGGTACTGTCTGTGCATCTTCTCTTCCATTTTCCACGTGGCTTCTCTCTCGATGTGATTGGACCATTGGACTCTGACATATGGAATTGTTCTTCGTCTAAGCATCTGGTCCTTTGTGTCCACGATTCGAATTGGGACTTCTTCATAGTTCAGCCCTTGATTCAGATTTCCTTCCACAAGGAGTGGCCCTTCATCAAGAACGTGACTAGAATCCGAGATATATCTCCTTAGTTGCGAGACATGAAAGACATTGTGGATTCTTGACATACTGGGTGGTAAGGCCAGTCTGTAGGCAAGTGTTCCTACTCTTTCCAAGATTTCGAATGGTCCGACGTACCGGGAATTCAGCTTTCCGGCCTTATCAAATTGGACAATCCCACCTCGAAGGCCATGGGTCTTATCTTTAAGTCTGCCCAAATTTTCTGTCGATCCTGGGCTGCCTTCAGTATCTCCTTTATAATGGCTATCTTTTCACTGTCTCTTGGACGAGTTCAGGTCCTGTGATAGCATTTTCTCCAACTTCATCCCAATACAGCGGCGATCGAAATTTCCATCCATATAAGGCCTCATATGGTGTCATTCCTATACTGCTGTGGTAGCTATTGTCGTATGTGTTGGAGTGCAATAATGGCCCCTGCTAGGTAGAGCGATCGAAACGTGGCGCTTGTGTTGCTATACGGTTTAAAAAGATTGGAGTTGCATCGTTACCAGCAGATATAGCTTTTGGTAAAGCGGCAGGCGCTCGTTCCTACAATTGGTATCAGAGCCAAGGTCACGGGTTCGATTCACATTGATTGCAAGGAGTGCAATTATTGGGAGGGGGATTGTTGGAGTGCAATAATGGCCCCTGCTAGGTAGAGCGATCGAAACGTGGCGCTTGTGTTGCTATACGGTTTAAAAAGATTGGAGTTGCACCATTACCACCAGCTATAGCTTTTGGTAAAGCGGCAGACGCTCGGTCCTACAGTATGCGAACTCTATTAGAGGTAGATGTTCGCTCCAATTACTACCGAAGTCCAAGGTGCATGTCCGTAACATGTCTTCTAGAGTATGGATGGCTCTCTCGATTTGGCCATCAGTCTGCGGATGATAAGCCGTACTGAGGGTGACCTTACTTCCCATAGCTTCTTGGAAGCTCTTCCAGAAACGAGATACGAACCTTGGGTCCCTATCTGAGAGAATGTTGGTTGGAACTCCATGCAGTCTGACAATGTTGTCCATGTACAACGAAGCGAGCTTATCCAAGCCGTAGTTCATTCGGACAGGCAGAAAGTGCGCAGACTTTGTTAACCTATCCACGATTACCCATATTCCATCATGGCCTAATCTTGTCTTCGACAGACCTACTACAAAGTCCATGGATATGTTTTCTCACTTCCACTCTGGAATTTCCAGTGGTTGTAATAATCCTCCAGGTCTTTGATGTTTTGCCTTGACTTTTTGACATACGTGGAACCTAGCAACAAAATCAGCAACATCTCTTTTTATCCCATTCCACCAGAAGTGTTCTTTCAAATCCCTATACATCTTTGTACTTCCTGGGTGGTTTGAGAACTTAGATTTATGTGCTTCAGACATCACTTCCTGATGGAGATTATTGACGTCGGGTACACATAGTCGTCCGTTCATCCAAAGAACACCATCTTGGTCTGCTCGGAAATCAGTCATTTCCCCTTCCTTGATCTGTTATTTCAGCCTCATGAAGCTGGGGTCTTGATCCTGCTTTAGCTTGACCAATTATCTAAGACACGGTTGGGCTGAGATCGATGATAGTATCACCTTGTTCATATTCTTCCGACTTAACGCATCGGCTACCTTATTTGCCTTTCCTGGATGGTAGTTTATTGTCAAGTCGTAGTCTTTCAAAAGCTCGAGCCATCGTCTTTGTCTCAGATTCAATTCTTTCTAAGTGAATATATACTTGAGACTCTGATGGTCGGTGAATACTTTGCACTTTGCCCCATAAAGATAGTGTCGCCAAATCTTTAGAGCAAAAACCACTGTAGCTAGATCTAGGTCATGGGTTGGGTAGTTTTGTTCATGCGTCTTCAGTTTCCTTGAGGCATAAGCAATTACTCTGCCATCTTGCATGAGTACACACCCTATTCCTCCTTTCGATGCATCACTATAGATGGTAAAGCTTTTGTCCCCTACGGGTAGCGTCAGAATAGGGGCAGAGGCAACCTTTATCTTCAGAGTTTTCGAAGCTTGTCTCACATTCTTCGTTCCAGTTGAACTTGGAGTTCTTTTGGGTGAGTCTAGTGAGTGGTAGGGCTATTGAAGAGAATCATTCTACAAACTTTCGATAATATCCGACCAATCCTAAGAAGCTTCTAACTTCTGTCACTGTCTTAGGTATAGGCCAGTCCATGATAGCTTCTACATTCTTCGGATCCACTGATACGCCTGCTTCAGAAATTATATGGCCTAGGAATGCCACACTTTTCAGTCAGAACTCGCACTTCTTGAACTTGGCGTACAGTTGCTTCTCCCTCAGGGTTTTAATGCGTAAGTCGAAGATGGTCCTTGTGTTCTTCTTCAATTGGTGAATACACGAGTATATCGTCTATGAACACCACAACAACTTTGTTGAGGAACGGTTTGAATACACGGTTCACGATATCCATGAAGGCCGTTGGTGCATTGGTTAGACCAAATGGCATCATCATGAATTCGTAATGGCCATACCTTGTTCTAAATGCAGTTTTAGGAACATCCTCAGCCTTGATCTTCAGTTGATGATAACCCGACCTCAAATCTAACTTGGATAAGGTTGTAGCTCCTTTGAGTTGATCAAAGAGGTCGTCAATTCTTGGAAGAGGATACTTATTCTTGATTGTGATCTTGTTCAACTCTCTGTAGTCGACGCACAATCTCATAGTTCCATCCTTCTTCTTGACGAATAACACTGGAGCTCCCCAAGGTGACACACTGGGTCTGATCTGCTTTTTGTCCGACCTCAAATCTAACTTGGATAAGGTTGTAGCTCCTTTGAGTTGATCAAAGAGGTCGTCAATTCTTGGAAGAGGATACTTATTCTTGATTGTGATCTTGTTCAACTCTCTGTAGTCGACGCACAATCTCATAGTTCCATCCTTCTTCTTGACGAATAACACTGGAGCTCCCCAAGGTGACACACTGGGTCTGATCTGCTTTTTGTCTAGCAGTTCTTGTAGTTGATCCTTGAGCTCCTTGAGTTCTGCAGGTGCCATCCGGTAGTGTGCCTTAGAGATTGGGTCCGTCCCTGGCACTAGGTTGATTTCAAACTCAATTTCTCGGTCAGGAACTTTTCCAGGTAAGTCATCTGGAAACACATCTGCGAACTCTTGTACCACTGGATGTCTTCTATCTTGAGTTCGTCTCCTTCTTTTACTTCGTGGATCATTGCCAAGAAAACTTCTGCTCCTGACTTTATGGCTGTACATGCTTGGGCAGCAGAAAGTATGGACTTTCGTTCCTTGTTCTTGCCATAATATATCAGATCTTCTTGCTCAGAGGCTTGGAGTTTCACACTCTTATCTCAGCAATCTACCGATGCGTGGTTCTTAGACAGCCAATCCATCCCTAAGATGGCGTCGAATTTGACCATGTTGAGTTGTATCAGGTTTGCAGAGAATGAGCGGTCGTTTATGGACATCTCGCAGTTCCGATGGATCTTATGTGTTTCAATAGTAGTGTTGGTAGGAGTTACTACTCTATACGGTTCACATAGAATTTTTCAGGCTCTAGCTCTAACTTCTTAGGAAATCTCCTAGATACGAATGAGTGGATAGCACCACAATCAAACAACACATAAGCAGGCAGCTTGTTGATAAAAATGGTACCTTCCACCACGTCGCTGGCATCTTTAGCTTCTTCTTGTGTCATTGCAAACACACGCGCATTGGGTTTATCCTCCCTGGGCTTTGGCTTGTTCGGAGCCGTATTGCTCGATCCAGCCTGTGGACCTTGGTTTCCGGACAATCTGCAATTTGGTGGCCCAACTTTCCACACTTAAAGCATGCACCACTCTGCTTGCGACAATCTCCACTATGATGGAAACCGCAAGAGGTGCAAGGTGCCAACATTTGGTTGTTTGGGGCAGATTCCGATCCGCGGTTATTGAGGTTTGGTCGCTTGGTCTTAGGCCCATCGTGTGAAGTCTGAGCATTGAGGGGGCGTTTGTTCTTGTTGTCAGCTTCCCGCCTCTTTATGTCAGTCTCTGCTCGGATTGCAGCTCTCATTAAGTCCTCAAAGCTTGTGGCTTGGTAGACTGCAAGGGCTGACTGGATACGGCTATTCAGACCCTTCTTGAATCGGTGCATCCTTAGAGTATTATCTGCCATAATCGTTGGGACATAGGTGCCCAATGAGTTGAACTTGGATGTATACTCTATCACCTACATATCCGCAGTCTGGGTGAAGGTTTCAAACTCGCTGAGCCGTTGCATTCTGACTTCCATTAGGAAGTACTGTTTCAGGAATTCTTCCCAAAATCTTTGCCACGTGATTTGTCCATTTGCAGTCATGGTTGGCTCAACAGCTTCCCACCATTTCCCAGCTTTGTCGTCGAGCAGTGGTGTCACCACATCTACTTTGAAAGCATCTGGGACTTCCAGTAGTCGAATTTGTGTTTCAATATTCTTCAACCAGGTCTGGGCAACTTTGGAGTCCGGGTTCCCATCGAAAGTGGGGGCCTTGTTCTTGCGTAGGGACTCATAGTAATACCTAGTCCCATGAGGTGTAGGAGGAGGAGCTTGGTTGTTGTTGGTATTGACCAACCCCTGGAGAGTCGTGGCAACTATAGTAGCTATTGCCATCAAGTCTTCTCTGCTAAGACCAGTTCTTGAATTTGAGGATCCTTCTCCTCCATTGTTACTATCGCTTCTTCGATTGTCTGTAATATTCTGTCATAGAAAAGCTTACTAAGAATGGGTGCGGGGGACAGAGTGGGTCATTTCCTAAAATCGGAGATATTTCCAAAAATAGAAAGTTGTGAGATTATTCCATAAACAGTTAGTCTAACCATAGGGATTTCAGAACAGTTGACGGAACTGAAATCGGAGTCCTATACAAAAAGTAACTGAATTTTCAAATCTTTCCAAAAACGGCAAAAACACGATTTTGGAGGCCTAAACGAAGGAGTTTGGCCAAAAAGCGACTTAAGTCACAACATATTTTTTAGTATTGCTCGTTGGGCCGTTTCGGATGGGGTAGCACTGGTCTCATGCCAAAATCTGAAAATTCGTCCCAGACCTTGCAAACTTTCAGATTTGGTTTCCCAACCGGATTATGAACCTGGTGAGCTCTGATACCACTAAAATTTCACGCCCCGAGAACGAGACTCATGACATCGGCAATATTAAACAATTATAAAATTGTAAAACATTAAGCCTCATAGTATAGCTCAAAATCAGTCTGTTACATAACCAAAATAAATCGTTTTTACAAATAAAAATCAGAGTCTGAATAACAGAAATGCGGAAGCGAAATTTATTTCAACAAAAAAACTAACTGAATCTTCACCAGCCCCAGACATCTCTTGTTCCTCTTCTTCGACCTGTTCTTCGTTCTTATCTGGGTGGGAGAAGTAAGGGATTAGTGTTTGGAGAAACACTCAGCAAGTGGAGGATACCATTCGAGCATAACAAAATATACATATACTGAACAACAGATTTCAGAACAGAGCATATACATAACAGAGCATCACATAACATGTAGCACTGATAATTACTTCATTTCTATGGTTTACTGATCAGTCCCTAATTTTTACTTCTCTAAGGGGTCGAGGCCATAGTTACACCACGTAACTCAGAGTGTGGAATATTCCATAGACTCATATTACGACAGAAACATCAGTGCTAAAACAGAGCATAGATCATAGCATGAACTTGACACGGAACGAAATCTGATACGAAACAAGTGCTCGAACAGTAATTCAAAACAGAACGTAGCATGAATAATATATATAATATTTGAAACGAATATTTATATAACAAAAGCCCACTTATTGTAAACTGAAGCTTGATTGGTTCAAGGCACGAAATCTGATACAGCTTGTGCAGAATTTCAACGTGGAAGCCTACTGGTGTTTTACTTAAATTTTTGGAGTGAGCATGGGTCCTTTGATGCTACATCGAGGTATAATCTGATACAGCTTGTGCAGAATTTCAACGTGGAAGCCTACTGGTGTTTTACTTAAATTTTTGGAGTGAGCATGGGTCCTTTGATGCTACATCGAGGTATTTATAGGTGAAGGAATGAGAGTCAAAAGGGCAGCCATTAAAGCCTTAATTTCCTGATTTTATGGCCATTAAAATGGTTGTTACGAGAGCATTAGTGTAGGCATTGATTTGGGTCTCTTAATTGGCCATTAATCTCTCCAAATTGGCAATTACGGTTGCAAACAATATGCTCTGTAAACGTGAAGAGCTTGCTGAAATTCGTGATCCAAAACTGAGTTTTCTTTACCAAATCTGAATTTGCATCGCCAAATCTGAATCTGCGTCGCCAAATCTGAATCTTCTTCCCAAATGTGAATCTTCGTCGTCAAATCTGAATTTGCATCGCCAAATCTGATTCTGCCTCGTGGAATCTGAATGTATGTTGCAGAATCTGAATTCACGTCGTGGAATCTGAATTCACGTCGCGAAATCTGAATTCTCGTCGCGGAATCTGAATTCACGTCACGGAATCTGAATTCACGTCATGGAATCTGAATGCACGTCGCGGAACCTGAATTCACGTCGCGAATCTGAATTTACTTAGTCAAAGCTGAGTTGACCAGTCCAGAGCTGCGTTGACCAGTCCAGAGCTTAGTTGACCAGTCCAGAGCTGTGTTGACCAGTCCCAAATCTGAGTTGACCGTTGAACAGCGAAGTTGACTGTCCCAAATCTGAGTTGACTGCTGACTGTTCAGATCTGATTGACTGCTGACTTTTCAAATCTGAGTTGACTGTCTCAAATATGAGTTGACTTTCCCATATCTGATTTTTTGGCTCTATTTCCGAGAGCTGAATTTTCGGGGTTTCACACCTGGTATTGTCCAAGAGCTGGCCTAAGAGGATTTTAAGTGCTGGCCGAAAGGAAACAATGCGCGAGTGCGGGAAGAAAGAGCGTGCAGAATTGTGCGGTATGAGGGCTTCAGCCTTCGTGCTGTTTTTAATGGGACCGCCAGGTCCTTGGTTGGGGTCTAAGGCACGGTTAGAGGGTCTTATGGGCTTGGTATAGGGTTGGTTAGAGTTGGGGTTAAGGAATAGTACAATAGGTGCAGCTTGATGGAGTGAGGAGAGCTTATGGTTGGGTTGGTCTAGTTTTTGGTGTTGTGGTTGTGTGTGCCCCCTTCCAGCGCACTTAGACACCTTGAGAGGTCCTTAATATGTTTATGAGTGGTAGTAATTCGAGTCTTAGGGGCTGGATTTTGAGGATAAACAAGTTAGAAGCCGATTGTGTTCGTCCGGAATGCATAGGAGGCAACACCTAGCGTCGATCGTATAGAGGCTATAGAAGCACCCCGAAGGCTCCCAAGTGGTATTTTTATGGCTTGTAAACATGTTTTTGATGTATAAAATTATATTTCCTAGGTTCGGGTTGGTTGTGGTGAGCTTTGGGCTTGTCCGGTGACTCGTCGAGACCTTCGGGTGTCCGAGTATCCCGTCGAGAAGCTTAGGACGATCTCGATCGATCTTGGCTAAAACCTTATTTATTTTCAAATGCATCGCAGGCATGTTTACGGGCAGCAATCTTTTTAAAAATGAAATGATGAGTTTTATGATGATTTATGGCATGATATTTGAAGTTTGATGTTTTAAATTAAAAGAAGAAAAATGTTTTGAGGTATGTGAATTGTTGTGACCAAGACGTAGAGGAATATGATGACTACAGCGCATGATGTCCGTAGAGCCATATTAGAGGGGATAGTGACTACGGCGCATGAGGTCCGTAGAGCTATTACAGCCTAGTACTATGGTTTATAGCTTGATCAAGCGAATAGAGGGGTCGCAGCAATGAAAAACTTCACTTAAATGTTTTGAGGATATATGTTATTCATGCCTTGATGTGTAATGGATGTATTGAAGTTAAAAGTTTATTTAAATGCGCTTTATTGTTGAGATTTGAAGTAAATGTTAATTTTAAAGTTTACTTATGTTTTGAAGTTGAGGTTTAAATCATATTTTAAATATTGCTACTTTTGATGCATGTGCTTGTATACGTAGTATTTGCTATTACGGTTTGAACTTGTTGAGTCTTTAGACTCAATAGATCTGATCGTGTGCAGGTGTGATGAGGTGGATGTTTGAGGCTACGGCGATTGGGCATGCTCGGACCTTGACAGCGCACTCCCGAGACCTTCAGTTTCCGCTTTTATGTTTTTGAAAGATGATGTTAAGTTTTAAAGGAAGGTTGTCTTTCAAAAATTGATGAGTGCAAGTGGGATGTTAAGACTTTTTTTTACTTGTCGAATTTTACGATTACTATTTGACTTTACTTTCTTTATCTAAAATTTTATAGCATGTATGGATGAAAATTTGAAGCCTCTGAGTATGTTTATTTAAAAAAAAGTTGGTTCTAATTTTTAAAGGATTTTATTAGAGGAGTAAGGGTCGTTTCAGTTGCTATCATAGCCGACCTCTCTTAGTACGGTGTGGTTCAAGGACGAACCAAGCGGAAGCTGGTGGGCATGTGACGTCCGGGGCTCAAAGAGGACGGGGAGTGATCGCCGGTGCCAAGAGGTTGCACGGACAATGAGCGAATCTTGACAGGTTTCTAGGCGAAGGGGCACATGAATGAACCGATCCCACACCGGAATGAGGGGGATTACGAGACTGGGAAGTTATAGATGTAGTTGAGGTTAGTTGAAGTAGGCTTATCAGACTTAATTGGTATTAATCATACCAACAATGTGCATCTTCTTTTCGAGAGCTCATCACTTAAGAACTCCAAAGTTAAGCGTGCTTTAATTGGGACAATTTTGGGATGGTGACCCCCTGGGAAGTTTCTCAGGGTGCGTGCGAGTGAGGATAAAACACGCTGGAAATATCAGTGTTTGTATAGTGGGTAAAATCGTTAAATTTGGAGCGTTACAAGTCTCTCTAAGATGGTTTCTTCAATGTCATCCCAGAGCTTGTGTTGTCGACTTGATTGTTCTTTGAAGCATTCTGTCAGTGCACCAAGTCACACTTGGGCACACGATCAGCTTGCACACTAGCTGTCACAGAGTGTGCAAACTTGCGACTAGAACTGCTATGTGTTGTGCATTCTTCTGATTTGCATTCTGTATTTGCACAACACTCTCTCCGCTTTTCTCTCATATGCGCTCTCTTTCTGCTTGTGCTCTGCTCTTTGATATATAAAGCCCCTTGCGCAAATTTGTCCGTTTGACACAAAGTTGTAGCAGTTGAAAAAGTCTTTTGACACTGTTGTACTTTGCGTCCTTTGCCAATAAATGCTTCTGCAGGCTTTTCAGCTTTTGGCACATGAGCACTGTACTTGAGAAGACAACACAAGAAAATCGATTTGAATACTGAAAAGCAATCATCGCATAGTCTTGTATTCAAATCGCTTTGCTCATAGATCTGATGGCATCTATTGATGTGCCATCCAGGCTGGTTTGACTTTAACCAGCTTGCCAGCTTGTCTCTATTCTGGTTCGAGCTGGTCTAGTCTCTACTTCGAGCTGGTTGCTCCATCAAATTTACTGCTCTTGAGCTGATCAGTGCTTCTTCTCTGCTCTTGTACACAGCTGCTCTTTTGTAGCGTCCCAAAAATCCATAGAAACACATATTGCTTAGCCTTTCTTTTCTAAGGGCTGTTTTGATATTTTCGAGTATTTAGATTCTAGATCAAATCTGATTTCTTTTCTTTTCAGATTTGAAGCAACGGCCAGAAGATTTCGAAAGGATGTCCCCCAAGCACAAACCTGAAAATAATCCAAAAATGATTCCTCTCGAAAATAAAATGAGCTTTTGGATGGGAGTTTGTTTTTAGTAAAATGTTGTACCAAGTTTATTAAATCAAAATAGTAGTAGGGAGCTTTTATTAAATCTTTTAAAGATGACAAAAGAGTTGGCATGGCAGCCATGCCTACTCAAATATCTTTTACCTACTACTCAATCATTCTCCCTTGTATAAAATGATTTACGTAAGCCTCTGGATTCATTTTGGTTGCAAGAAAAACTTTTGGTTCTCTCAAAGTTAAGTAGCTTTTCCAGGGTGCTTGAGGAGACTTCCAGCCGTGATCATCTGCACGTTGAGATCTTCGTTTCAGGCAAGTAAATCTGATTCTTGCTGCATTTGGAAAACATATATTGTTTCGTGTTTCCTGTGTATGCTTGCCTGTTTCAGTTTCAGTTAATGTTTGAGTTGAGCTATAGATTCACTGCTTTGATGCTTGGATTTTGAGGAAACTCACTAGGAAGTTTAGCATGCAAAGGTGTTTTTATTTAAAATATTGAGTTGTACAGATTGCAGGTAAGAAATCCATGAGAATTTCTCGTTGTTCTTAAGTACTGTGAAGATTCTGGAATATTGTTTCGTGTTTCCTGTGTATGCTTGCCTGTTTCAGTTTCAGTTAATGTTTGAGTTGAGCTATAGATTCACTGCTTTGATGCTTGGATTTTGAGGAAACTCACTAGGAAGTTTAGCATGCAAAGGTGTTTTTATTTAAAATATTGAGTTGTACAGATTGCAGGTAAGAAATCCATGAGAATTTCTCGTTGTTCTTAAGTACTGTGAAGATTCTGGACATTGAATCTAAACAGATAGGAAATGCTAGTTCGATCGAGAGCAAGTTCCGATTTGAATAAGCGAAGCTAGTTTGTTTAGGGTCTGTCTGAGTCGAAGCAGTATTTTGTGATTCATAGCCAGATTTCGGTGTCACATGTTAATAATCAGATCCCATGGTAACATCTGAATTTAGTCAGTTTCTATAATGTCGACCCCTCTTTACCTACGCGTTGACATCTGAGTTGACCAATCCATTTACATTAACAGCTGAGTTGATCGATGTTACATCTGTTTTCTTTACCCAAAATACTAGTCCTGTGGTGAGATCTGTTTTCCAGTAAGACCCGTTTCCAGTAAGATCTGTTTTCATTAAGATCTATTTAGCTTAGTCAAATCTGTTTCTCTAAGAACCAAGATCTGTTTCTACTATTCATAAGCCATGTTCCTTAACCAAAGCTGTTGCTCACATCTGTATGTCTATACCGCACCCAAGATCTGTATAGATAGCCAAAATCTGACCTTTGCGTAGTGACATCTGTTTTTCACGAAAACTGATTTCCCAAATCCACGTCTGTTTTGCACTCTCGAGTTGATTCTTTCAGAGCTGGTCCTCAGCCCCGAGTCCAGCTGTACACTCAGTAGTATTTTAAAAATAAAATGAGTTTCATAGCAGTAAATCTACCATATTTCAGTGATCGACTTTCGATCAAGAGCTAATATAAGCTATTTCAGAAGAAAGCAAGTTCAGATTTGAGGATTTATGGCATAGAGGACCCGCACTCAAGGAAGGGACAGGATTACAGTAGAATCGTAATCCCTTCATGGAAGGGACAGGATTATGAAAATACTGTAATCCCTCACAAAAGTTACTGATCAGTTAATATGCTTCATGCACAAGGACCACCAGAGAGCCTCTAGACCATAAATTATCCAGTATAAGAAATTCAGATTTGAGTTTTCGAGTTGTTCAGTAGCGAGATTTCAGTTTTCATTTGTGCCTGCATTTATATGAATTTGTTATCTTTAGTATTACTTGTTGAGCCCCTAGGCTCACTAATTTTCCTAATGCAAGTGAGGGCTCAGGAGCAGGCGGGTGGTGCAACTTGATTCAGATGTTGGGGAAAATTGTGTTTGTCAACGGCCAGCGTTTCCGCATTGTCTTAGCTTTTGTTGTTTTGGATCTTTTGTCAACTGTATTAAGATCTGTTGCAACAATAGTGAACTTATATAGAGTTCCAGTAGTTGTAATATCGCTTTTGCATCGTGAATCAAGATCTGTTTTGTCAAATCTGTTTACTACTATTTATATTAGCTTCGTTTCAGCTTTGTGTAAGGGAATACAGCTTACTTTATTCGAATTCGGTCCTTCTATTCTTTAAAAATTTTGAAATTTCTCAATTCCGTTGACACCCATGGGTTTGGGCGTCACATCTTGCTTTGTTCTTTCCTTCTTTGAGCTGATCTTGTACACCGTAGGCTCTGAGCTTGTTTCCCAGCTGGTTTCCTTCCCAGCTGGTTGCTTCTTTCACTACAGGAATCTTTCTCCACGATTCCTTTGGTATCGGATGGCATGTGATCTTCACGTCATCATAGGCGTCGACATTGTTCACGATTACAGCCTCCTGCCTCAACATCCATCTCTCTCATAAGCATCTAGCTTAACCAGATTTCCTGATCTGATTTTATCTTCTTAGAGCTGGTTTGTACTTAAACAGCTAGGCTCTATTCTTCTTGTCAAGATGTTGAGTTAAGCGTGCAAGGGTGAGAACAGTACTGGGATGGGTGACCTCCTGGGAAGTTCTCGTATGTCAAGCTGCTGACGTTGCGCCGCTTGATCTGGTTGGCCATTTGGGCTGTAAAAGTGTGATGTCAGATCTTAACGGGTAATACTATCTCTGCTGGGGATAGGGCCGGCGGTAGGGGAAGGAAGGGTAAAACTGATCTCTAAGGGAATTGAGACAGCACCAGCATTTAGACACGCACCTCCCCTGACTCATGGGCCTAACAGCCCAACCCTAACACACATAATAGGTGCACTCTGCGCTGCCACATTATAAGGAAATAAAGTTGCA
>KQ993852.1:124218-135266 GCA_001598015.1 Dorcoceras hygrometricum
GATGGGTGACCTCCTGGGAAGTTCTCGTACGTCAAGCTTCTGACGTTGCGCCGCTTGATCTGGTTGGCCATTTGGGCTATAAAAGTGTGATGCCAGATCTTAACGGGTAATACTATCTCTGCTGGGGATAGGGTCGGCGGTAGGGGAAGGGTAAGACTGATCTCTAAGGGAATTGAGACAGCACCAGCATTTAGACACGCACCTCCCCTGACTCATGGGCCTAACAGCCCAACCCTAACACACATAATAGGTGCACTCTGCGCTGCCACATTATAAGGAAATAAAGTTGCACCTTGGCTAACAGCTATAGCTTTTGGCCTAGTGGTAAGCGCTTGATCCTAACACAAGAGCCCTGTGTTACTTGTTTGTTCTCTTGGTCCATTCAGACACATCTTCCAAATCATCAGCAAGTACACAGTTTATCAACTGGTTGATTGAACCAGTTCTTCGAGGATACTTTAAATCTTATCCTCATAGGACTGCAATCCAACACCAGTGATTATATCCCTTCTGCTTTGGGATATAATAATCAGTTATCATTCAGTCTTCCCAAGGACTGAGATCCCTATGTTGAACTGATTATAATTGCGCTTAGTGATCTGACCTGCACTTGATCACTGTGCTTGTATATTCATCAGCACTTGAACACTGCACTTGTGCGTTGCACTTGATCTGCGCTTGAACTGCACTTGATCTGCACTTGATCACTATTCTGCACTTCAACTGCTGATCTGCACTTGCTCTTTCTCCAAGCTATTGAACCAACTTGGTGTCTTCTTCGACCTGGTAAAATTGCGCTGTTCCAACTTGGACGTCCCCTTACTGTTCCAGCGTAGATATCTTCAACTAGACCAGCTTAGACGTCCCATCACTGTTCCATTTTGGATATCTCTTTGTCTGCTCCAGACTAGCACAGGGCTGCACATCGCTTGTAAACCGTTAGTAGAATAGTAACAGATTTTGTGTGAATCAAAATTAAGATTCTGATCTGTAAAAATAGATCCAACAACATGCCATCCGATACCAAAGGAATCGTAGAGGAAGATTCTTGTAGTGAAAGAAGAAACCAGTTGGGAAACAAGCTCAGAGCCCAGCGATAATCAAGAGCAGATAAGAAGAGAATAAGAGAGCTTTGACTAGCTCGGTGAAGCAACCAGCTCAGGATGAAACAGAACAAGAGAAGTACAGTTGAAGAAGCGACCAGCTCAGTATAACAGACCAGCTTGAAGCGAAGCAGAACAGAGACAAGCTGGTTAAAGTCAAACCAGCTCAGCTAGCAGAGCAGAGGTCAAGAGCAGAATTGGACAAAACGACAAGCAAAGCGATTTGAACACAAGACTTTACGCAGACTACTTTTCAGCGTTCAAACCGATTTGCAGTGCTGTCTTCTCAGAACAGTGCTCACATGCGAAAAAGCCGTAAAGGCTGTAGAAAAGCTGATGAAAAGAGCTCAAGTCAAATAAAGCCTGCAACGCATTAAAAGCCAAAGGACAAAGTAAAACAGTGTCAGAATACTTTTCAACGGCTACAACTTTGTGTCCAATGGACAAATCTGCGCAAGGGGCTATATATAACAAGAGCAAAGCACAATGAGCATATAGACGATGGACGGAGAGAGTGTTGTGCAAGTGCAAAACATTAAACAGAAAAATGCACAACACAGTACTAGTCGCAAGTTTGCACACTCTGTGGTAGCTGGTGTGCAAGCTGGTTCAGTGCCCAAGTGTAAGTTGGTGCACTAACCAAAATCTTCAAAGATATATCAAGTCGACAGCACAAGCGTTGAGAAGACATCGAAACAACCAGCTCAGAGAGGAGCAATTCCCATTGTGTGAGATTCTATATTCGAGAGATTGAGCATACACTGTAAATCTCACACACGATTCACTAATATATTCGAGAGTTGAGCGAAACATAAAATAGTGAATCTAAATCAAAAACTCTCCTTGTAGTCTTTTGACTGAGACATTAAATAGTCTATGTAGCCTTTCTCACTGAGGCGTAAAAGAAGTGAAGTTAGACACACAGCTTGCAGGCTGGTGTGCATAGGTGGCTATGATTCTTGCAGCTTGCGGGCTGTCGGATCGGGTTACAGTGGAGGCTAAGGCATGCGAATCCTAAATAGAGATAATTTTCTAGGCGTTACAATACTCTCCCCCTTACAAGAATTTCATCCTCGAAATTAGAAATCTTACGGAAGAGCTCTGGGTAGCGTTCCTTGATTTCGGCCTCTACCTCCCACGTAGCTTCCTCCTCTGTATGGTTCCGCCATTGGACCTTGACCATTGGAATGGTTTGATTATGTAGCTTCTTGACCTGTCTTCCTAAGATCCGAATAGCTCTCTCTTCGAACGTCAGTTGCGGCGAAATCTGGAGCGGTTCGACACTCAGCACATGCGAGGGGTTTGGCACGTATTTTGTAAGCATGGAGATGTGGAATACGATGTGCGCTGCTGCTAGGCTAGGTGGTATGGCTAAGCGGTAAGCTAACGTCCCTACTTTGTCTAAGATTTCAAACGGTCCTATGAATATAGGTGCTAGCTTCCCCTTCTTCCCAAACCTCATTACACCTTTCATAGAAGCAACCTTCACAAAAACATGGTCTCCAGCCGTGAACTCCAGCTCTATCCTCCTCAGATCAGCGTAGCTTTTCTGTCTATTCTGAGCAGATCTCATCCTATCCCTGATCTTCACCACTGTGTCAGCTGTCTGCTGAACTATCTTAGGGCCTAGCTCTGTTCGCTCACCTACTTCATCCCAATGGATGGGTGATCTGCACCTCCTCCCATAAAGTGCCTCATAAGATGCCTGCCGATGGATGCCTGGAAGCTGTTGTTGTACGTGAACTCAACCAATGGCAGCTTGGCTTCCCAGCTCCCTTGAAAGTCGATAGCACAAGCTCACAACGGATCCTCTAGCACTTGGTTTACTCTCTATGTGATGGATCTGTGTAAACAGATCCAGATCTGTGTTTTGAATGACACAAAACTTCCTATTGTGTTTCTAATTGATTTACGTAGTGTGCAGAAACTATGTAAGATATAAGAGAAGAACAGGAGAAATCTGATGAAGACAGGAGAACTTCTTGAAGAGAAAATCTGATGAGCAGGAGAAATCCGATGAACAGGAAAAGTCTGATGAACACGAGAAGACAGTAGAGATATGTTGAAGAAGAAGATATCAAGCAGAAGAAATCTGATAAAGAGTCTGGAAGAGATCTTATTAGACGTTGATAAGTGATAGGAGAAATCTGATGAATAGGAGATGTCTACGAGAAGAAGTCTGATCAAAGAGAAGTCTGGAAGAAGAGGAGGAATCTGATCAGACTGATGGATAGGAGAAGTCTGTAAAGAGAAGCGGTAGAGACAACGATCAGATGTTGAAGAAGACAATGACCAAATGAAAGCAGAAGATCGAACCAGATGTATGAGTCAAATGTTGCGCGAAGACAAAGATGAGTCAGCTATTGGAATATTCATTTGCAGAAGCAATCAGCTGTTGGAATATTCATTTGCAGAAACAATCAGCTGTTGGAACGAAAGTTGAAGCAAACAGTTGTTGGAACATAAAAGCCAAATCAGAACACGACAGAAATTGCAAAAGAAAGGGACACAAGGACAACCCTGTCGGTACTTTACAGAACATCTTTCAACGGGAAGAAAATTGTGTCCAACGGAAAGAAACTTGAACAGAGGCTATTTAAACAGTAGAAATTGACGAAGAAACTGTTGATCGATATAAATGGATTGACGCTGGGATAAACAGAAGCACTGTGAGACAAAAAGACAACATCATACGAAAACAGTGTTAAATGGGAATAAAAATAGGAAGACGAAGCAGCCGGCCATCTGCTGAGTTTTCATCAGCTCTTTAGGAGCAATTCCCAGTGGTGTGAAATTTTATTATTACGAGAGTTGCAACACTGTAAATCTCACACACACAGATATTCATTCACATTCATGAGAGTTGAGCGAAACAGTATAGTGAATGTATCTCAAACCAAATACAAAATCAGATCCCGTCCAAGCACGAAGACGTTAAACTCTGTGTCTGTAACCTTTCTCACAGAGGCGTAAAACAAGTGATTGAGTGACACAGCCGAGGGCTGATGTAGTTCTAGGAGTTCAGATTTTGGGCAGTGGGTAAGTCCCAAAATCTGATTGGGTCTGTACAAGGTGTAGATCAAATCTTCTAGTGAAACCTTCCCAGAGCGGAAGAAGGGGAGACGTAGGAGATTGAGCTCCGAACTTTCAGAAACAAACAGCAGTGTATTGTATTCTTTACGATTTACAGTTTCCGCATACGCAATTTATTTAGCACGCATTCATAACAGAAGTCACACTTGCACGCACAAACAGATTTCACACGCAGTCGCATTACATATGTTTAAACAGAAATATTTTTGCATCAAGTTTTTTTAAAATTAGGATTCAGTTCTGGTGTTTTACGCATGATTTTATTACATACCATATCTGTCTCCGATGCTCTCATATTATATGTTCAAGAACCGAAGCATTGCGCTTTATTTCATAGGTCAGATCTCACGCCCCTCCCTAGCGTTGTTTATTTTATTGCATCGAGAGATCTGATCCTTCGGTTCTAACACTATGTCTGTCTATCCAGGGGTGAAAGGTTGTACTTAACTACAGCTTCGTTCCCAAAAAAGCGTGAAGACTCTTCCAAAATGCTGATGTGAAACATGTATCTCTATCTGACACGATCGAGACTGGTATTCCATGTAGCCTAACTATCTCCCGAATGTACAGCAATGCATACTGCATCATTGTGAATGTGGTCTTCACTGGCAGAAAATATGCCGACTTGGTGAGTCTGTCCACAATCATCCATATGGAATTGAATCCCTTAACAGTCCTCGACAACCCTACAATAAATATATGTTCTCCCACTTTCACTCCGGAATAGGGAGAGGTTTCAGTAGTCTAGCGGGTCTCTGATGCTCGGCCTTGCCCTGTTGGCAAGTTAAACACTCGGACATAAAACGGTTGATATCTCGCTTCATGCTCGGCCACCAATAAAACTGTTGTAGGTCCTTGTACATCTTTGTGCTTCCTGGATGAACTGAATAAGGAGACACATGAGCCTCCGCCATGATCAGCTCTCGCAATGCGTCACCTGGAGGAACCCAAATCCGTCCTTTGAACTTCACAATCCCGTTGTCCACTGTGTATAGTTCACTGCCTTTTTCCTCATATCTCAACCTCCACTTCACAATTCATTCTTTGGCACTGACCACTCCTTAACTGCCTCTACTTTGGATGGATCAACCTCTACTCCTATGCTAGAAATAATGTGACCAAGGAAGGTCACTCTCTCCAACCAGAACTCGCACTTGCTAAATTTTGCATAGAGCTTCGTATCTCTCAGCACTCCTAAAGCTGTCCGTAGGTGCTTACCATGTTCCTCCCTGCTCCTCTCGAATAAATGAGAATTTCATGAATGACGACGATGAAAAACTGATCTAGGTACGACTGAAACACTCGGGTCATGAGATCCATGAAGACTGCTAATGCATTGGTCAATCCAAAAGGCATCACTAAGAACTCATAGTGCCATAGCGAGCCCTGAACGCCGTCTTATGTACATATACCTCTCTCACATTCAGCTGATGGTAGCCTGATCGAAGATCTATCTTGGAGAATACCGAAGCTCCTTGAAACAGATCAAATAGATCCTCCACTTGAGGCAACGGATACTTATTCTTGACACTCACTGCGTTTAGCTCCCTGTATCGATGCATAGCCGCATGCTACCGTCATTCTTCTTTATAAAGAGCACATGCGCTCCCCATGGAGAAACACTAGGACGAATGAATCCATTGTCTAGCAGCTTCTGAATCTGCTCCTTCAACTCTTTCGTCTCAATAGGAGCAAGGCGATACGGTGCCTTAGAGATCGGCACAATTCCTGGCAACAGCTCAATGGTAAATTCCACCTCTCTATCTCTGGTGGAACTCCTGCTATATTCTCGAGGAAAAGTCTGCGTATTCTTGCACTACATCCACGTCTGACAGTGACTGGCCGTCTGGTACGGTAGTCACCATAATACTGGCTAGGAAAGACGAGCATCCATCCTAAAGTCAAGGCTTCCTCGTGCATCGTGCTGCCGTGAAAATGAATGACTCCCCTCCAGGAGATCTAAGTTGCATTGTTCTGTCCTGGAAGTCTATTATTTCGTGATAGCCAGGCAACCAGTCCATCCCGAGAATGACGAACTCTGGTATTGGGAAAACGATCAAATTTGCGAACACTGCACGGTCCTACAACACCATTTCGAGGTTCTTGACAACACTGGATATACGTAACTCCTCTGCTGATGGGATCGTCACTAGCAGTTGCTTCGACAAGCTCTCCTGAGCTATATTTATCCGTCGTACAAAATTCTCCAAAATAAACGAGTGCATCGCACCTGAATCAACTAACGCTCTGGCTACTCCTAATGCCACTACTCTACGATTACACATACATAGGCCTCTAATCGTACTATTCGCAAGTCATGTTCAGATCCTAATCACTAAGTATCACAGGTCTACTATCTAAAATTCTCAAAATTCGAAAGGTGAGGTGCAAGGTTACCTAAGATCAATGTCGCGACTGGGCGGCATCTGGGGGTATAACAACAAATTTTCGCTACTCAAAATCGACATGATATATCTAAATATATATATGTCTCCTATCGTAATGATACTATCTCGAAATATAAATACGCTTCAGATCATAGCATAGAAAGCTAACATCTAAGGCAGTTAAACATTAAGCCTTATAGACTTTGAGGCATGACTCCTTGAGATTACTGCAGCAAGTTGTAGGCATAACCCAAACCAGGACCGCTGCTCTGATACCACCTTGAAACTTCCTCAACTTAAACAATTTTCTTTTTATAATAAATTAAATTCGGAAGAAATGTTTTTTTTGAAACAGTAAACCGAAAGCTCTCAAAAACTCAACAACATAAACTACTTAAAATTTTAAACCAATTTCGAACAAACTGAAGAATCATTTAAGATGTACAAAAAAATATTTGGGATAATCGATAAAAAATTTCAGTATTAAAATATTGAAAGTGTACCAAAACCTCAACTGCTAAACGAGTATTTTTCCCAAAACTGAAAACTGAAATCTAAGTAAAACCAAAATAATTTCTCTCTCGTCGCTGCGGAACACGTCTGGTCGTTGGATTGTGCCAATTGAAACTACCGCTAGCTCAGAAGTCCTGTCCCTCAACTTGTGTCTCTACGTCATCTGCACCAATCAAATGTAGTGAGCCTAGAGGCTCAACAAGTACAAAACTGGATAATAGAAAATACTACGTAATATAATCACATGCCTAAAATATTTGTACTCAAATAATTTTCTGAGCTTAAATACGTAAAGAACAACAGCTTAAAACCTTTACTTAAAAACTCATGCATAAGAAATCAGCTTATAAATAAAAGACTTTTCTGTGAACTCAGTTTCTTGACTGTGGTCCCTCATTCTCATGTTCTCTTGATCAAGCTAATAAAAACCATAGTACTAAGCTGGTATGGCATCCCAGTGCTTTTCTGGAATCCATACACGTCATATGTAAGGCACCCCGATGCTTGTCCAAAGTCCGTTACGCGTCAGTTTTGGCATGGCTAAATGAAACATCTCTCGATTCTCATACCTCGTAGTTTGATATGGCTCCCGAGACGTCTCTCGACCCCATATCCCTCATAAAACAACCACAATCAAGTCCCATAATTCAAAATATTTTTCTCTCTTACTCAGCTTTCTGTTCTCAAATCTCATGCCTCAAAATAAAATCTTTCTTTCTTTAAAACTACGTAAACTACAGAATATTTAAAAATCTCAAGAATGTTCATAATTATAAAATTTTCTTTAAAAATAATCATCATTTTATGCTTTCCTCATGACGGTAGGCTGCACCTATAACTCAGACTCGCCCTGGACACGAAGATCAGCTCGGAAGACAGGCTCAGCTTACAAAAATCTGTACAGTATACCACACATTCCAGCTCACACCTAAACAGCCTAGTTTAGGCGGCCATATCACAAATTCCTCTCTCAGCTTGCACCACTCAGGTCTGTACGTCTACCCAAGTTAGCTCGGGCTTCGCTCCAGGTTGTGCACTGAGACAGCTCAGAGCACTCGATCAGTTTAAATCAAACAGGTCCGCTCGTCTGCCTAGATCAGCTTGGGACTTCAGATCAGACCGCGCACTGAAAACAGCTCAGAGCGCTCGATCAGATTCGGGTACGCAAATCGGCTCGCAAATCGGAATAGCTTATGTCCTCTACTCAGCTACGGAGGTCAAACAACTTAGGATGGTCAACCAGCTTAGGACAGTCGACCAGCTTAGCACGGTGAATCAGCTCGGGCGGTAAACCCGCTTAGCACAGTAAACCAACTTAGCACAGTAAACCAACTTAGCACGGTAAACCAGCTTGGGGCGGTAAACCAGCTTAGGATGGTCAGAACTGATGGTCCCAGAAATAGGATCACTAAGTAAACAGGAGTTCAGAAGGGGGGGGGGTTCAATGAACTCCTTTGGATTTTTGAAATCTTTTAAAATGTTTTGGTATCTCAGTTTTATGCAAGCTTCTCGGCCAACAATATTTGTGCAGAAAAAGGCCGATTAACTTGTGAACAGTGAATAACAAGCAATAATAAATAAATGTTGTATGTAAAAGATAGAGTCAGGAATTTTTTTCTGGAAGTTCGGACTTCAATGTCCTACGTCTCCCCTTCTTCCTCCTCGGAAGGTATCACTAGAAGATTTGATGAAAGTAGGCCTTCTACAAACACCCGATCCCACAGCCAGCAGCTATGAGAACTCCTAGTACTTCACAACACTCCACGCAGACACAGCTGCTGGTTTACAACACTTGTAAATTTTCAAACGGCTTTTTGAGAAGCCCGTTTGTTACAGACTCAATTGGTTTAACAGTGAATACAATTCTATGAGTACTGTAAATATTCTCTGGTTTCTAATACAAAGAAACTCGATCTAACAAGATGAACCAGAGAATGACTCGAAGGTGTATAAATGAAAAACAACAGTATTGTTCTTCGTGTGTTGTGAGCTTTTGAATGTTTTCAACAAGTAGATAGCTCTGGGAGTATTTTGACAGTGTTTCAGTAATAGCAATGGCGAGAGTTATATTCTTCAATTCAAAATATCTGCGATTTATACTCTTCGTTCAACGGTCGATGAATCCAGATAAGGCTTTACAAATCCTTTTTGAATTTCTGACAGTAGTACGCCGTCAATCCTGCTCCACTTCATGGTAAATTGCGTTTTGTCAGGGATGCGAATGTTATTTCCATATATGTGCAATCCCGTTGTAACGACCTCTGCCAATGTGTACTATTTATCCAAAAATAGTACCAATCTTGTCCCCTTAATTTCAGGCAATTTGTACGATTCTGTTATGGCCATCGATCTTTTCAAATTGAGTATTCGATCGAATTTGAATCAACTTTATGCTTGCGCCTGAAACCATTTCTGTCGACAGATCTCTCTTTGTTGAAGACGAATGAATAGTTCCTTACTGTTAAGATATCTGTCGCGGTAAACAAGATTAGACCACTTGCAAATTTCAGTACTGATGACGTCATCATATCTTCCATTTGCAAATTTCAGCACTGCTGACGTCATCATATCTATTGGGAACATTGTAGCTAAATATGATGGTGACGTCATGATGTCTGATATTCTACTGTGGCTGACGTCATCGAATCTGTTGAAAACAAACGGTGTCGTGTTGAACTAACTGTTACGAAAACTGTCGATATCAAACGTTACTTGCACTGTTTCCAAAAACAATACTGTAGCGAATTCTAGTGTCAGCAACGAAGAAGGTACTGTTACAAGATCTGTCGAGTAAACTTAACAATGAATACTGTCCTTTCTGTTGGTAGAAACTCCACCGTTTCAAAATCTGTTGGCAGTTACAATCATCAATACAAAAATCAAGAGCTGTTGGCAGATGTCACCATTCTCAATACTTCATCAACAGTAGATTTCTGACCCGATAACCCAAATAACCAAATCAATAACTCCACTGTTCCAAGATCTGATTCTGAACAACCCAAAACCATAACTGTAGCTTAAACCAATCACTGTTGTCAGCAATGTTGATCATCGTGAAAAGAGTATTCGAATTTTATCATTTAAGTCCAAATATTTTCTTATTTTTGTTATCACCAAACCTATAAATTTTATCCTAACAATTTCTCTCTTTTTGGTGATGACAAAACATAGCAGCCGACATGAATAGATATGCAAAAGTAAATTGCACACGAACTGCTGGAAATCGAATTTCATTGACTGAGAGTGGTACAGAAGATTTGTACAAGAGATTCTAATCAGTATCCTCTTCTTCTTTTATAAGTTCCACTTCTGCTTTGCCTACGTTCTCTCCTTTCTCTTTCTCTTTCTCTTTCTCTTTCCAACCTATCAGACTCCCTTCTGTCGGATTCAATAACTCTTTCCGCGGCCTCTTCTATGCTAATGACTTGTCCACTCTCTATAATGTGTCTCCGCGCCTGTTCAGCTCTCTCTGCAAAAGTTCCAGTTTTTGGTGGAAACGTTTGAGTTTGAGTTCTCATAGTACTAGGGCGGTTGCTACTGCCTATTTCCCCCTTTTGGCATCACCACCTCTTATGTAATCGGCGATGTCACCAACTTGGGTGGAAAGGCTGAGTATATCTACTGCTATCTTTGTTTGAAAATCCAATTGTTCGCTCCTGGTAGCAGCAATTTGCCCATCCAACGCAATGAGCTTGGCATCTTGTTCTCTTTGCTTCTTCTTGATATCAAATAAATCTTCAAAGATAGTGCCGACTGGAGCCATCAAGCCCTTCTTGAGATCATTGATCTGCGTTGCTTGAGTGGTACCTTGCCTTTCAAGAACCCGACAAGCATTATCAAGGGACTAGCGAAGCAGAACTTGCAATTTGAGAAGATCCGCACGAATACCCAATTCAACAGCATTGACCTTGGATAATATTTCGCAGTTAGAATCATGGATGCGCTGAAAAAT
>KQ993852.1:142806-171761 GCA_001598015.1 Dorcoceras hygrometricum
GCCATTTAGAAAGGCACTCTTGACATCCATCTGAAAGACCTTGAAGTCCTTATATGCATCATAGGCAAGGAACATGCGAATGGCTTCTAGTCTAGCTACTGGTGCAAATGTTTCATCAAAATCTATACCCTCCATTTGTCTAAAGCCTTGTGCAACCAGCCTAGCCTTATTTCTTGTTACTACTCCATCTTCATTCAGTTTATTCCTAAAGACCCATCGTGTGCCTATGACTGAGTGATTTTTAGGTCTAGGTACAAGTTTCCATACTTTATTGCGTTCAAACTGATTGAGTTCTTCCTGCATGGCATCTATCCAACTTGAGTCAGCTAAGGCCTCATCAATTATCTTAGGTTCTATATGAGAAAGAAATGCAGCATCAAAATGATCATGAGATAGCTGGCCTCTAGTGCGGACTGGGGATTGAATGTTACCTATGACTTGCTCAGGTGGATGATTTCTATTCCACCGAAGATCAAGTCCAATGGGATTTGCTCCTTGTTCCCCCTGTGTTGCTGACTGGATAAAAATGTTTGGATCTTCTGACGCCAATTGATTATTATCATTGTTTCCTTGTGCATTCCAGTTGGAGTTCTTGCTGTTGTGTGTGAGTGCTGTTGTCAGCTTTGTCATTTACTGTTGGTATATTTGATACTGTTGCGTTAGCTGTTGGTGTATGAGCAGTAGCATTTGCTTGCGTAATGTCTGACGTAGCTAGATCTGTTGGAGTTGCATTTGTTTGCGTGGTGATTGCTTCTGCTCCAGCTGCCGTAAGATCTTGTTGAGTAATAGTATGTTGTGTATCTACTATTGGTTGTTCTTCAGCTGTGAATCTTAGTTGTGACACGTCATCATCAGATTCTTCAAGGCTCGTTGATTCCAGACGTGTGCACAAGTCATGTAAGCTTGCAGCTGAGTTTGATTTGAAACTTGCTTCATCGAAAACCACATGAGCAGATTCCTCAACAGTTAAAATTCTATTGTTGAAGACTCTGTATGCTTTGCTCACTGCAGAGTAACCTAAAAATATTCCTGCATCAGATTTAGGTTCAAAGGCTGTTAGATGCTTCTTACCATTGTTATGAATGAAACATTTGCATCCAAACACCCTGAAATATGAAATATCAGGTTTCTTGATATTCCAGATCTCATAGGGGGTTTTATCGTGCATCCTATTGATCATTGATCTGTTTTGAGTGTAGCATGCTGTGTTAACTGCTTCTGCCCAAAATTTTTGAGAAATCCCAGAATAAGCAATCATAGATCTAGCAGCTTCTTTTTAAAGTGCGATTTCTCCTCTCAGCTAAACCATTTTGCTGAGGAGTTCTAGCTGCAGAAAGATCATGCTTTATTCCAATATCATCCAGATAAGAAGATAATTTTTTATTTAAAAACTCTGTTCCTCGATCACTCCTTATCCGGTTGACTGTACAAGATTTGTCATTTTGCAAACATTTTAAAAGCCTAATCAACTGGTCAGCGGTATCAGATTTTGCCTTTAAAAACACCACCCAGGTATATTTAGTAAAATCATCAACAATGACTAGGGTGTAGTTCATTCCCCCTAAGCTGGTTATAGAAACAGGACCAAAAAGATCCAAATGCAAAATATCTAAGCTTCGAGAAGAACGTTTACCGCCTTTTGTTTTGAAAGTGGATTTTATTTGTTTTCCCAGTTGACATGCTGCACAAATCTTGTCCTTAGAAAAACTGATTTTTGGCAGACCAGAAACCAAATCATGTTGACTCAATTTAGCAATTGTTTTGAAATGCAAATGATTCATTCTCTGGTGCCACAGCCAGCTCTTGGATGAACCAGCTGCAAGGCACAACTGTTCAGGTTCCTGCTGATCTGACCAGTCGATAATGTAGGTATTCCCCGAACGTTTTCCTACCAACACAGTCAGACCACTAGGACTCTGAACCGTGCATGTGTGTTGTTGAAACTTGACTGTGTAATCTTTGTCACACAACTGACTATGCTAATAAAATTATATTTAAGGTTATCAACAACAAGGACATCAGAGATAGAGATGTTACCGTGGATAAGCTTACCCTTACCCACAGTGTTACCGTAAGCGTTGTCGCCAAACACTATTTGCGCCTTTGTGTGGTTTGACGTCTGATAGCAGTTTTGGATTTCTAGTCATGTGTCTCGCACATCCGCTATCAAGATACCACAATGTTGTTTCAGTTGTTGCTTTGTACCTGTTATCCTGCAATCAAACAAGCAGCTTTTGGTACCCAATTTTACTTGGGTCCAGATTGGATTACCCCTTTCGGGACCCAGACTTGAATTATCCTTACGGTCTTTCCAGTGCTAGGATCCACAAAAGTTTGTGCAAAGTTACGTGCAGGTCTATGGAGTTTTGATTTGACATTTTGACCAACAGGATCTCTTCTCGACCAAGTCTTTTTCCAACCAGGTTTTGCCTTCCTAAAGTTACGCCGCTGCTGGTTTGGAACATAGGACTTGGAACCAGCTTTCGCTTTGTCCTTGTCCAATCTGTTCTTTAACCAGTTGGGCTTGGAACTCTCAGGCCTTTGATAGCCGATGCCATCTTTTCCTTTTCCTTCATGACTTGACTGGGAAGAATTCTGGTCATCATATCGTATTGACTCAAGGCAATCATGTATCATGCCAGCTTTGACAAAGCTCCTTTTATTGAACTTGTCATACACTGACTATGACTGAGTACTTGTCTCTCCATCGCTGCTATTACAATTGAAACTCACACCAGTTCTATCATTTGCTGGTTTTTGGCTTTCTTGTAATTTGTGGAAGGCACGAGCTGGTTGGGTCCAGGAGCTCATTTCTTTAGTTAATTTTTCAACTTCAGCCTTGAGCTCGCTGGACTCACTTCTCAACAAATAATTTTCTATCTTCAGCCTACTCAACTCAGTCTTCAAACTGTTAACATCCTCAAGCTCATCAGAACTTGAATCTGTCGAACTATTTTTCAGACTTGTGTTTTCAGCCTTGATTTCCTCAAATGTGTGAGATAGAGTCTTGTACTCATGGACCATATTGTTCAGTGCCTGAACTAGATCCTCACGTGTAAATTCAACATTGGAGAAATCAAATACCTCTCTGTCATCCATCTGATTAGCCATGAGACAATGAGATTCCTCCTGGTCACTGTCACTAGAAGAGGAACTGCTGCTGTATGACTCTGAATCGCTGTCTGCCTAGCTCTTGGTGCTTTCCTCAGCCACCAACACCTTGCGATCGTACTTGCGACTGGGTCTTTTGTCTTCTCTTGGTTTCATCCTTCTATCTTTCGACTTTCCTTTGAATTTGTCCTTGGATTTGTCCTTGGATCTGTCAACATCCCTCTCATCAGTGTCATCATCACGCTTGTATAGCTCATCCTTCTTGTTGTCTCGTTTGTATCTATCATCTCTCTTGGGTCTGTTGCAATCAGCAGCAAAATGACCTGGACGATCACAGTTATAACAGATTAAGTCCGATGCAACTTTATCAGATTTATTAAAATTATTGTATGAAGAGGAAGGATGGGAGGATCTTCTCATAAATTTCCCAAATTTCTTGACTAAGAGTGACATTGCATCGTCGCTGAACTGGTTAGAAGACTTGCTGATGCTAGGAGAGCATGGTTCAGTAGTTGTAGCAGCAAGAGCTTTTGTTGGCTGGGAGGTGGAGGGTCCAGCTTCCGATCTTGTCTCCAACTCAAACTCATATGCTTTCAAGTTGGCGAACAGATCGTGCAGCTCTAGCTTGTTCAAGTCTTTTGACTCTCTCATGGTCATTGTTTTCACGTCCCATTCTTTGGGTAGCGCTCTCATGACCTTCAATGCCAACTCCCTGTTGCTATATTCTTTTCCAATACTGTTCAGTTCGATCACCACAACGCTGAATCTTTCATCGAATTCGGCCATGGTCTCTCCATCCTTCATTTTGATCGCCTCATACTTCTGCTGGGCCACAGTAAGTTTGTTTTCTTTGGTTTCATCATTGCCCTCGCAGATCTGGGTCAGCTTTTCCCAATTTCGTTTGCCGTGGCACAGGTCTTGATTTTGCTGAACATGTTTTTGTCTTTGTCCAGCGTTTTGTATAGGATGTCCCTGGCCACATTGTCCAAGTTTGCTTTCTTCTTGTCATCATTGGTGTACTCATGTCTGGCTTTCTCAAGGAACTGAGCCTCGCCATTTGATACGGTCAGCTTTTCCCAGATATCTTTTGCAGTAGCGCAGTTCTTGATCTTGCTGAACATATTCTTGTCCTTGTCCAGCGTCTTGAATAGTATATCTTTTGCCACGTTGTCCAGATTCGCCTTTCTTGTCTTCATTGGTATATTCATGTCTGTCCTTTGGAAGAAACTGAGGCTCGCCACTTGTTACAGCAACCGCCAGATTTGGTTTCATTATCTTTAGTGGTCCTTTTGTGATGACGTACCACATGTCATCATCCATGGCCGCTAAATGTGCTTGCATCCTGATTTTCCAGTCATCATACTCTTCCCTCGAGAACAAAGGAATCTTGTTGTGAGAGATCGACATGTTTAGATATAATAAAGCGTGAAACACAGCTGTACAATAACTGAGATTTGCCTGCTCTGATACCACTTGATGGTCCCAGAAATAGGATCACTAAGTAAACAGGAGTTCAGAAGGGGGGGTTGAATGAACTCCTTTGGATTTTTGAAATCTTTTAAAATGTTTTGGTATCTCAGTTTTATGCAAGCTTCTCGGCCAACAATATTTGTGCGGAAAAAGGCCGATTAACTTGTGGACAGTGAATAACAAGCAATAATAAATAAATGCTGTATGTAAAAGATAGAGTCAGAAATTTGTTTCTGGAAGTTCGGACTTCAATGTCCTACGTCTCCCCTTCTTCCTCCTCGGAAGGTATCACTAGAAGATTTGATGAAAGTAGGCCTTCTACAAACACCCGATCCCACAGCCAGCAGCTATGAGAACTCCTAGTACTTCACAACACTCCACGCAGACGCAGCTGCTGGTTTACAACACTTGTAAATTTTCAAACGGCTTTTTGAGAAGCCCGTTTGTTACAGACTCAATTGGTTTAACAGTGAATACAATTCTATGAGTACTGTAAATATTATCTGGTTTCTAATACAAAGAAACTCGATCTAAAAAGATGAACCAGAGAATGACTCGAAGGTGTATAAATGAAAAACAACAGTATTGTTCTTCGAGTCTTGTGAGCTTTTGAATGTTTTCAACAAGTAGATAGCTCTGGGAGTATTTTGACAGCGTTTCAGTAATAGCAATGGCGAGAGTTATATTCTTCAATTCAAAATATCTGCTATTTATACTCTTCGTTCAACGGTCGATGAATCCAGATAAGGCAACAAATCCTTTTTGAATTTCTGACAGTAGTACGCCGTCAATCCTGCTCCACTTCATGGTAAATTGCGTTTTGTCAGGGATGCGTATGTTATTTCCATATATGTGCAATCCCGTTGTAACTATCTCTGCCAATGTGTACTATTTATCCAAAAATAGTACCAATCTTGTCCCCTTAATTTCAGGCAATTTGTACGATTCTGTTATGGCCATCGATCTTTTCCAATTGAGTATTCGATCAAATTTGAATCAACTTTATGCTTGCGCCTGAAACCATTTCTGTCGACAGATCTCTCTTTTTTGAAGATGAATGAATAGTTTCTTACTGTTAAGATATCTGTCGCGGTAAACAAGATTAGACCACTTGCAAATTTCAGTACTGCTGACGTCATCATATCTTCCATTTGCAAATTTCAGCACTGCTGACGTCATCATATCTGTTGGGAACATTGTAGCTAAATATGATGGTGACGTCATGATGTCTGATATTCTACTGTGGCTGACGTCATCGAATCTGTTGAAAACAAACGGTGTCGAGTTGAACTAACTATTACGAAAACTGTCGATAGCAAACGTTACTTGCACTGTTTCCAAAAACAATACTGTAGCGAATTCTAGTGTCAGCAACGAAGAAGGTACTGTTACAAGATCTGTCGAGTAAACTTAACAATGAATACTGTCCTTTATGGTTGGTAGAAACTCCACTGTTTCAAAATCTGTTGGCAGTTACAATCATCAATACAATAATCAAGAGTTGTTGGCAGATGTCACCATTCTCAATACTTCATCAACAGTAGATTTCTGACCCGATAACCCAAATAACCAAATCAATAACTCCACTGTTCCAAGATCTGATTCTGAACAACCCAAAACCATAACTGTAGCTTAAACCAATCACTGTTGTCAGCAATGTTGATCATCGTGAAAAGAGTATTCGAATTTTATCATTTAAGTCCAAATCTTTTCTTATTTTTGTTATCACCAAAACTATAAATTTTATCCTAACAAGGACGGCTTGGGATGGTCAACCATCTGAGGAAAGAAACCAGCTGGGGGAAAGTCAAATCGACTGGGGAAGGTAAAAGCAGCTCGATGAAAGTCAGACCAGCTCGGGAAAGTCATACCAACTCGGGAATTGTCAACACAGTTTAGGGCTCAAAAGAAAGCAGTTTAGGATACTTATTTCACAAAGGAACAACTTACGGCTCCAGCAGGGGGAAACGGTTTGCAGAAGGCAAACGACTTATGGGTCAAATAGCTTACGGGAATCAAACAGCTTGGGCTAAAAAGGAAAGCAATTTAGGCTAGAAAGAAAAAAAGCTCTTGCTTGAAGAATAGTTTGCACTCAAAGGCGCAGGACAGCTTACGATAGTAAGAACATAGAAGGACAGCTTATGACTCATGCAGTACAGATAGCCTACGAACCCAGTTCACAATAACAACATAAACCTTAGATTTTAGAAACAACTTACAACTTGAAAACTCTTAGGCCCCGCTCTAGACCGAACATCACCATCTTAGAATCTACAGTCACAAAATCTCGGCTCTAGAACCCTAGGCAGCCTCGTCAGGTTTTAAAAAGGAATTCGTCCCAAATTCCTCGAATTACAGTCTCAAACATCAAAATTTAAGAAAAATAAGATGAATAAAAACTCGAGCATACAATAATATGTAAGATTGGTACAGTCAAGGAAGAATTTTGTACTTGCCTTGTATCGTCGCACTTACTACGGGTGACACGAAGATGGTCGGAAGGAGATCCACCGAGAACACCGCTGGTTTTGCTTTGGAAAACTCAAGGCCGTCGGGAAGAGAAGGAAAAGGGGATGGCGCTACATGGAGAAAATTAGGGCTTGGGAGTTTTAGTTTCTGAAAATACAGTGTTTGTGTATCGTGTAGCACCGAGACTCTGTGTTTTATTTGGAAGAAAAATATGGTTTTAGATTTGTAAAAATCTACTAGCTAGATTTGCTACTCAAAATTTTGTCTCTTAACTTATTTAATTTTCGAAATTTGGGGATAAAATATTTGGGTTAAAACTTGGTTAAATAAAAAGGAACTTTTAAAAATTTTCACTAATAAGAAAAACATTTTCCAAACTTGGGGAATTGCTTCAAAATTAATTTTATAAAAATCATTTTTACCTCGGTGTTCCCATCGTCTTCATTCCGGTCTCGTAGCACTTGAACTAAAATGCTAAAAAGTACTCGTCATAAAATAATTAAATAAATAATATAATTATTAAAATAGAAGAAATTAATATTAAGGCTAAGGCATGCAAATCGTGAATAGAGATAATTTTCTAGGCGTTACAAGCTGATTTCATTCAGTATCTCCTGAGACATGCTTCTCAGCTCCTCATTTCAGTCGACAGCTTACTAAGATGTTGGATCTGTGTAACAGATCAAATCTGAATTTTGATAAACACAAAACCTACTATTAAGTTGCTTACAGTTTAATCAAGTGCGCAAGTAAGTTGAAGCATATTGGACGCGAGCTGGAACAGTAGGGGACGCCCGAACTGAACCAGCAGACGCCCAAACCGGTCCAGCAGACAACTGAGCTGGTCCAACAGTCGAAATGTTCCAACAGCAGACAGTCAAGCTAGTCCAGCAGACATCCGAGCTGACCCAGCTCAGAGCAACAGAAGTGAAGATCAGCTTAGCGTAGAACAGTTCAGATAGAGCTTCGGTTTAGAGCAGTACAGAAATAAAATCAGAGCAGAATCGGGTCAGATCAGTCTAGATGTTGGATCTGTTTTTACAGATCCTAATTAAGTTTTGAATTACACAAAACCTATTATTGTGATTCTAACAATTCTACTTGAGTGTACAGATTTTAGGCACAAAGAAGATGATCAGCAGCAGCTATATCTGTCCAGCAGATGGTTCACATTATAAATGTTCAGCAGTTGGTTTGATGTTCATGGATCAGAAGTTGAATTAGCAATGGAGACGTCCAGAGTTGATTCAGTTGTTTGTAATCAGGCGATGGCCAAAGTTGAACCAGCTGGAGCATAATAATCCAGCAGATGATGAAGATCAGCTGCAAGCGCTAAAAAGCAAGTGAACCAGCTGGTACATGAATAGAGAAGCGCGCTGAAGAGTTAGTTCGAGATAATGAAGACCAGCTGGAGGCGCAAGAGAGGAAGCGATTATAAGTACTGCTGATGAATCTATCAGCAGTCGCAATTATAAGTACTGCTGATGAATCTATCAGCAGTCGTGTTTATAAGTACTGTTGACGAATCTGTTGACAGTCGCTATTCAAGAAGCTGGATGTATCGCAAGATGGAGCTGGAGCGAAGAGAATCAGCAGATGAAGATTCAGCAGATGAAAAGAGGCGCTAGATTTGGAATGAGCTGTGATGACATCAGCCTTGATGTCATCACAATCAGCAGATGGAGCGAAGCGCGAGAGAGGAAGCGACGTCGTATGGAATTTCAGCAGATGGATTTCAGCAGATGATGCTAAGCGCAAAAGAGAAGCGACGTCGTATTGTTAATTCAGCAGATGATGAAAATCAGCAGATGGAGCGAAGCGCGAGAGCTGAAACGACGTCGTGTTGAGATTCAGCAGATGGATTAGATGTTGATGACGTCATCGGTGACGTCATCCAGTCGCAAGACGCTAATCCTACGGCCAGAAGTCTAATTCAATTCCTACACTTTTACGCAGGCATTAGCTACAAGAACAGAGCTCAATTCTACGAAGAATGCTCACCCAAAAGCTCACGCTAGAAGAAGAACGCACGCACAGGCTTATCTCCAAAAGCTTCGAATTCCAGCAGCTTCGCGTTTCCACTTCCAGCGCAATTACCACGTCTAAAAGGGTAGCAAACTAAAGAGCTAAGCAAGGGGAATCCAGCGCCACTAAGATCTCCAAGAACAGAGGCTGGAATCAACGGAAAAAGGCAATAGAACACAACGGTGAACAGTAGCCCGACGAGGGTTTGGAGAAGAAGAGATGAGATATGGATGGTTCAAAATATTTCTAAGTGTCGATCAACACTTCTATAAATACCTCTTCAAACCTCGCCTGCTGATTCACCAAGATCTATCGAATTATTCAGCAGAAGTCTATCAGCAGCAATCTTCCCTTTTCATTTCGTAAAATCAGCAGCAACGACTAAACAACAAACACACGAAAACCTACAAAACGACACCGTTCCAACTTATCAAAACGACGCCGTAGCAACCACCAGCAGACAACAGCTCTCGCGTAAGCAAAACAACCAAGGGCTGATAACAGCTCTCTCTACAAAACAATCTATCTGCTGGTCGCGAGAAAACACTCAAAACAACGACGCATCTGAAGACGTAAAACTCTTGTGTATGTATGTAGTTAGTCACACAGTTGCGGCTGATGTGCAGTTATGAAGTAGTGGATCCTTCCGAGGTGGAAGAAGGGGAGATGTAGGATGTTGATATCCGAACT
This sequence comes from Dorcoceras hygrometricum, assembly GCA_001598015.1. Taxonomy (NCBI): domain Eukaryota; kingdom Viridiplantae; phylum Streptophyta; class Magnoliopsida; order Lamiales; family Gesneriaceae; genus Dorcoceras; species Dorcoceras hygrometricum. The sequence continues at coordinate 152,572 of KQ993852.1, forward strand.
TCCATAAACAAATATGCTGTCTTGTATCGTGTTCTGTTATTCATTCAGCAAGCATTTACTTTAGCATTGCACGTTTATGATTCAGCACATCGCATTGCACGCATAAACAGTTCAGTTCTTAGCATCTCATTTCAGCAGCACACAAGCACGCAAATCTCTAACAGATTTATGTTGTACATAAATCTGTTTGAGTTGTTTTAAAATCTAGGATTCAGTTCTGGTATTTTCCGCATGATTTTTTAAATCATACCAGATCTGTCTCCGGTTTCGCTTGATTTTAATTGTTCAAGAACAAACGAGCTATTGCAGCTCAACAAGTTAGTATCAGCAGCCAGCAAAATCTCTTAAAAGCCTTTCAAATGCGCTGTTGCTGCTGATCTTTCTTAGTAATCCTATTTCCGGGGACCAACACTAGAGCAGTTCAGATCAGTTCAGAGATCAAGCGTAGATCCAAAATATCTTACAGTTCAGATCAGAACAGACTTACATTATTCAGTTCAGATCAGAGAAGAGCTGAAACGGTATTCAGATAAGATCAGAGAAGCAGTTCAGATAAAATCAGAGAAGAAAGCAACTCAGATGAGAATATAACAGATATCAGCTCAGAACTTAGAACAGATCAGAAAGGATGATCAACTCATATAAGCAGAATAGAATAGATTAGCATAGATCCAGTATAGAACAGATCAGAAAGGGTGATCAACTCAGATAAGCAGAATAGAATAGATTAGCGTAGATCCAGTATAGAACAGAACAGAACAGCACAGTATAGAGTCGATCAGCTCAGAGCTATACGAGAACAGAGCACTTTAGAAGAGAAGCACAGAAACATTTTAGAGCTAAACAAGAGTAGAACAGATCAAGCAGCTCAGAGAACAGACCAGATCAGATTAAAACAAAGCAGTTTGAACACAAACGTATGTGAAGAATGGATTAAACGAGTTCAAACTGATTTGATGTGTCGTCTACATCAGGTACAGACATCACGTGCTCAAAGTCAACAAAGCCTGCAGAAGCAGTTAATGATAAAGGACACAAGGTACAACTTGACAGAAACTTTTCAGATGACTTTTCAACGGCTGGAAAGTTGTGTCCAACGGAACTATTCTGCACATATGCTACATTACACAAGCAAGACAATGATCAGACATATGAGTGAAAAGTGCAAAGCACGAAAAGCGTGAAGTGCAGAAAGGCACGAAAGAAAAATAGAGAGCAGTGCATGTGCATAGTCGAGATCTTGTACACTCAGGTGGCAGCTGGTATACAAGCTGAGCTCATGCCCAGGTGATGAGCTGAATATAATAGTCTAGTGAATCACAAATCAAACACAATCATTGTAGTTTTTGAACAGAGACGTTAAACATGTTCGTTAAGTCACACAGTCTACGAGCTAGTGGGCAGTTGAGTGCTAGGAGTTCTTGCAGCTGTTGGCTGTCAATCGGGTTTGTACAAGGTGTTGTATAAATCAAATCTTCTAGTAGATCCTTCCAGCAATGGAAGAAGGGGAGACATAGGAGATTGAGCTCCGAAATTCCAGAAACAAATCTACAGCGTACATTTTAATTACAGCTTTCTGCATCTTATTTCTGCATGCACAACATACATATATTTAAACTATTCATTAAACTTTCAATTTTCAGAGAGTATTTCAGGTCCTTTTCCTCATGATTTTTAATCATACCTGATCTAATTCTCGGTTCTCAAACCTTTCAAGAACCAGAGCTATTGCAGCTCAAGTTTTAATCGATTCAGATCGTGCAGCTTAGCTATGTGTTGAATCAGCTTAGGCGCAGCTCTGCTGCGTGCTGGTTCAGCTCATTCGTGATCTGCCCTCCCCAATTCGTGCTATTTTTCAAAATATTTTTAAATGCACGATTTCTGAGTTTTGATAAAGAATAGGTGCCCGAGCTGTGTGAGAGCTCACTACACCCCTTCAATCGATCCTAACATAAGAGCATCCTGCAATTCGTCTGAGATTACAAGCTCAACTTTTGTATCACGGCTCTCCTTTTCGGCCTTGAATTCCTCAAATGACTGAGAAATCTTCTTGTACTCATGAACCATGTCATTCAGTGCAGTGACAAGGTCCTCTCGTGTAAATTCAATGATAGAAAAGTTGAATACCTCGTCAGTGTCATCATCCATTAGACACTGTACTTCTTCGTCGCTATCGCTGGATGAGGATGTTCCTGAGCTGGACTCCTCTGAATCTGATCCATCCATGAGCTTTTGTTATCTTCAGCGACCATGGCTTTTTCACTTCTCCTCTTCCTATAGAATTTCTTCTCCTTTTGTCCTTACTGCTGCGATCTGGTTGCCCTTTTGTGTCCTGATTTGGCTTCTTGCAGTCAGCTATGAAATGACCTGATTTGCCACAGTTATAACATTTATCTTCAGAAGAAATATTAGAATTATTTTTAAAGGAATCAAAAGAGTTGGGTTTAGAGTTGTTTTTCCGCATAAATTTCCCAAACTTCTTTACAAAGAAGGCCATAACATCATTGATGAGTTCCTCAGCTGATCTGATTTGAGAGCTATATTCTGGAACGGTTGCAGCAAGAGCTTTTGTAGGCTGTGATGTGGATGGCTCTGATTCTGCTCGGGTCTCCAACTCAAACTCATAGGCCTTAAATTGGCAAATAGATCATGAAACTCCAGTTTTTTGAGGTCCTTAGATTCCCTCATGGCCATTGTGTTAACGTCTCATTCCCTGGGAAGCGCTCTTGTTAGGACCGAGCAGCGCTTGTTTGAAAGATTAATTAAAAGTTTTGCGCTGCTAATCAAAAGATGAGCTGCAATAGCTCGTTGTTCTTGAACATTTACAATAAACAGAGCACCGGAGACAGATCTGGTATGATTTAAAAATCATGCGGAAAATACCAGAACTGAATCCTATATTTTAAAACAACTCAAACAGATTTATGTACAACATAAATCTGTTCGAGACTTGCGTGCTTGTGTGCTGCGATATGCGATGCTAAATCAAAGCAAGTGCTAAGTGCTGAAATGTTGTGCGTGCTAAATAAGAGCAAATGCTGAATGCTGTTATGCGATGAATGCTAACTGTAAATGCGAATGCTAAAAGCTTAAAGGAATGGACCAGCAGGTTTGTTTCTGGAAGTTCGGATATCAACATCCTACATCTCCCCTTCTTCCACCTCGGAAGGATCCACTACTTCATAACTGCACAACAGCCGCAACTGTGTGACTAACTACATACACAAGAGTTTTACGTCTTCATGCTTGGACGGGATCTGCGAACATATTTCGAGATTCATTCACAAACAGATGTGAATGAATCCGGGTGTGTGAGATTGATACAATGAACGCTCAACTCTCTGTTTTTCTCACACACAAGGGAAATGCTCTAACAAGCTAATTCTAGCTCCACTATCAACTGCAATGAAACTCTCTCTCGAATGATTAGTTGACAGCTTCACTTCAGATTATTTTCCCTCTGTTGGTGCACTGTATATTCAATGTAATTCTACCACAGTGTGTAGTTGCACCAACGTCGTCTCTCAACTCGACGACGACAGACAGACAGTTCTTCAATGGGCGTCGCCTCAAATAAATAGCCTCTGTAAATTTCTTCCCGTTGGAAAGCTTCCAAAATTCTTCAGCGCTCCAGAAGGCTATCTTGTCTTCTTTCTACTTTAATGCAACGCTCCTCTGTAAAGTAAAAGTACTTGCGTCCTTTTCTTTTGCAGGCTACTGTCGCTTTCTCCATTTGAAATAAGCTCAGCAGTTGACATCCAGCTTTGATATCTCTTCGTAAGTTGTCAACTGCTTCGCTGTTGATTAATTCCTACGACTGCTGCGCTTTGCTTCTTCTTCAATTCTTTGCGCCTGGGAACCAACTTGCGTCTGGTTGCTCAAACACTGCGTCTGGAAATCTTTGCGTTGCAACTGGATCCACTGTAGCTTCGACTGCTGAAAATATCAACGCAAAGTCTTCCTGCTGAATCTTTAGCGCAAGAGCAAAACGCTGTCGTATCAACTTGTGTAAACGACATCGTTTTGCTATCGCTAACTCCAAATAGCATCTGCTGATTGCACTGTAGCTTGCGACTGGATATCTCCTCTACGACGTCGCTTCCTCTTGCGTCTGGATGCAAGCTACCTGCTGATTCTTGCGACTGGATGACGTTACCGATGACGTCATCAACAACTAATCCATCTGCTGAATCTCAACACGACGTCGCTTCTCCTCTCGTGCTCTTCTCTTCATCTGCTGATAGCTTCCTGCTGAAAGATGACTTCACTGCTGATATCATCCAAACTTAGCGCTCCAGCTGATCTTCATCATCTGCTACTTTGCTTCAGCTGATCTTCATCATCTGCTGATTCTCTTTGCTCCAGCTCCATCTTGCGATACATCCAGCTTCTTGAAAGGCGACTGTTAATAGATTCATCAACAGTACTTATAGACGCGACTACTGATAGATTCATCAGCAGTACTTATAATTGCTTCCTCTCTTGCGCTTCCGCTGATCTTCATCATCTCGAACTAAATCTTCGGTGACTTCACAACTCATGTACCAGCTGGTTCACTTTGCTCTTTAGCGCTTGCAGCTGATCTTCGTCATCTGCTAGATTATTATGCTCCAGCTGGTTCAACTTTGGCCTATGCCTGATTACGAACAGGTGATATAACTCTGGACGTCTCCATCGCTAATTCAACTGCCGATTCCATGAATCATCAAACCAACTTCTGAACATTCAATGTGAACCATCTGCTGGACATATTCTTCGACCTGAAATCTGCGCACTTAGAATAGAATTGTTAGAATAACAACAACAGGTTTTGTGTAATTCAAAACTTAATTAGGATCTGTCAAAACAGATCCAACACGGGCAAAAAACCGTTGACCCAGTTAATCGGCCCATTGACCCCGGGCCGGTTCCGGGTCGGGCCACGGGCTGAACCGGCCCGTGGCCAGGTCTAGTGAAAATTGTATGAAAAGAGAGATTTGTCTGGTACTTTTCTATCCTATTCATGAACATTTAAGTGCTCTTAACAACGGAGAGTAAGATGTGGCAATTAACATGCAAAGACAGCTTGACGAACGTGACAGGTCATATATCAAAGCAACAATCCCACATTACACAGATATCTTGGATCTGAAAAATGGTTAGAAGCCATCGGATGCAAAGACAGCTTGACGAACGTGACAGGTCATATATCAAAGCAACAATCCCACATTACACAGATATCTTGGATCTAAAAAATGGTTAGAAGCCATCGGAGGCAGATTTCCGGCCGGCCATTAAAGACAAAATGGTGCGATACGCACATCACCTTAGGGACAACAATTCCCCTTTCTTCTTGAGCATTTTCCCGATTCACTATGTGTCCAACAAGAGCTTGGATCTTGATTTCGCTTTCATGGACAACAGATCCAGTTACAGCGTGAAAGACAATAATGTGACCTACACAAACTTATTCGAATACTTGTATGATTCATGCCACTGGGCTTTGGCTAAAGCCAACGCGTCAAGCGTGAAAATCATAGTTGCAGCCATAGGTTGGCCTACGGATAGTTACCCGGGAGCCACCGTTGAAAATGCGCAACGTTTTTACAAAACATTTCTCCCTTACATCGCCAGTGGAAGAGGGACCCCCATGAGACCCAACCAGAGGATCGACGTGTTCTTAAACAACCTGTCGGATAAGAACCGTATGTTTCTCAATTTGGGCTCATTCCAGCGTCACTGGGGGATCTATAAGTTCAACGGGGAGCCCAAGTTCATGGTCGATCTGTCTGGACAGGGAAGGGATATCTATCCCAGCAACGGTAAAGGAGTGATACACATGCCAAATAGGTGGTGTGTGTTTAATGGGAACATAGACGACCCCAGGAAAGTGGAAGCCATGAGGAAAATGGCATGCAACGAATCCGATTGCTCAAGTTTGGACATGGGAGGATCGTGCTCCCATCTAGATTATGAGAAGCAGGTTTCCTATGCATTTAACAGGTACTTTCAGACCAAGGGGCAGGCATCTCAGACGTCAAACGATAAATGCGACTTTGACGGACTGGGGAAGGTGGTGCCTGATGATCCATCCGACGGGTTATGCAGTTTTCCGGTGGAGATTTTGTCGGCTGAACATATCATTACTGAAGGAGAAATGTTTGTCATCGGAGGAGCAATGCTGCACGGGCGAATATCTGCATCAGCCGTGCTTTCAGCGTTGACGTTACTTTGGATGATCCTATAGAGGAAGAGATTTTATGGATATACTGTTGCCTTACCTACACGAGTTATGCTTATGACAAGGATGTTTCTTCAAAAGTCTTTGAAATTTTTGTTCATAGGAGAGTAGATTGCAGAAAATACATTGAAAAATTAAGCTTCAATTATTTATGAAGTTACCATTGAATAGAAATTTTTTTTTTGTTTTTCCGATCACAAACAGAATAATATAATTCTTCTGAAAACTATTTAATGCAGTTAAATTCTAATTTATTATATATGTTTTATATACTTAAAGTGCCAATCAGTGCTGTATTTTCAATGTTTTTTTATTATAGTATTTAGGAACTTTCGTATATACATTTAGAGAAATTTTGAGGATTCTTATATATGTTATAAACTTAGATCCATGGAAGCACAGAAAAAAGGCAGAAACTTATTCAGAAAAATGAGCAATATAACAACGAAATATTCCACAGAAAACAGACACATCGGGTTCACAGGAACTGCTCTGAATTCAGTCCATTTATTTAGAAAGCTTTATCAAGACATCACATATATGCGGAGAGTAGTAGGCATAAACTCAGTCCAGTACACTGACCAGTCCCGTAATGGTAGACCAAGGAAGCCTAAGCCAAGAAAATTCTCACAATTACGAGGTTTAAACCAACAAAATAAATATCAACATAGATGAGATATAAGTTTAAATGATATAAGATATCTTTCCCCAAACATAACAAGGGAACTAGCAAAGATACAAAGAGAAGTCGAGCAGATCAAACTAACCTTTATTCAAAAGATTATGTCCTCATCTTTCTGAGTAGCTTGGGCCAACATGTTGTGCGCTGCATGAATAGAAATGCCTTTCTTCAGAGAGATTTCTTCCGCGACCTTCTCATCTGCATAATCCTTGGCAGCATCACGCTGTCTCTCGAGCTCTCTCTTCTTGTAACCTTGTATCTTTTTCAGTCTAAAGAAATCCTCCCTCTCCAATTCGTCTAACTCTCCCTTGATGTAACTTATTGTATTCTCTAGTCGTGGCTTTACAACATTCTCCAGGGCATTGACTCTACGATTTGTGGTCTTGATCGCCTCATCAAGGGTCAAGAATGAAGTTTGAAGAGAGGCAAGCTCCACAAGAAGCTCGATAGATTTTATATATGCCGCACGGCAAGCTTGAACCTGTTGGCCTCCCCTTGCCAATCCGGTCAAGTCATTTTTTGTCTCTCCATCAATGTAGTGTTCGAATTTAGGAAGTTTCACTCCAGCAATATTTTCCTGACGTGATTTCACCTTAATTGAAGCACTTTGGACATTTTCACGAACGATGTGCTTGATATTATCACCAGCAACATATTTAGCTTCCGTTAGGGCAAAGGAAGAACTTTTAATGATATCTCCCATACCAAGGGGCAGGCATCTCAGACGTCAAACGATAAATGCGACTTTGACGGACTGGGGAAGGTGGTGCCTGATGATCCATCCGACGGGTTATGCAGTTTTCCGGTGGAGATTTTGTCGGCTGAACATATCATTACTGAAGGAGAAATGTTTGTCATCGGAGGAGCAATGCTGAATGGGCGGATGTCTGCATCAGCCGTGCTTTCAGCGTTGGATGATCCTATAGAGGAAGAGATTTTATAGATATACTGTTGCCTTACCTACACGACTTATGCTTATGACAAGGATGTTTCTTCAAAAGTCTTTGAAATTTTTGTTCATAGGAGAGTAGATTGCAGAAAATACATTGAAAAATTAAGCTTCAATTATTTATGACAAGAAAAAGTTGTGCAAAGTTTTTACTACCTAGCTTTAATTCAACGAGGATATGTATTGGCAATATTCGGCTAACTAATATCCATGGCAGAACAGTTAACATTGAATAGAAAATTCTTTATTTGTCTTTCCGATACCCAACAGAATAATATAATTCTTCTGAAAATTATTTAATGCAGTTCAATTCTAATTTATTATATATGTTTTATATACTTAGTGCCGATCAGCGCTGTATTTTCAATGTTTTTTTTTATTATAGTATTCAGGAACTTTCGTATATACATTTAGAGAAACTTCGAGGATTCTTATATAAGTTACAAACTTAGATCCTTGGAAGAACAGAAAAAAGGCAGAAACTTATTCAGAAAACTGAGAGCAATATAACAACGAAATATTCCACAGAAAACAGACACATCGGGTTCACAGGAACTGCTCTGAATTCAGTCCATTTATTTAGAAAGTTTTATCAAGACATCACATATATGCGGAGAGTAGTAGGCATAAACTCAGTCCAGTACACTGACCAGTCCCGTAATGGTAGACCAAGGAAGCCTAAGCCAATAAAATTCTCACAATTACAAGGTTTTATAAACCGACAAAATAAATATCAACACACATGAGATATAAGTTTAAATGATATAAGATATCTTTCCCTAAACAAAACAAGGGACCTAGCAAAGCCACAAAGAGAAGTCGAGCAGATCAAACTAACCTTTATTCAAAAGATTATGTCCTCATCTTTCTGAGTAGCTTGGGCCAACATGTTGTGCGCTGCATGAATAGAAATGCCTTTCTTCAGAGAGATTTCTTCCGCGACCTTCTCATCTGCATAATCCTTGGCAGCATCACGCTGTCTCTCGAGCTCTCTCTTCTTGTAACCTTGTATCTTTTTCAGTCTAAAGAAATCCTCCCTCTCCAATTCGTCTAACTCTCCCTTGATGTAACTTATTGTATTCTCTAGTTGTGGCTTTACAACATTCTCCAGGGCATTGACTCTACGATTTGTGGTCTCGATCGCCTCATCAAGGGTCAAGAATGAAGTTTGAAGAGAGGCAAGCTCCACAAGAAGCTCGATAGATTTTATATATGCCGCACGGCAAGCTTGAACCTGTTGGCCTCCCCTTGCCAATCCGGTCAAGTCATTTTTTGTCTCTCCATCAATGTAGTGTTCGAATTTAGGAAGTTTCACTCCAGCAATATTTTCCTGACGTGATTTCACCTTAATTGAAGCACTTTGGACATTTTCACGAACGATGTGCTTGATATTATCACCAGCAACATATTTAGCTTCCGTTAGGGCAAAGGAAGAACTTTTAATGATATCTCCCATTGACTCTTTTGTTGACACAATTTTCTTGAGAATTTGTCGAAATTGCACAGTCAAAGCGTCACTCTTCTTCTTGAGCAATGCATGGCCTCTTGTAGCCCCGACTAGTCGAGCTTTCATAGCTCCAAGCGATGTAACAGTTTGGAACAACATTCAAGCGCTGGGTCTGTACAGACATTTTTCTTTCAATTTATTGCTGAGGAGAAAAAACATGATGAAAAGGTTAATAGTTGGAGCAGACAGGTTATTCTTTTCTTCTACAATTTGTTGGTCCTGTTTCAAATTTGTTATATCTTTCGTTGAAGTTAAGGGGGAATAGGTGGCAACTACATGAGACAAGAGTGTTCATGTTTTGATGAAGTAAACAATAAAGTTGATTTACATTTTATACAAATAACAGATAATAAATAAATTCTGTAAATAAATATCTCGGACAGAGCACTTAAAAGTGAAAAACAGAAAGACTTACCAGACAAATCTCTATCAACTAACACATATTTTCCTTACGCCTAAAAAGAACAAAATACAAAACATAACAATTTTCAGATCAATAATGTTGCACATAGTCTCATTCATTGGATAAGTTATATGCATAAAGTGCTAGAAAAATTGACCAATGTAAATTATTGAACCTCCTCAGAATGAACAAAAATAAGAAGGGGGATAAAATCAAAGATGAAATTTACAGCGTCAGGATGATTATATTCCCATTAAACATTTTTTTTCGTCCAACTAATTTTAACTCAATGACAGTAATTCCAGTTTATGGTTAGCACGGATTTCAAGTAAAACTTTACATTCTCCGCTACAGTTTGACCATGATGAACTAATCAAGATCGAATCCTGACTTGCATTACGTTCGAAATCAAGCAAGAAGAACTTAAACACATTTTGACAAATTCTATTTCTGGTAGGAACACTTTGCATCGGTTTTTCATCTTCTTAAACCTGTACACAAACGTATCCACATACTCGCCTTTTGTAGCGTCCCAAAATCCGTAGGACCACAAATTGAATTGTCTATCTTTTCCAAGAGCTGATTTGAGATTCGAGTGTTCAGATTCTAGTTCAAATCTGATTTCCTTCTTTTTCTTTCAGCTGAGAAGAAACGGCCAGAGGGTTCCGGAGGGAGTTCGCCCCAAGCACAAATATGAAATGATCCAGATCTGTTTTCCTTTCGAAAATCAAATGATTTCAGATGGGAGCTCTGTTTTATTAAAATGTTGTAACGAGTTATAAATTAAAATAGTAGTAGGGAGCTTTTAGCAAATCTTTTATTAAGACAGAGAGTTAGTATGGCTAACCATGCCTACTCAAGTGTTTTTACCTACTAAAATCATTCTCCCGTGTATAAAATGATTTAAATAAGGTTCTGGATTCACTTTGGTGTAAAGAAAACTTTAGTTCTCTCAAATATTTTAGTAGTAGCTAGAAGGAGTGTGCTTGAGGAGAATTCCAGCCGAAGCCATCTGCACGTTGCGATCTTCATTCAGGCAAGTAAAATTGATTCTTGCTGCATCTGGAAAACATATATTGCTTCGTTGTTTCAGTGTATGCTTGCCCGTGTAGTTCCCGTTCAATTTCAATTCATGTTTGAGTTGAGTTGTGGATTCACTGCTTTTATTCTGTAGTTGAGGAAACTCACCAGACAAGGATTTAACAAACAACTGTGTTTTAAAATATACTGAGTTGTACAAATTCCAGTTAAGATAAATTCAAGAGAAGTTTCTTGTTGTTCGTATTGCGAAGGTTCTGGACATTGAACCTAAACAAATAGGCAACGCTGGTTCGATCGGGAGCAAGTTCCGATTTGATAGGCGAAGCTAATTTGTTTAGGGACTGTCTGAGTCGAAGCAGTATTTCGTGTTTCCCCAGAGACATCTGTTTCACCCGAGACACCTGTTTCCACAGAGACATCTGTTTCACCAGAGACATCTGTTTCACCAGAGAAATCTGTTTCCCCAGGACATCTGTTTCACTCGAGACACCTGTTTCCCAGAGACATCTGTTTCTCCAAAGACATCTGTTTCATCCGAGACACTTGTTTCTCCCGAGACATATGTTTCACCAGAGACATCTGTTTTCTTAAACCAAGTCTGCTTGCACCCTCAAGTCGTTTCTTTTCGGGACTGGTCTTTTGCTACCATCAGCTCCTATCCCAGCAGTACACTCAGTAATGATTTTTCTAAATAATTAAAATGAGTTTCATAACAGTGAATCTACCCATTTTTTTCAGTGATCGAATTCCGATCAATATCCAGTTTCAGCTATTCAGTTAAAGGAAGCAAAGTTTCAGTTGAGGACTTATGGCATAGAGGACCCGATCACAGGAAGGGACCAAGATATTATGGTATAACTGTAATATCCCTTCAGAGTTACTGATTCAGATAACATGATTCATGCACAAGGACCACCAGAGAGCCTCTAGACCATAAGTCATCCAGTATAGCAAGTCAGATCCAAGTTTCGAGTTGTCTTTAGTAGCAAGATTTCAGATTCAGATGTCTTCCTTTAAATTATGCATCACGATATGATTTTGTTATTCTCAGTTTTACTTGTTAAGCCCATAGGCTCACTAGTTTTCTCGATGCAGGTGAGGCAACTCAGGGGCGAGTGGGTGATGCAAGTTGAACCAGATTTGAAGGCTGCGTGTGTTTGTCAATAGTGAATTCATATAGAGCCCCTAGTCTCAGCTGTTGTTGTTTTTGATCTTTTGTCAAGTCTGTATTAAGATCTGTTACAACAATAGTGAATTCATATAGAGTTCCAGTAGTTGAAATATCGCATTTTGCGATCATGAATCAAATCTATATGACATATCTATTCGAGTACATACTTTTGACGCCATCAGCTTCATTTAAATTTTGTGTAAGGGAATACAACTTACTTCATTTCGAATTTGGTCCTTCTATTTCTTTCAAATTTTAAATTTTCTCCAATTCCGTTGGCTCCCATGAGTTGGGCTTCACAACTTGGTATCAGAGCATGGTTATGAGATGAACACACACACTTCTCAGTCTGGAACAACTTTCGTCGCTGCACCTCCTGATTGTGAGTTTTATTGATAAGTTAGGAATTCTTTCTGTTATGAGTTCTGATGTTATTTTGTGGTCGATTGCGGGCTATAGATTAAGATGTCAGGAAGAGAAAGAGGTAGAGAAAGCAACCCTGTATAAGAGCCTAGTCCAGATAGTAACGTTCGCATTACCCAACTGTTAGAGCTGCTAGTAGAGCAATCCGACAGAGGCAACAGTCAATCTTCCAACAGTATGGGACCTAATCATGATGATTCTCAGGAAAGGTTTCGAAGACAGAAACCAAAAGAGTTCAGTGGTACTACAGACCCGTTTGTTGCTGAGAGCTGGATCAAGTCTATGGAAGTTATCTTTGCGTATCTTCTGATTCCAGATATGGATAGGCCTAGATGCACTATCTACATGTTAAGAGACGATGCCATGATCTGGTGGGAGGGAGCAAAGCTGTCAGTAGATTTGACCATTCTCTTGTGGGAGGAGTTTAAGAGAGTGTTCTTTGAGCAGTACTTCACAGTAGACAAGAGGTCTGAGTTGAAGCGAGACTTCTTGACCCTGAAGCAAGGGAACCTATTTGTGCAGGAGTACATCCAGAAGTTTGAGAGGGACTGCTATTTTGTACCTCTTATTGGAAGAGACCCCGAGGAGAAGCTGAGCCATTTCATGGAAGGGTTGAGACCTACATTCAAGTTGAATGTTAGGATAGCAGGACCCAGAACTTAGAGGGAAGCGGTAGACAAGGCCCGACGAGTAGAGAGGGATTGGAAGGATGTCGAACAAGAGAGGCAACAGAGTAGGCAGACCTTTCAGCAGGCAGATTCGAGGCCATTTAAGAAGCAGAATAAGAACCAGCAGCGACCTCAGGAACCGAAACCTATATCAGCCCAACCTATTAGTGCAATACCCGTTGGAACCAACAAATCTGTCTGTCCGATGTGCTATAAAAATCACCCGGGATAATGTAAAGCTGGACAGATGTTACAAATGTGGTGCTCAAGGCCACATCTCTAGGTTCTGTCCTCAGTCGAAGCAGCTAGTGCCCAGTCGAGCTTACATCATGACCACTGAGCAAGCTAACCCAAATTCTTCTGTGATTACGGGTAAGATTTTTGTTGCTGGTATGTCTTCTTTCGCTCTGCTAGATTCTGGTGCGACCCATTACTTTATAGCTGGAGATTTTTCTAAGAATTTACCTTTCAAACCAGAAAGATTGTCCATAGGTTATTGCGTAACCATACCATCAGGAGAAGAGCTGATATCTCATAGTATATATCACGATTTAGAACTTGAACTGCAAGGACATGTAGTTACCGCCAATTTAATTGCTTTATCAATGCCTGAATTCGATTTGATTTTGGGATTAGATTGTTTATCTAAACATGGAGTAGTTATCGACTTTAAGCTCAGGACAGTGGTTGTAAATCTGCCTACGGGATATCATATTCCTTCAAATCTGACCAACTTCTAAGAGTTCCTCGCGTTATTTCAGCCTTGAAGGCCCAACGCTGTTTGTGGAAGGGTGGATCAGGATTTTTAGTAAGTTTATCTTCCCTAAACGTTCCTAGTAAGTCGGAGCTAAAAGATGTAGAAGTGATGAATGAGTTCCCCGAAATGTTTCCAGAAGACATCAGTGGATTACCTCCAGACAGATAAATAGAATTCGCCATTGAATTAGTACCTGGAGCAGCTCCTGTTTCCAGACCACCTTACAGGCTTGATCCTACAGAGATGAAAGAGCTGAAAGAACAAATTCACGATCTGTTGGATAAGGGATTTATTCGACCTAGTACATCCTCTTGGGGAGCCCCTGTATTGTTTGTTAAGAAGAAGGATGAGAGTTTCAGATTGTGTATAGATTATCGTGAGTTGAATAAGCTTACCATTAAGAATAAGTACCCCTTGCCTAGGATTGAGGAATTGTTTGACCAGTTGAAGGGAGCAACAGTGTTCTCCAAGATAGATTTAAGATCTAGATATCATTAGTTGAAGATCAAAAAGGCCGATATATATAAGACAACCTTCAGGACGCGATATGGACATTATGAGTTTTTAGTGATGCCTTTTTGTAACGACTGGACTTTTCTCAAACGGAATTTAGAAATTGGAAGAACCAAAAATTTCAAATTTATTAAACATATAAGTCGCTACTAAATTCTGGACTGAATTGCAAATAAACGCAACTTATGAACGCTGACATACAAACAAAGCGGAATAGCAATATATGTGGGAAAGGAACAAAAAATCTGATAAGTGCAACAACGAAAACGTAACAAGAAGTCTGTACAGATTTCTACAAAATAAATAAACTAGAAATGTGACATAACTTCAACAGAAATATGACTAAAGTTCTGTACAACAAAATCTGAATCAGAAATGAACAACGGAACTGATGTCCATGATAAACACATCCTTCCGTCTAGCTTCTCCCCATCCAGCTCCCTACTGCTCATTACCTGCACTCAATCAAAACTAGTGAGCCTAGGGCTCAGCAGGTAAAATCTGGAAATATTGAAATCACGTAACACAAGCAAACGATATCTGGTACATAACTGGAATCTGACTCTGATTAACATTAAACATATAAATCTGGAAGCGATAACTGAGAATTCTGAAAGATTTGAAAGCATAAAACATAACCAAGTTCTGAAAACATTTCTATACTTCTAATTAAAGAAGCATCTTAAAACTTTCTGCAGAGCTGCGATTTAAATCACACTTGTGCTCTTCTTTTATTTTCTGAAATTATGACAAAGACACTTGCACATTTGGTCCAAATTCGTTTGATCAAACTCTTGACATCAGTTTTAGCATAAAGCTCATGGTGAAGGGGTATACAGATCCGTCAATCCGTAATCTGATCCTTCCTGGTTAAAAGTGCACACGGTTCGTCAGCCGCGCACTCACCCTTCCTCTGGGGACCATTTGTTGCCAAAGTCATAACTTAAAAACTTTTTAAACATACTTCCGCTCTTTCTTTTCTTTCGTAAATATGTTTTTCTTTCTTCTAAGTACAGTTTACTGGTTTTTCGTTGTCTAATGATGTTCTGGAACACTTTGTGAATTCTCTGGAATACTTGAGAAGATGAAAACTGAGTAAAGTCTCTCAGTTTACTCTATTGAATCGAATAATTCTTTCGAATTGAAGCGGAAATGAATAGGGAACTTATATCTGGAATTTCGTTATCAATCGAAGAAGAATAGGGAAATGAACAGGTAACATCTGATCGAACATAAGCGACACAAGGAAGAAGAAACATTTCATATGTCTGTCGGTCAACATCAGATGTCAACGCAACTCAAACGAAGGCTTTCAGATGTTGAACAAACCAACATCTGAACGCAAAATTAAGTAACATCTGAACACAAACTAAAGTAACATCTGAACTCAACACTTAGAATTTATCCAAAGTAGAGATATCAGCTAAGGTTTAAGAAATTCAGCTGTTGGTATCAGCTGTTGGTTTCAGGTGTTGGCATCAGCTGTTGGTTTCAGCTGTTGGTTTAAGAACCAGATTTCAGACTTAATCATATGAATGAACATGAACAACAATGGTTTCCTTTGTCTGAAGAAATCAAAATATCTCAAGAAATTTCTGGAAATCGATCGAGTAAGCTACTTCGATAATAAATCTTTAGAAAGATCAAGAAACTATTGGATAAACATCATCAGACCATTTTCTAAAATCTTTCTGGATCAAAATACAGTAAACACATAGATTTGTAAAAACAGAGCATGAACATACTTTTCTGGGTAAACAGCCGTAGCTATCTTCAAATCTTTAAAGTAGCATACAAACATGCATACAGAACTGAATATATGCTTTCATGAGTGAGCAAGAAACAGAGTTTACTTGCCTGAATTCTGTAACACAATTACAGATGAAGTCTAGCAAATCACGTATGCACCGCTTGTCTCCTCCGAAAAAGATTTAAAAAGTTTTTGTTCGGTTTCTTCACAGGGAGCACCGCTTAATTTTTGGAAAGAAAGATTGATTTGTAAATAATTATGCATGATGTGTCTAGCACCCTATTTATATGAATTAAAATGCCTAAGGAAGAAACACGTTTAATCAATATGTCAAAATCTTTTTAAAAGCGCTACTCTTTTTAAAGAGAAATCTGATGCACTAAAACCGAATTATTTTAGTAAAAACGAAGGATTCAATTGGCTTGTAAAGATCTGCTGGACATCTCCCACATTTGTGCATCATAGCTAACATTCGAAAATCAACTCAAAAATGAAGGCTGATTATCGCGTAAACATGAAATCTGAAATTTAGCTCTTAATTGATAGAAATTGAACATCACAAATCTGGTACTTGAATTACATCTGAATTAAGAGTTGAATAAAATAGAATATCAATTTCATCCCTCAAATCTCATAACTTTCTAATTTGTGGCCTACGAAAAAGACTGGGCGTTACACTTTTGGATTAACAAATGCTCCATCTGTTTTTATGGATCTGATGAATAGAGTATTCCAGCCATTTTTGGATCAATTTGTAATTGTATTCATAGATGATATGTTAGTATACTCTAAGACCAACTCCGAGCATGTTGTTCACCTTCGAGTAGTGTTGCAAATTTTGAAGGATAAGAGATTGTTTGCTAAGTTTAGCAAGTGTGAGTTTTGGTTGGAGAATGTTTCATTTCTAGGTCACATTATTTCTAAGGGTGGATTATAAGTCGATCCAGCTAAGGTTGAAGCTGTGCAAGACTGGCCTGTGCCTAGATCTGTTTCAGAGGTAAGGAGCTTTTTGGGACTTGCTGGATATTACAGACGATTCATTCAAGGATTTTCAAAGACGGCGGTTCCGTTGACTGCATTGATGAGGAAAAAAGTTAAGTTTGAATGGACCCCTAGTTGCCAGTAGCGTTTCGAGAAGTTGAAGCAAGTGTTGATAGAAGCTCCAGTACTAACCATGCCTTATGAGGAAGGGAAATTTTTCATCTATACCGATGCTTCCAAGCTAGGTTTAGGAGCTGTTTTGATGCATGATCATAGGGTAATATCATATACTTCCAGACAACTGGAGAACCATGAGAAGAACTATCCTACGCACGATCTAGAATTAGCAGCTGTGGTTTTTGCCCTTAAGATCTGGAGACATTATCTGTATGGGGAGAAATGTGAAATATTTACAGATCATAAGAGCTTAAAGTACTTCTTCATCCAGAAAGAATTGAACATGAGACAAGAAGGTGGTTAGAGTTGGTCAAAGATTAAGATTGTACCATTAGTTACCACCCAGGAAAAGCCAACATTGTGGCACATGCCCTTAGCAGAAAATCCATGGGATTAGCCCGGCTCACTGTCCAAAGATCGTTGAATAATGAAATTGAGAAGTTTGGATTAGAATTGGTGCCCCGTGATAGTACCAAGTGTTGGAACAACGGCGGACCCGGATCCCGCTCCCGGGGCGCAGCGGAAGTTTAAAACAAAACAGCCCAGGAACAGTCAATACACTAAATAAGAATCTAAACATTCATAGGATGCTTAGGGAATTACCTTGCTGGCGACTAGGCGCCTGGCTCCGACCAGTTCCACGAGGGAATTGGCCATTCAATGGTTGAACGGCTGGATCAACTCCTAATCCGGTCCACGACCGGAATCTCAACTCCTTTGTTGGTTTGCACTAGAAAACCAACAAAAGTTCTACGGATGGAATCTCCACACCGAGATGGTCGGAACTAATTCCGACAACGGCGGCGCGGCGACGGCACGGCGGAGGGAGGAGGAGAATGAGAGAAAAATATAACTAGTTGGGAGAATCCTCCAAAGGGAGAGTTCTCAACTCAACTTGAAGGAAAGCTTTCTCTCAAAATGGAGAGCTCTCAACTCTTGGTGCAAGGAAAATGAATGCCTCAAGACCCCTATTTATAGAATTTTCATGGGCTAAACCATGTTAATGGGCTTGGGTTGGGCCAAGGCCCATGAACCATTGGTTTCAAGTCCATCGTTGTGGCTTCATCATAATTCCGATAGACGATCAGATCGGACCGATCTTCACAGTTTACAAAACTGAACATTATGATTTAAAAACAATTTTTCAAACCACCTAATCCAAAATACCAGTTAGGCCCCTATCAGCTTTAAGGATAGTCATACCAGTCCAAGCTTAAGAGAAATCTCATTTCCACCCCCAGTTAATTTTAGGAAGTCACACTTCCATCCTTCCTCCTACTATACTCAAAAATTGAGCTTAATTTCCGTACGGGAAATGAGAAACCAGTACTTGTGTGATCCTCAATGGTTCAGGGATACAGCTAGCGGTGGGCTCACAACTATTTGTGACTCTGAAAACATATTTTCGGACTTACCCATCGGATCATGATAAAACATCTAGCAACATCGCTGCATGATCCCATAGGTATCACTGATAGTGCCTACAAGAACCAGCCAGTCTTGGTTAGCGTACAGTACGATCCTTTCAACACAAATATCCCGATCAGATCAACGACCATTGGTAAATCGAGACTCGCTAGAGATACAATAACCATGCATACATCTTGGAGAACAAATAGTGACATCGCATGTGTTACTAGGTAAATCCATTTACCTAAACACATATAATACTCTGGCCAGAGATTTATCACACTATTATCTCCTCAGGTAGCATAGGATATCCACGCACAAGGGCGAGCGGTGAATCCTTGACAATGAAGCATCGACTCCTACATGCATCGGGACCTCACCCAATCCCGCCACCTGATGACCCCAACGGAGTCGGTAAATGGGTCAAAGTGAGGCACCTATCATGTAGAGTCTCAATGACGTTTCGAGTAATAAGGGCTAATCTGTACAACCAAGACCTCGGACTTAATCCACTCGACAAATGGTAACCACTTGGAAA
>KQ993852.1:172622-190766 GCA_001598015.1 Dorcoceras hygrometricum
CCTCATCAGTCTTTGGACACATAGACTTAGATAGAGTGACCCCGTGGCACATAGGTAGGTGTCCTCTCTTGGACTCTTCCATAGAGAACCGCTTAAGTATGGTATCGATGTAGGTTGATTGGGTGAGTCCGAGCATCCTTTTCGATCTATCTCTATAGATCTGTATTCCTAGAATATAGGATGCTTCACCCATGTCCTTCATCGAGAATCTAATAGACAACCATACTCTAGTTGACTGCAACATTCCTACATCATTCCCAATGAGTAGAATGTCATCAACGTAAAGTACAAGGAATGTCACAGCTTTTTTAACTACCTTCTTATAAGCACATGACTCCTTAGGATTCTTAATGAAACCAAATTCTTTAATTGTTTCATCAAATCTCAGGTTCCAACTTCTTGATGCTTGCTTGAGACCGTAGATCGATCTCTGAAGTTTGCATACTTTATGCTAACTTCCTACAGATGTGAAACCCTCAGGCTGCATCATATAGATCTCTTCCTTAATGTTTCCATTAAGGAACGCCGTTTTCACATCCATTTGTCATATCTCATAGTCGTACCATGCGGCTATGGCTAGTAGGATTCTAATTGACTTGAACATTGCGACTAATGAGAAGGTTTCATCATAGTCAACACCTTGTCTTTGAGTGTAACCTTTCGCGACCAGTCGTGCCTTGTATGTCAGTACCTTACCATCAGGCCCAAGTTTTCTCTTGTATATCCATTTGCACCCAATAGGAACTATTCCTTTGGGAGGATTCGCAAGAGTCCAAACTTGGTTCGAATGCATTGATTCAATCTCAGATTGCATTGCTTCAAGCCACAAATTAGAATCAGCATCGGAAATTGCCTCCTTGAAGGTTCTTGGATCATATCCAATAGTTTGATCACTTTGATCATCTTCAAGCAGGAAACCATATCTGACAGGAGCTCTAGGAACCCTTTCAGATCTCCTAGGTGTGTCCATATCAAGTATTGGCTCTTGAGGTGCGGGAGATTCACTTGGCACTTCAGTTGGTTCTCGAACCTCTTCGAGTTCTAATATTTTGCCCTTTCTATCAAGTAGAAATTCCCTTTCCAAAAAGGTGGCATTTCTAGAAACAAAAACACTTTTGTTTCATTGGGATAATAGAAGTAGTATCCAATAGAATTCTTTGGATATCCAATGAAGTAGCATAAGATGGATCTATTATCCAGCTTATGTCAGGCCTCGTGCTCACATCAGACAAACACATGCGGAAGCTATCAAAAGTGGGTAAAATTTTCGCTTTTGGCCTGACGGTTTAAACAATATAATTTAAAATAATGCGATACTCAAAATATATCCCAGTTATAAAACCAACACAACAATACAACAATCAAGTATAGCAACCATACATGTATCAGGCTCCAACCACTGGATACAACGACAAAGCACAGGGCATCCCCTGGCTAACAATGCCGATACATAAATATATGCTAAACGCTACTGGGATACTCAACCACCTCCTGGGGCGCCTCCAGCTAGACCAGCACCACGACCAGCTGTAAAACCTGGACAACACAACAGGCAAAGAAAACAAGCCAAGCCCCAGAGGGACATGGGGTTAAACCCCAGTACGGAGAGCAAATGAAACAGCTAAAGAAAAGCATAAGATAATAATGCAGATGCTATGCGTACAATCCTGGCTACCACCGAACACTGGGAGCCCATGGATCCTGAAAGCTGTACAACACTCAAAATCAAGTGTCAAAGTATGGGGTGTGAGAGCTACTCACTCCACCCATATACCAACTCAACCTGCGGTCGCCCAACACGTAAGGTGTGAGAGATACTCACTCCGCTCACGATGGCTAACCATACCCGCAGGGAGGAAAAGCACGTGAGGTGTGGGAGCTACCCACTCCGCCCACAATTCTGCACCGCAACATATACAATCCAGGCAATACAAGGCACAGAAATGCACAAAGCACCATATGGCTAAGATCTGGGATGCGAGATAACAATATGCGTGAGCACCAACAAAAAGCAGCTAGCATATACCACATGCAACAACCACTATACACGGTATTCATAGATACAATGACGCATACCAGCAATCTCACATTAAATCCCTGCCAATTTCTAAGCTATAACAAGCTCCAATCCGTACCTTATTTTCTGTGCAACGATTATCACAATACAAGCTTAACAGGAAGCTTAAACAACAACTAGAGGTAAGATCTCAACAACTAAACCAAGAGACTACCTGCGCACAGCAACTACACAAACAGGGATAAACTGCTGCCGCTTCGCGATCTCACCACGGACAACTATAGCTTCCAAGATCGGTATAGGATGAAAGATCTCTTCGAGAGGAGTCCAACGCTACCTCGAACGTGAAGAATGGTTGCCGGAATCAACGAGAAATAGCCAGAGAAGTTCACGGTGAACAATGCTTAGGGTTAGAGGAACAGATGTCTACTATCGGGGAAAAATGCTAAGTATGGGATCTGGTTAAATAAGCGAAGCCAACGCTTCTTATTTACAGGCGCGAGAGATCTGTTTAAATAACCCACCGACAAAACATATCTCACAACACTGGCACGTTAAACCAACAAAATCCCCAAAAACGACGTCGCACCAGAACTATGGAGAAGTCTGATTTACGTAACACAACGGGAGGAATATGCACACGTCAGCAAATCTGGTCCAAGCGCTAAACGTTGAAACACGCTACAGGAGAGTTGACCAACGTTGACATCTGGTTCTACAACTAGCGCCACACAAAACAGACTTCATCTTACAGCGAACATATCTCTCGCTAGCGCTACCCTCAAAACGACAACGTAACAACTTATTAAAACGGCGGCGTTTAGGAACCAATGCATAAACCCGCAATACACAAAACAGATCTCTCCTCTCACGAGCAGATCTCATGCCCGCGCTATACCAGATCTCTCCAACTCGCGCTAATCAAAACGACACCGTTCTTACTTATCCAAACGACAGCGTTTCACGCCTTCAACAAAATACGCTAGAAACCAGATCTCTACACATTAGCGTAAAACAGATCTCTCATGAAACGACGGCGTAAAGACCTCGCGCTAACAAAACACGCTGCGAAAGAAAATAACACCAGCGACCAGACTTCTTCAACAGAAAGGCTTACGTCATCAAATCTGCTACCAGATTTCACCAAAAACAGATTTCTCCCCAAAAACTCAAAAATGCGAAAACTTCCAGAATTGCTCCAAATATGAAATCTGACTCGAAAATGCAACCCAAACATACAAAATGAAATCTGAATCACCAGAAATCACTAAAACCCGATTAATTCAACAATTATTCCTTAATACAATTTCCAGGTCTCACATTTCTCCCCCACTAAAAAGGATTTCGTCCTCGAAATCAAACAACCATTCTGAAATACAACACAGCAACTGAAAATCGAAGCAACAACAGAAAACTAAACAGAAACTCGCCCAACTCGAGTCCAAGGGTTCAAGATAACCGAGCAAACAATTTACAACATCTAGGGAAGAAATACAAACAAAAGCTACAAACTACTGGAAAATATAGCTAAACAGCTACTCAAACAGATGCGGCCACTCGCGCTGCATTTTTTCTTCCAGTTCCCAAGTAGCTTCTTCCCTTCCATGTTTGCTCCATTTCACCATCACCAACGGAATGGTCTTATTTCTCAACTGTTTCTCTTTTCTGCCAAGGATCTGCAAGGGATATTCCTGATAACTCAGCGTTTGATCCAACTCCACCTCGTCAGTTCTAAGCACATGAGACGGATCTGGCTCGTATTTCCTCGACATCGACACATGAAACACATCGTGCAAGGAGGACAAATCTGGCGGCAAAACGATACGCCAAAGGGCCAATCCTCTCGACAATCTCATACGGACCAACGTAACGAGGGGCTAATTTTTCCTTGCGTCCAAAGCGCATAACACTGCGAAACGGAGAAACCTTGAGAAATACTTGATCACCAACCTGAAACTCGAGAGGTCGACGCCTCTTATTAGCATAACTGGCTTGGCGATCCTGGGCAGCCTTCATCGGCTATCGAATAAGATCTACATGATATTTCATTTGCTGCACAAATTCCGGGGCAGATAGCTGCTTCTCCCAGACTTCTTCCCAACAAACCGGCGATCTGCACTTTCTGCCATACAAAGCCTCAAAAGGCTCCATTCCAATCGTTACTTGGTAGCTGTTATTATACGAAAACTCGACTAAAGACAACGCGTCTTGCCAGCTACCTCCGAAATCCAACACAATGGCTCGCAACATATCCTCAAAAGTCTGGATAGTTCTCTCAGATTGGCCATCTGTTTGGGGGTGATACGCTGTGCTCAAAGCCAATCTGGTACCCAAAGCTGTTTACAAACTCTTCCAAAACCTGGAAGTAAACCTTGGATCTCGGTCTGAAACGATCGAAACGGGCACACCGTGTAATCTCACCACGAAATCCACGTACAGTCTCGCCATTTTCTTCAAAGAAAAGGTCATACCGTACGGAATAAAATGTGCAGACTTCGACAAACGGTCTGTAACCACCCAGATAGCATCGCACCCTCTGCTGGTACGAGGAAGATGCGTCACAAAATCCATAGCAATGTGCTCCCAATTCCATTGGGGCACTTCCAAACTCTGCAACAAACCACCAGGTCTCATCCTTTTGGCCTTAACCATCTGACAATTCAAACAACGAGCGACAAAACCAGCAACGTAACTCTTTAGGCCAGCCCACCAAAAGTGCGGCTTCAAAGCATGGTACATCTTCCGTGCACCAGGATGAACACTAAGTCTGCTGTAGTGTGCTTCTCGAAGGATCTCCTCCTTCAAATCAATGAGGTTAGGCACAACTAGCCTGCCACGGAACCTCAAGCAACCATCGGAAGAAACCGAATAATCCTCAAGTTCACCAGCCCTAACTTTCAACTTCAACTCGTGGATGGAAGGATCAGTCCTTTGAGCTGCTCGAATACTAGAAACAATCTGCGGTTCCGCTTGAAACGAAGAAACCACAACACAATCATCAGCCGGGTAAAACCTCCAACCCGTAGTGTTAAGATGCTCCTGATCCTTAGAGATATACAACGAAGCTAGCATCTCACTTGCCTTCCTGCTCAACGCATCGGCCACTACGTTCGACTTCCCAGGCTGGTACTTGATCTCACAATCAAAATCTTTCAGCAGCTCCATCCAACGACGTTGTCTCATATTCAAATCGGGCTGCGAAAACAAATACTGCAAACTTTTGTGGTCCGAGTACACCACAAATTGCTCACCGTACAGGTAATGACGCCAAATATTCAGTGCAAAAACCACCGCAGCTAACTCCAAATCATGGACTGGATACCGAGTCTCGTGCGGTTTTAACTACTGCGAGGCATACGCAATGACTCGTCCATTCTGCATCAAAACACACCCCAGTCCATTTAGCGAAGCATCGGAACAAACAACGAAACCACCTGTACCGGACGGCAGAGCCAACACAGGCGCGGTAGTCAATTTCTCTTTGAGCAATAGAAACGCATTCTCACATTGCTCAGTCCAAACAAAACGCTTGTCCTTTTGTGTCAGTTGAGTCATCGGCTTTGTTATACTGGAGAATCCCTCAATGAAGCGACGGTAATAGCCAGCCAGACCCAAGAAACTACGAATCTCTGACACATTCCTGGGACGTTCCCAGTTCAAAACAGCATCGACCTTGCTAGGATCTATAGAAATCCCCTCGGCCGAAATCACATGTCCCAAGAACACGACGCGATCCAACCAGAACTCGCACTTCGAGAACTTAGCATACAACTGCTGGTCTCTCAGCGTCTGAAGGACAAGTCTCAAGTGTTCCTTATGCTCCAAAGGAGTCTTCGAATACACCAGAATGTCATCGATGAACACGATCACAAACTGATCAATAAACTCACGAAACACACGGTTCATCAGATCCATGAAGACTGCAGGCGCGTTTGTCAACCCAAACGGCATCACCAGAAACTCTAAATGTCCGTACCTTGTACGAAACGCAGTCTTTGTGACATCCTGCTCTCGCACTCTCAGCTGATGGTACCCAGAACGCAGATCGATCTTCGAATAAACAGCGGACCCTTGCAACTGGTCAAACAGATCGTCGATCCTCGGTAACGGGTACTTATTCTTGACTGTGGCTTTGTTCAGCTGCCGAAAATCAATGCGCATCCGCATCGAGCCATCCTTATTCTTTACAAACAAGATCGGTGCTCCCCATGGTGACATACTAGGCCGGATAAAACCTTTTTCCAGCAAATCATCCAACTGCACCTTGAGTTCTCTCAACTCCGCAGGTGCCAGTCGATACGGAGCACGAGAAATCGGAGCTGTGCAGGCACCAACTCAATGCTAATATCGATCTCTCGCCTCGGAGGGAAACCAGGAATCTCCTCCGGAAACACATTCGGAAAGTGTCGCACCACGGGAACGTCACTAAGCTGCACGCGAGAAGAAGAAGACGCGTCCAAAGCGTAAATCAGAAAACCGGCATTACCCGAAGACAACAGGCTGAACATCTCCATAGCTGAGACTAACGGGATCTTCGATCTAGAATCCTGGCCGTAGAAGTCCCACTTCTCGCCAGACAGTGGCCTAAAACGCACAATACCGTGAAAGCAATCCACGGAGGCCCTGTAACTGGACAACACATCCATCCCAACAATGCAATCGAAATCCCACAGCATCAAACGGATCAGGTTTGCTAACAGGACATGCTCGCCAAACCGCAACACACCATCCAACAAAACCTCTTGGGAGAACAGACTCACACCGCCAGGGGTAGACACGATAACAGCATCGCGCAACGACACAGTATGCAACTCATGCTCAACAACAAACGAGTCAGAAATGAACGAATGCGATGCACCAGTGTCAAACAACACACGTGCAGGAAAATCGAAAACAGAGCAAGTACCTGCGATCACCCGGCCCGGTGTCTCCTCCGCCTGCTCCCTCGTGATGGCGTGGGCCTGAGCATGCTGAGGTCCAGAAAAGTACGGCTGAGACCAGGCTGCTGAAACAGCCTGAACGGAGTCTCACCCAACCGGGGCTGCTGAAACTGGGAAGAACGGCTCCTAGACTGACCTCCTCGACCCTGAGACGGGACTGCACCCTGCTGCGACCCAGCTGTCGGACACACTCGAGCATAGTGTCCATACTGACCACAAAGGTTGCAAGAACCCTGAACACCAATGCACTGAGTTGACTGATGCCTGCCTCCACAAAATCCACAGAACTCAGCCCGAGAACCACTGCTACTCGAGCTACCTGAACCGAAAGACCCAGAACCAGACTTTTTCTTGAACTGCTGACCACGGGGTCGAAACCTACCACGGTTAGACTTCTGAGCCACCTGTTGCTGCTGAGGATGATGGGATGACTGGGAACCCTGAGAAGACTATGCTCCCTGACCAGCAGAACGACCACCCTGCACTGCCTGTGCCACCTGCGCCCGACGAGCACGTCGACTCCTCATGCCCTCCTCGGTGTTGATAGCACTATCAACGGCTTCAGAATACGTCTTGGGCTTGCTTGTCAAAACACTCTGATACAACTCTTCATTCAAGCCCTCCAAGAATCTGGTCCTCTTGGCCCTCTCCCGGCCAGCAACATGCGGAACGTACGCTAACAACGAAGAAAACTTGCGAGCATACTCGCGCATCGTCATCGAGCCCTGCTCCAAGAACTCAAACTCCCGCTCACGGGCAGCCACATACGAATCGGGAACATACTCCTGCCTGAAAGTCTCACAGAAGCTGTCCCAAGAGATACCCACTCCAGTCTCCTCCAAAGTGCTAGACGCACCTCGCCACCAACGCTCTGCGGCCTTCCTTAGCAAAAGAGTCACTAAACTCAAACGGAGGTCAACATCATACTGACACCGATCGAACAGATGAATGATGTTCCGGAGCCACGAGTCCGCATCCTCACTGGACTCCTCACCATTGAAGACTGGTGGGTTCATCCTCTAAAAACGAGCGATCACTACATCCATCCTCTCAACCGGAGGTGGCGGAACCTCAATCTCCTCCTCTTCAGAACTATCGCAAGTCTGAGTACGTGCACTATGCCTATCCTCATTCTGCCCACCTGACTCCTGGAACTGCCCCCTACCTCTACCACGACGTCTAGGCGGCATCTAAAGCACACTCAACATGATAAGGCAAACAGAACAGATACTGCATAGAAAACATATAACACACATATGCAGCACGTAAGTCACATAAGTCAAGCACATGCAACACACAACACTGTGCCTAGACTCAAGTGTGATCAAAGAAATCGAGCTTATCCCAGCTTAAGCTCTGATACCAAAAATGTCAGGCCTCGTGCTCACATCAGACAAACACATGCGGAAGCTATCAAAAAGTGGGTAAAATTTTCGCTTTTGGCCTGACGGTTTAAACAATATAATTTAAAATAATGCGATACTCAAAATATATCCCAGTTATAACACCAACACAACAATACAACAATCAAGTATAGCAACCATACATGTATCAGGCTCCAACCACTGGATACAACGACAAAGCACAGGGCATCCCCTGGCTAACAATGCCGATACATAAATATATGCTAAACGCTACTGGGATACTCAACCACCTCCTGGGGCGCCTCCAGTTGGACCAGCACCACGACCAGCTGTAAAACCTGGACAACACAACAGGCAAAGAAAACAAGCCAAGCCCCAGAGGGACATGGGGTTAAACCCCAGTACGGAGAGCAAATGAAACAGCTAAAGAAAAGCATAAGATAATAATGCAGATGCTATGCGTACAATCCTGGCTACCACCGAACACTGGGAGCCCATGGATCCTGAAAGCTGTACAACACTCAAAATCAAGTGTCAAAGTATGGGGTGTGAGAGCTACTCACTCCACCCATATACCAACTCAACCTGCGGTCGCCCAACACGTAAGGTGTGAGAGCTACTCACTCCGCTCACGATGGCTAACCATACCCGCAGGGAGGAAAAGCACGTGAGGTGTGGGAGCTACCCACTCCGCCCACAATTCTGCACCGCAACATATACAATCCAGGCAATACAAGGCACAGAAATGCACAAAGCACCATATGGCTAAGATCTGGGATGCGAGATAACAATATGCGTGAGCACCAACAAAAAGCAGCTAGCATATACCACATGCAACAACCACTATACACGGTATTCATAGATACAATGACGCATACCAGCAATCTCACATTAAATCCCTGCCAATTTCTAAGCTATAACAAGCTCCAATCCGTACCTTATTTTCTGTGCAACGATTATCACAATACAAGCCCCAAGAAATCTGGTTCCAACCTGCTCAAATATGCGACACACAGATTTCAGAGGAGCTACACAGAAAGTCACGGCCAACCATAGAAACGCACGGCTGGGAGCTACAACTCAACCAGCTAATTACCATCCTAAAACATCTTAACAGGAAGCTTAAACAACAACTAGAGGTAAGATCTCAACAACTAAACCAAGAGACTACCTGCGCACAGCAACTACACAAACAGGGATAAACTGCTGCCGCTTCGCGATCTCACCTTGGACAACTATAGCTTCCAAGATTGGTATAGGATGAAAGAGCTCTTCGAGAGGAGTCCAACGCTACCTCGAACGCTAAGAATGGTTGCCGGAATCGACGGGAAATATCCGGAGAAGTTCACGGTGAACAGTGCTTAGGGTTAGAGGAACAGAGGTCGACTATCGGGGAAAAATGCTAAGTATTGGATCTGGTTAAATAAACGAAGCCAACGCTTCTTATTTATAGGCGCGAGAGATATGTTTAAATAACCCACCGACAAAACAGATCTCACAACACTGGCGCGCTAAACCAACAAAATCCTTAAAAACGACGTCGCACCAGAACTACGGAGAAGTCTGATTTACGTAACACAACGGGAGGAATCTGCACACGTCAGCAAATCTGGTCCAAGAGCTAAACGTTGAAACACGCTACAGGAGATTTGACCAACGTTGACATCTGGTTCTACAACTAGCGCCACACAAAACAGACTTCATCTTACTAGCGCTACCCTCAAAACGACAACGTAGCAACTTATTAAAACGGCGGCGTTTAGGAACCAATGCATAAACCCGCAATACACAAAACAGATCTCTCCTCTCACGAGCAGATCTCATGCCCGCGCTATACCAGATCTCTCCAACTCGCGCTAATCAAAACGAAACCATTCTTACTTATCCAAACGACAGCGTTTCATGCCTTCAACAAAATACACTAGAAACCAGATCTCTACACATTAGCGTAAAACAGATATCTCATGAAACGACGGCGTAAAGACCTCGCGCTAACAAAACACGCTGCGAAACAAAATAACACCAGCGACCAGACTTCTTCAACAGCAAGGCTTACGTCATCAAATCTGCTACCAGATTTCACCAAAAACAGATTTCTCCCCAAAAATTCAAAAATGCGAAAACTTCCAGAGTTCCTCCAAATATGAAATGTGACTCGAAAATGCAACCCAAACATACAAAATGAAATCTGAATCACCAGAAATCACTAAAACCCGATTAATTCAACAATTAATCCTTAATACAATTTCCAGGTCTCACAGCTTATCTCCCAATGTCTGCTTCACGTAAGCAGGACATCCCAAAAACGAGGCAGGAAGTTCAGTGAAACTCATAATAGATTTAACCATGTCCATCAAGGTTCGATTACGACGCTCCGCTACACCATTGAGTTGTGGTGCGGTCGGAGGGGTCAATTGTGAGAGAATCTCATTCTCTTTAAGATAGTCTTGAAATTCGACACTCAAGTATTCTCCACCTCGATCGGATCGAAGTGTTTTAATACTTTTCCCCAACTGATTTTCTATTTCAACCTTGAATTCTTTGAACTTTTCAAAGGATTCAGACTTGTGCTTCATTAAGTACAAGTACCCATACCTAGAGTGATCATCGGTAAAGGTGATGAAGTAGGTGTGACCGGACTTAGTACCAATGCTAAGTGTACCACACACATCAGTGTGGATCAAATCCAATAGGCCTTGAGAACGTTCAGGCTTGCCCGTGAAGGGTAATTTTGTCATTTTTCCCTTGAGACAAAACTCACAAGTTGGTAGGGAGTTAATATCAGACATATCAAACATGTCACTCCTAATCAACTTGTTCATCCTATTCAAGGCCAAAGTTGTGCCGGGTTCAAACTATCGGTTTTCCTTTTTATTGTTGTTGCGTGCGTTTCCACATCGCGAGTTGGAACTTCTTTTAATTTTAAGGCGTATAGATCGTTTGCGTGTTCCCCAATTCCAATTAAACATTCATTCTTGTAAATATTGCAAATCGAATTGGCAAAATAACAAGAATATCCATCACTATCAAGCATAGAAACGGAAATGATGTTCTTTATTAATTCAGGAACAAATAAAACGTTTCTTAACAACAACTTAAAATTTGAAGACAGAAATAAATAAACATCTCCGATGGCTTTGGCCACAACCCTTGCTCCGTTGCCAAGTCTCAAGTGGGTCTCAACCTCCCTAAGGCGTCGGCTTCTTGTCATTACCTGCAAGTCATTGCAAATATGAGATCCACATCCGGTATCAAGTATCCAAGAAGTCGAGTTAAGAGACATATTTATTTCAATGTAGAATATACCTTTTTCAGTTCGTAACTGCTCGAGGTAATCTCTACAGTTCCTCCTCCAATGCCCAGGCTTGTGGCAGTGGTGGCAGACGTCTTCAGATTTATTTGGCTTTGGAGCCCTTGCCTTGGGCTTCTTTGTGGGTTTTTCCTCCTTTGTATAAGCAGAACGTTTCTTACCTTTGCGTTGGGCCCCTTTGTCACAGAGGAAGAAGAGCCCAAAAGGAGGACTGGCTTGTCCTTCTTTATAGTCCCCTCAAACACGACAAGCATGTTTACCACCTCTTCAAGGGTGGCATCCAGCTTGTTCATGTTGAAGTTGACCACAAAGGGAGTCACAGAGGAAGAAGAGCCCAAAAGGAGGACTGGCTTGTCCTTCTTTATAGTCCCCTCAAACACGACAAGCATGTTTACCACCTCTTCAAGGGTGGCATCCAGCTTGTTCATGTTGAAGTTGACCACAAAGGGATCGAACACAGCAGGGAATGAGAGGAGAAGCAGATCCACAGACAGCTCATATGGAAGCGTGATTTCAAGGCCCACTAGATTCTCAATGAGCCCAATCATATGGACCCCATGCTCGCGAACCGAAGTCCCATCGCGCATGCGGCTCGTCATGAGCTCTTTGGCAGTAGTGAACCTCTCCGTTCGAGAGTTCTCCCCATATAGTTCCTTGAGATGAAAGTGTATGTCGGCAGCATTCTTCGTCTTCTCAAATCGTTGCTGAAATTCGTTTGACATCGATCCCATCATATAGAATCGTGCCTTAATTTCATCATCCCACCAATTTTTCAGCTCTGTCAGCTCCTCAGGACTGACATTAGCAGGTGCCTCCTTCGGAGGGCTCTTCTCTAGCGTGTAGAGAATTTTCTCCAAAGCAAACAAAATCTTAAGATTGCGGAGCCAATCTTGATAGTTCAGGCCAGTGAACTTATTGCTATCCAGTATAGCAGCAAGTGGATTTTTGACCAAAGACATGATTATAGCAGTTTATACTGAAAGGAAAAAATAGACATGCATTACAGACTATTCATGAAAAACGCGAAGACATAAAACATGGTCATTTAGTTTTATGAATTACCCTCCCACTATTTTAACGATTTCACCACCCTCTAATGAAATCGAGAAATCTAGTTTCCTTAGTGAATACACAGAGTCCAATCAAGCGATCACAATCCCGAATAATATCAGCCAACCATGATCTTCAAAAGGTAGAGTCAAATTGCATCATGTGCAACCTCCATGTATTTACCTCATGCCCAGTAAGGGCCTAATAATATGACGCCGATTACTATCACGTATCAAGATGACCCATCAATGTTGAGTTTTAATGGACGGTCGCCTTAACGTCCCCAATAATATGAGCCAACGTTAAAAGGAGTTCCAACCAACTCACAGCAAGTGTCAATGACGTGTACAGCTTTCCGGCACACAGAACCCCCCCAATAATATGAGCCGGGTTATGTATGTGGGTAGCATCGACGTACACCCATTGTTGATGGAAGGTAGGAAATTTTAAACAATTTTAAATTCCCTTAGCTTCATGATCTTATCGAATAAACTTTTATTTTATGATCAATTAATAAGTCATGGACTAACATTATCTAAGAGTGCTTCCAGGTAGTTGGAGGGGCTAAGGCCCACTTAAAAACTAACTTCCTTAGACAAAGCAACGCCCCTTCAGGATGATCGGCAGATACAAGCCATATTTAAGTCGTTCTATAAAAGGACTCCCTTAAACAACGTTTATCACATTTCTTCATAATTATCAATAAACTAAGTTCCTTCAATTTAATAATGAAACTTTTAATCTTGATATAAGTTTTAAATCAAATTTAAAATGAGGGATTTTAATTTTGAAATTTGGTCTCAATAATTTTAAATCAAATTTAAAATTACGGATTCAACAGATATATATCACATATATATAATTGGGATGTTCGATAACCGAGAGCTATGCGATCCGTGGTTGCCAAGCACGGATCTAGGTCCAATCCTAGGTGATATACAGTGTGCAAATGCAATCATATTACATAAGCTTCCAGTTTTACATATTTTCGGTCTTCAATATCTTTGATCATCATCTCCACCATCTTGAAAGTTATCCTCCCACTAAGTCTAATATTTATATTTAAATATCCATGACAAATAGGGATACATTCTAAAGGGGTGGGAACGAGCCATAAACCAGGCTCACTTTGATATGATTTCAACAATATTACAATCAATAAATGTAAAACCTAACATACACCTAACACATTGGGCATGACTCTCGATCATCCCAAACATAATATATTCAATTAATCCAATTAATTGACATAAATAAAATAAACAAATCAAATATTGGCAGATATAGTGTATTGACAGATCCGAGCCTATGCTCTGATACCACTGTTGGAACAGCGGCGGATCCGGATCCCGCTCGCAGGGCGCAGCGGAAGTTTAAACAAAACAGCCCGGGTGTAACGAGCCTCACCTTCCTTAAGAATTATTATAAGTTTTGGGGTTCAAATGGAAGGCCCAAAAATTCGCAAACATTGAATAATTGGTCGCTTTACTTTTCTGGACTGAAATGCGAATACTATAGACATTCACAACCATAATTGTGAAATCTGATGTGCAATAAAAAGGTGCGGAAACTTGAAATCTGCTAATATAAACAAAATGGTTTATATATTCGATCTGGAGTCTGGAAACAGATTTCCTACAATACAATTAACTAGAAATCTGTTGTGATACAAAATGACAACGGTATTTTCTGTACAGTACAAAATACACCAAAAGAAACAATGGGATATGAAACAGAAAGAAACGTTGGAATCTGGTGTCCACGATAAACACATCATTCCTTTCTGATCATCTCCCTCTAGCTTCCTACTGTGAATTACCTGCACTCAATGAAAACTAGTGAGCCAAAGGCCCAACAGGTAAAATCTGGCAATAACGAAAGCAAAACATAATTGTTCATTTACTGATGCATACTGGAGTCTGAAACTTTCAACACGCTTAAGAATAAACAAGCGTAACATTTAACTGAGAAATCTGGAATGAATCGAAAGCATAAAGCATGAATCAATTCTGAAAACATTTTCTTAAAACATATTCTAGAGCCGTGAATAAATTCACCCTTGTGCTCTTTATCTTTAAACATCTTTAGAGCTGTGAAATAAATCACACTTGTGCTCTACATTCATTTTCTGGAAATTATGACAACACTTTAAACATTTGGCCCAAATCGTTTGATCAAACTCCTGATATCAGTCTTAGCACTAGGGCTCATGATGAAGGGGTATACAGATCCCGTCGATCTGTAATCCTGATCCTTCCTGGGTTTTGAAGGGGTATACGGTTCGTCAGCCGTAATCCTTATCCTTCCTGGGGACCCTTTTTGTTGTCATAACTTAAAACATTTCTTAAAACATGTTCTGCTCTTTCTTTTCTTTCATAAATCTGTTTTCTTTCTTCCTTGTACGATTTACTGATTTTTCATTGTTCAATGATGTTCTGGAACTGGTTGAGGATTCTCTGTAATGTTTGCGAAGATGAAAACTGAATAAATTAGCTAGTTGAATCTGTCAGGTAAATCGAAAGATTCATTTGAATTGAAGTGTAAATGAATAAGAAATCAAATTCTGAAATTTCGTTATTTGTTGAAGAGAATGAATAGTAGCTTTCTGTTGGAAGAAATGAACAAGATCTGTCAACAGATATCACTCTAAAGGAAATGAAGGTTGCTGACAACAGATATCGCTTTAAGGAAAACAAAGTTGCTGCCGACAGATATCATTTACTGGGAACAAGGTTACTGTCAACAGCTATTGCAACAGTAGATATCTGATGAACATGAACAGTAACTAGTTGCTGAAGGTAACGAACAGAATCTGTCAACAGACATTACTCTATAGGAAACGAAGGTTGCTGTCGACAGTTAGTAACTAATGTACATCTGCGATTGCTGACAACAGCTATTGCAACAGTTGATAGCTGATGAACATGAACAGTGCACTTGCTGATTTCGAATATTGCAACTGCTGAAATTTATACTTAGAATATCTTCAACATAGAAATATCAGCTAATGGTTTAAGAACCAGATTTTCAGACGTAACCATGTGAACGAACATGAAGAACAATGGTTTCCTTCGTCTGAAGAAATCAAAGTATTTCAAGAAATTTCTGGAATTATCGAATAAGCTACTCATAGAAATATCAGCTAATGGTTTAAGAACCAGATTTTCAGACGTAACCATGTGAACGAACATGAAGAACAATGGTTTCCTTCGTCTGAAGAAATCAAAGTATTTCAAGAAATTTCTGGAATTATCGAATAAGCTACTTGTAAGCTATTTCGAAGAAATATCTTTTAGAACTCTCAAGAATATACTAGATGAACATCATCAAACCATTTTCTAAAACATTTCTGGATCAAAACACAGTATATACGTACCTTTCATAAAACAGAGCATGAACTTCTGGTTTTCCTTAAAGAACAGCCGAAGCCATCTTCCTTTTCTTTAAAACCATACATAATCATAAAAACAGAATTGAATATATGCTTTCCATTGAGTGAGCAAGAAACAGAGTTTACTTGCCTGGATTCTTTAACACAACAACGACAGAAAATCCAGCAACTCCTAGCGCACCGCCTGTTTCCTTTTAAAATTTCGAAATGATTTTGTTCGGCTTCATCACAGAGAGCACCGCTTCAAAATGATTTTGATTTGAAAGTAATGATGCATGAAGCAGCTTAATGTCCTATTTATATGATTTACAATGTCTAATGAAAGAAACACGTTTAATCAATATGCTTAAATTCACTAAAAGCGTACTCTGTTTTTAAAATAAAAAGATGCACATGGAACCCGAGCAATTTTAATTAAAAACAAAGGATCCAGTTGGCTTGCAGAAATCACTAGACATCTATCGCAATTGTATTCTAACATTAAAATTTCAACCCATAATTAAATGAAGGCTGAACATTGCGTAAAAGATGAAACCCAAACGCATACAATCATGAAATCTGAATTTTAGCCTTTAACTAAAGAAAAGCTAAACAATACATATGTAGAAATCTGAAACTCAATCAATTCAAGGATTGAAATAAAATAGCATTGTAATCCCTCAAATCTCATAATCTCTAATTGTGGACTTCTAAAAAGATCTGGTCGTTACACCGGGAACGGTCAATACACTAAATAAGAATCTAAACATTCATAGGATGTTTAGGGAATTACCTT
This sequence comes from Dorcoceras hygrometricum, assembly GCA_001598015.1. Classification (NCBI taxonomy): domain Eukaryota; kingdom Viridiplantae; phylum Streptophyta; class Magnoliopsida; order Lamiales; family Gesneriaceae; genus Dorcoceras; species Dorcoceras hygrometricum. The sequence continues at coordinate 189,470 of KQ993852.1, forward strand.
GCTGGCGACTAGGCGCCTGGCTCCTACCAGTTCCATGAGGGGATTGGCCCTTCAATGGTTGAACGGTTAGATCAACTCCTAATCCGGTCCACGACCGGAATCTCAACTCCTTTGTTGGTTTGCACTAGAAAACCAACAAAAGTTTTGCGGACGGAATCTCCACATCGAGATGGTCGGAAATAATTCCGACGACGACGGCGGTGCGGCGGAGGGAGGAGGAGAAGGAGAGAAAAATATAACTAGTTGGGAGAATCCTCCAAAGGGAGAGTTCTCAACCCAACTTCAAGGGAAGCTTTCTCTCAAAATGGAGAGCTCTCAACCCTTGGTGCAAGGAAAATGAATGCCTCAAGACTGTTAATGGGCTTGGGTTGGGCCAAGGCCCATGAACCATTGGTTTCAAGTCCATCGTTGTGACTTCATCATAATTCCGATAGACGATCAGATCGGACCGATCTTCACAGTTTACAAAACTGAACATTATGATGTGAAAACAATTTTTCAGACCACCTAATCCAAAATAGCAGTTAGGCCCCTATCAGCTTTAAGGATAGTCATACCAGTCCAAGCTTAAGAGAAATCTCATTTCCACCCCCAATTAATTTTAGGAAGTCACACTTCCATCCTTCCTCCTATTATACTCAACAATTGAGCTTAATTTCCATACGAGAATTGAGAAACCAGTACTTGTGTGATCCTTAATGGTTCAGGGATACAGCTAACCGTGGGCTCACAACTATTTGTGACTCCGCAAACACATTTTCGGACTTACCCATCGGATCATGGTAAAACGTCTAGCAACATCGCCGCATGATCCCCTAGGTATCACTGATAGTGCCTACAAGAACCAGTCAGTCATGGTTAGCATACAGTACGGTCCTTTCAACACAAATATCCCGATCAGATTGAGGACCATTGGTAAATCGAGACTCGCTAGAGATCCAATAACCATGCATACATCTTGGAGAACAAATAGTGACATCGCATGTGTTACTAGGTAAACCCATTTACCTAAAACACATCTAATACTCTGGCCAGAGATTTATAACACTATTATCTCCTCAGATAGCATAGGATATCCACGCACAAGGGCGAGCGGTGAATCCTTGACAACTGATGGATCTGTTTTGACAGATCCTAATTAAGTTTTGAATTACACAAAACCCGTTATTGTGTTTCTAACAATTCTACTTAAGTGTACATGTTTTTTAGGAACGAAGAAGAATATCACAGTGAAGAAGCTTATTGCGCAAAGAAGAGAAGCAGCTATATCTGTCCAGCAGTTGGTTCAATATAAAGA
>KQ993852.1:191446-213162 GCA_001598015.1 Dorcoceras hygrometricum
GGCAGCTGGATTAGCAATGGAGACGTCCAAAGTTGAATCAGTTGTTCGTAATCAGGCGGAGGCCAAGTTGAATCAGCTGGAGCATGATGAACCAGCTGAAACAATAACAACCAGCTGCAAGCGCTAAAGAGCGAAGTGAACCAGCTGGAACATGAGTTGAGAAGTCTGCTGGAGAAATACGTTGAAGAAGAAGATTCCAATTATAAGTACTGTTGACGAATCTGTTAGCAGTCGCGATTATAAGTACTGTTGATGAATCTATTAACAGTCGCTATTCAAGAAGAAGAAGAATCGCAAGCTGGAGCTGGAGCGATGAATAAATCAGCTGGAGCTGGAGCTGGAACGAAGAAGATCAGCTGGAGCTGGAACGTATAAGAATCAGTAGGAAGAGCTTGTCAACCAGCAGATGGCTACAGTGGAATAGAATCAGCAGATGGTTTATTGTTGATGACGTCATGGGTGACGTCATCATATTCAGCAGATGTCTTGAGAGAGCAGTCGCAAGAATCAGCAGGTAGCTTGCATCCAGACGCAAGAGGAAGCGACGTCGTAGAGGAGGCAATCCAGTCGCAAGCTACTGTTCACCAGCAGATGCTATTTGGAGATAGCGATAGCAAAACGATGTCGTTCTACAGAGGCTTTATATACAAAGGCAGCGCCATTGAAAGAGGGTTCGAGAGGTTGGTCACTGTGAAGCTATCGCAGAGAATAAGTTAATTGCACAGTGCACCAACAGAGGAAAAAAGAAGAGAAAGACGAAGCAATCGACCGCCATTAGAGAGGAGCTTTCACGAGAGTCGATTGCTGAGTCTAGATTAGCTTGTTAGAGCATTTCCCTAGTGTGTGAGAAAAATAGAGAGTTTGAGTGATTTCATTGTATAAATCTCACACACCGAGATTCATTCACATCTATCTGTGAATGAATCTCGAAATCTTGTATCAGTTCCCGTCCAAGCACGATGACATAAAACTCATGTGTATGTAGTCAGTCACACAGTTGCGGCTGTTGTGCATTTGTGGAGTCTAGGAGTTCTCACAGCTGCTGGTTGTGGGATTGGGTCTGTACACAAGTTGTAAGATCAAATCTTCTAGTAGTGGATCCTTCCGAGGTGGAAGAAGGGGAGATGTAGGACATTGAGGTCCGAACTTCCAGAAACAAATATGATGTGTACTGTATCGTGTTCTTTATTCATTCAGCAAGCATTTATTTTAGCATTGCACGTTTACAGTTCAGCACTTGCACATTGATTTTAGCATACGCATAAACAGAATTCAGCACTTAGCACTCTAGCATCGCATTGCATACAGCAGCACACAAGCACACAAGTCTCGAACAGATTTATGCTGTACATAAATCTGTTTGAGTTGTTTTAAAATATAGGATTCAGTTCTGGTATTTTCCGCATGATTTTTAAATCATACCAGATCTGTCTCCGGTGCTCTTCTGAGTAGTTTTTAAATGTTCAAGAACAACGAGCTATTGCAGCTCCAGAGTATCAGCAGCGCAAAATTTTAAAGTCTTTTAACAAAGCGCGGTTGCTGATCTTTTTGATCCTATCTTCGGACCAACAACAACGAAGCATCGACTCCTACATGCATCGGGACCTCACCCAACCCCGTCACCTGATGACCCCAACGGCGTAGGTAAACGGGTCAAAGTGAGGCACATATCATGTAGAGTCTCAATGACGTTTCGAGTAATAAGGGCTAATCTGTACAACCAAGACCTCGGACTTAATCCACTCGACAAATGGTAACCACTTGGAAAGTCCCGAAAGAGGGTAGTTCGATAGATCACCAGGTCACTATCCATCTGCATGCTCAGAACATCACAATGTCCCCTTTCTCTGTGAAGGGATTACAATATTTCCATAATCATGTCCCTTCCATGAAGGGATTACGGTCCTACTGTAATCATGTCCCTTCACCAAGATCGGGTCCTCAATAAATCTGAAGTCTGAACTTTACTTCTTTCTGGAATAGCTATATACTGGCTCTTGATCGAAAGTCGATCATTGGAATCTGGTGGAATCACAGCTGTTAGAACATGCATCGTTGATTTGAGGTTTTGTGTAAATAAAAAAGGGAGAGATTGATGGATCTGTTTTTGACAGATCCTGATTAAGTTTTGAATTACACAAAACCTGTTATTGTGTTTCTAACAATTCTAATTAAGTGTACAGGTTTTTTAGGAACGAAGAAGAATATCAGCAGGAAGAAGCTTATTGCACGAAGAAGATAAGCTGATAAATCTGTCCAGCAGTTGGTTCACAATATAAAGATTCAGCAGTTGGTTTGGTGTTCATGGAATCGGCAGTTGAATTAGCAATGGAGACGTCCAAAGTTGAATCAGTTGTTCGTAATCAGGCGAGGGCCAAGTTGAACCAGCTGGAGCACAATAATCCAGCTGGAACGATGACAACCAGCTGCAAGAGCTAAAGAGCGAAGTGAACCAGCTGGTACATGTATTGAGAAGTCTGCTGGAGAATATAAATCGAAGAAGAAGATGCGCAAGTTACTGTTGACGAATCTGTTAGCAGTAGCGATTATAAGTACTGTTGATGAATCTATTAACAGTCGCTATTCAAGAAGCTAAAAAGAATCGCAAGCTGGAGCTGGAGCGATGAAGATCAGCTGGAAGCGTAGATGACATCATCAGTGACATCATCATTCAGCAGGAAGCTTTTGTCAACCAGCAGATGGCTACAGTGGAATAGAATCAGCAGATGGTTTAGTGTTGATGACGTCATGGGTGACGTCATCATATTCAGCAGATGTCTTGAGAGAGCAGTCGCAAAAATCAGCAGGTAGCTTGCATCCAGACGCAAGAGGAAGCGACGTCGTAGAGGAGGCAATCCAGTCGCAAGCTACTGTTCACCAGCAGATGCTATTTGGAGATAGCGATAGCAAAACGATGTCGTTTACATAAGTTGATACGACAACGTTTTGCTCTCGCGCTAAAGATTCAGCAGATGCTTTTTCCAATGAAGAATATCAGCAGGTACTTCTCTCAAGAGAAACCAGCAGGTAGCAACAGTACTTCCAGGCGTAAGCTATAATGAATAAGCTGTTGCTACGCATCCAGTCGTTGGAAAATCCAGTCGCGAGCTACAATATCCAGTCGCAGGAATTCCAGACGCAAGAATCGTTGAAGTAGAAAAGCGCAGCAGTTGAAGAATGAATCAGCAGCGAAGCAGTTGACAACTTACGAAGAGTTATCAAAGCTGGATGTCAACTGCTGAGCTCAATTCAAATGGCGGAAACGACAAGAAGCCTGCAAAAGAAAAGGACGCAAATACTGTTCCCCTGTCGGTACTTTACAAGACACATTTCAAACGGGAAGAAGTTGTGTCCAACGGGAAGAAATTCTACAGAGGCTTTATATACAAAGGCAGCGCCATTGAAAGAGGGTTCGAGAGGTTGGTCACTGTGAAGCTATCGCAGAGAATAAGTTAATTGCACAGTGCACCAACAGAGGGAAAAAGAAGAGAAAGACGAAGCAATCGACCGCCATTAGAGAGGAGCTTTCACGAGAGTCGATTGCTGAGTCTAGATTAGCTTGTTAGAGCATTTCCCTAGTGTGTGAGAAAAATAGAGAGTTTGAGTGATTTCATTGTATAAATCTCACACACCGAGATTCATTCACATCTATCTGTGAATGAATCTTGAAATCTTGTATCAGTTCCCGTCCAAGCACGATGACGTAAAACTCATGTGTATGTAGTCAGTCACACAGTTGCGGCTGTTGTGCATTTGTGGAGTCTAGGAGTTCTCACAGCTGCTGGTTGTGGGATTGGGTCTGTACACAAGTTGTAAGATCAAATCTTCTAGTAGTGGATCCTTCCGAGGTGGAAGAAGGGGAGATGTAGGACATTGAGGTCCAAACTTCCAGAAACAAATATGATGTGTACTGTATCGTGTTCTTTATTCATTCAGCAAGCATTTACTTTAGCATTGCACGTTTACAGTTCAGCCATGTGTATGTAGTCAGTCACACAGTTGCGGCTGTTGTGCATTTGTGGAGTCTAGGAGTTCTCACAGCTGCTGGTTGTGGGATTGGGTCTGTACACAAGTTGTAAGATCAAATCTTCTAGTAGTGGATCCTTCCGAGGTGGAAGAAGGGGAGATGTAGGACATTGAGGTCCAAACTTCCAGAAACAAATATGATGTGTACTGTATCGTGTTCTTTATTCATTCAGCAAGCATTTACTTTAGCATTGCACGTTTACAGTTCAGCACTTGCACATTGATTTTAGCATACGCATAAACAGAATTCAGCACTTAGCACTCTATCATCGCATTGCATACAGCAGCACACAAGCACACAAGTCTCGAACAGATTTATGCTGTACATAAATCTGTTTGAGTTGTTTTAAAATATAGGATTGAGTTCTGGTATTTTCCGCATGATTTTTAAATCATACCAGATCTGTCTCCGGTGCTCTTCTGAGTAGTTTTAAATGTTCAAGAACAACGAGCTATTGCAGCTCCAGAGTATCAGCAGCGCAAAATTTTAAAGTCTTTTAACAAAGCGCGGCTGCTGATCTTTTTGATCCTATCTTCGGACCAACAACAACGAAGCATCGACTCCTACATGCATCGGGACCTCACCCAACCCCGTCACCTGATGACCCCAACGGCGTAGGTAAACGGGTCAAAGTGAGGCACATATCATGTAGAGTCTCAATGACGTTTCGAGTAATAAGGGCTAATCTGTACAACCAAGACCTCGGACTTAATCCACTCGACAAATGGTAACCACTTGGAAAGTCCCGAAAGAGGGTAGTTCGATAGATCACCAGGTCACTATCCATCTGCATGCTCAGAATATCACAATGTTCCCTACCAATTAAACGTGGTACTTCACATCGCAGATGCTAGTCTAAAACTCGGGCGGCCTTATACTCATTTTGACGGCCCAATCGACTAGGAACGAGTTTGGAATACACAGTGACTATTAGATGTGTTTCATGATAGCCATCATATCCACTATCACATCTAACATACACTATGGTGCATTCTAGGTCTTTATCCAACACAATTTGTTAACATTATAAAAATAATGACGATAAAGAATACCATAAAAAAATACGAATTTCATAAATAAAGATAATTTTACATAGAGTCAACAAGAACCATACGCCACAAGTTGGCTAGTTTGGCACCTACTCCAACACTAAGATCTTGGCAGACCTCACCATTCGATCGAATCTGATAGACTCCGAGAAGGGCAGCTATTAGATGAGCAGCTTCAGAAGTGGGTTAAGCAAGATGAAGAGAGGGGAGGTAATCTCTATGCCACAGCTGAAGGAATTGTCAGATATCAGGGCAGATTATGGGTTCCTAGCGTTGACAACTTGAGATCTGATTTGATGGCAGAAGCTCATACAGCCCCATATACAGTGCATCCAGGGAGTACCAAAATGTACAAGGATCTTCAGAAGCTATATTGGTGGCCAGGCATGAAACGCAACATTGCTAAGTTTGTTTCAGAATGCCTAACTTGGCAGTTGGTCAAAGCTGAGCATCAGAGACCAGCTGGGATGCTAAAACCTCTACCAATGCCAGAATGGAAGTGGGAGAGTATTACGATGGAATTTTTAGTTGGTTTACCCCGAGCATTCCAAGGATACAATTCAATTTGGGTTATAGTAGATAGACTCACTAAGTCTGCTCACTTCTTGCCAGTTAAGACAACATATGATGTGAGCAGATATGCAGATCTGTATGTGAAGGAAATAGTGAGGCTACATGGTGTTCCAGTATCGATCATATCTGATAGAGATCCGAAGATCATGTCAGATTTCTGGAAGAGTTTGCATAGAGCTTTGGGTACGAAGTTGACCTTTAGCACAACTTTTTACCCCCAGACAGATGGACAATCTGAAAGGATGATTCAGATTTTAGAAGACTTACTCAGAGCGTGTATCATGGACTTCTCAGAAAGTTGGGATTTAAAGCTATCTTTGATAGAATTTGCGTATAACAACAGTTTTCAAGCTTCTATACAGATGGCTCCATATGAAGCTCTCTATGGACGTAGATGTAGAAAACCTCTTCATTGGGACGAGATTGGTGAACGAACTGAACTAGGACCAGATGTGGTTGAGCAAACAACAGAAGCTGTTAGGAAATTAAAGAGCGGATGAAGGCTGCTCAGAGTAGGCAGAAGAGTTATGCAGATAATAGGAGAAGAGAGCTCAGTTTTGAAGTCGGTGACCATGTGTTTTTGAGAATAGCTCCAATGAAAGGCGTAATGAGATTTGGGAAGAAGGGTAAGCTAAGCCCGAGGTTCATTGGTCCATACGAGATCTTGGACAAAGTAGGAACGCTGGCTTATGGATTAGCTTTACCCCCATGTCTGTCCTCGGTGCATAATGTTTTTCACGTATCAGCTTTGAGGAAATATGTACCCCACCCGTCGCATGTTTTAAGCTATGAGCCAATCCAACTTGCACCAGATCTGAGCTATGAGGAACGACCAGAAAGAATTCTTCATAGAGAGAATAGGAAGTTAAGAAACCGTAGCATCCCAATGGTTAAAGTTCAGTGGTATAACCAATCTGAGCGGGAAGCGACTTGGGAAACAGAAGAGGATATGCTTAGTCTCTACCCAAAGCTATTTGGTAAGTAAATTTCGGGGACGAAATTTTTTATAAGGAGGGTATAGTTGTAGCGCCCCAAAATTCGTAGGACCACAAATTGAATTGTCTATATTTTCCAAGAGTTGATTTGAGATTCGAGTATTCAGATTCCAGTTCAAATCTGATTTCCTTCTTTTTCTTTCAGCTGAGAAGCAACGGCCAGAGGGTTTCGGAGGGAGTTCGCCCCAAGCACAAATCTGAAATGATCCAGATCTGTTTTCGTTTAGAAAATCAAATGATTTCATATGGGAGCTCTGTTTTAATAAAATGCTGTAACGAGTTATAAATTAAAATAGTAGTAGGGAGATTTTAGCAAATATTTTATTAAGACAGAGAGTTAGTCTGGCTAACCATACCTACTCAAGTGTTTTTACCTACTACTCAATCATTCTCCCATGTATAAAATGATTTACGTAAGGTTCTGGATTCACTTTGGTGGAAAGAAAACTTTAGTTCTCTCAAATATTTTAGTAGTAGCTAGAAGGAGTGTGCTTGAGGAGAATTCCAGCCGAAGTCATCTGCACGTTACGACCTTCATTCAGGAAAGTAAAATTGATTCTTGCTGCATCTAGGAAACATATATTGCTTCGTTGTTTCAGTGTATGCTTGCCTGTGTAGTTCCATTTCAATTTAAATTCATGTTTGAGTTGAGTTGTGGATTCACTGCTTTGATTCTGTATTTTTGAGGAAACTCACCAGACAAGGGTTTAACAAGCATCTGTGTTTTAAAATATACTGAGTTGTACAAATTCCAGTTAAGATAAAGCCAAGAGAAGTTTCTTGTTGTTCCTAAGTATTGCGAAGGTTCTGGACATTGAACCTAAACAAATAGGCAACGCTGGTTCGATCGGGAGCAAGTTCCTATTTGATAGGCGAAGCTAGTTTTTTTGGGGACTGTCTGAGTCGAAGCAGTATTTCGTGTTTCCCCAGATACATCTGTTTCACCCGAGACACCTGTTTCCCCAGAGACATCTGTTTCCCCAGAGACATCTATGATAGGCGAAGCTAGTTTTTTTGGGGACTGTCTGAGTCGAAGCAGTATTTCGTGTTTCCCCAGATACATCTGTTTCACCCGAGACACCTGTTTCCCCAGAGACATCTGTTTCCCCAGAGACATCTATTTCACCAGAGACATCTGTTTCCCCAGAGACATCTGTTTCACCCGAGACATCTATTTCACCCGAGACATCTGTTTCACCAGAGACATCTGTTTCCCCAAAGACATCTGTGTCACCCGAGACATCGGTTTCTCCAGAGACATCTGTTTCCCCAAAGACATCTGTTTCTTCAGAGACATTTGTTTCACCCGAGACACCTGTTTCCCCCGAGACATCTGTTTCACCAGAGACATCTGTTTTCTTAAACCAAGTCTGCTTGCACCCTCAAGTCGTTTCTTTTCGGGGCTGGTCTTTTGCTATCATCAGCTCCTAGCCCAGCAGTACACTCAGTAATGATTTTCTAAATAATTAAAATGAATTTCATAGCAGTGAATCTACCCATTTTTTCAGCGATCGACTTTCGATCAATATCCAGTATTCAGCTATTCAGTTAAAGGAAGCAAAGTTTCAGTTGAGGACTTATGGAATAGAGGACCCGGTCACAGGAAGGGACCAAGATATTATGGTATAACTGTTAGAGTAGGTGCCCAACTAGCCACCTTGTGGCGTGTGGGTTCTTGTTGACTCTGTGTAAAAGGATCTTTATTTATGAAAGTCATGTTATTTTATGGCATTCTTTATCGTCATTATTTTTATAATGTTAACAATTGTGTTGGATAAAGACATGGAATGCACCATAGTGTATGTTATATGTGATAGTGGATATGATGACTATCATGAAACACATCTAATAGTCACTGTGTATTCTAAACTCGTTCCTAATCGATTGGGCCGTACAAAATGAGGATAAGGTCATCCAAAATGAGGATAAGGTCATCCGAGTTTGAGACTAGCATCTGCGATGTGAAGTACCACGTTTCATTGGTAGGAAATATTGTGATGTTCTGAGCATGCAGATGGATATTGACTTGGTGATCTATCGAACGACCCTCGTTTGGACTTTCCAAGTGGTTACCATTTTTCGAGTGGATTAAGTCGAGGTCTTGGTTGTACAGATTAGCCCTTATTACTCGAAACGTCATTGAGACTCTACATGATAGGTGCCTCACTTTGACCCGTTTACCGACTCAGTTGGGGTCATCAGGTGGCGGGATTGGGTGAGGTCCCGATGCATGTAGGAGTCGATGCTTCGTTGTCGAGGATTCACCGCTCGCCCTTGTGTGTGGATATCCTATGCTATCTGAGGATATAATAATGTGACAAATCTCTGGCTAGAGTACTAGATGTGTTTTTGGTAAATGGGTTTACCTAGTAACACATGCGATGTCACTATTGATCTCCAAGATGTATGTATGGTTATTGGATCTATAGCGACTCTCGATTTACCAATGATCGTTGATCTGATCGGGATATTTGTGTTGAAAGGACCGTACTGTACGCTAACCATGACCGACTGGTTCTTGCAGGCACTATCAGTGATACCTAGGGGATCATGGGGCGATGTTGCTAGACGCTTTACCATGATCTGATGGGCATAGGGGATCATGAGGCGATGTTGCTAGACGCTTTACCTTGATCTGATGGGTTAGTTCGAAAATGTGTTTTAGGAGTCACAGATGTTGTAAGCCCACGGCTAGCTGTATCCCTGAACCATTGAGGGTCACACAAGTACTGGTTTCTCAATTCCCGTACGGAAATTAAGCTCAATTTGTTGAGTATAGGAGGAGGAAGGATGAAAGCGCGACTTCCTAAAATTAAATATGGTCAAAATGCAATTTTCCTAAAGTTTGGACTAGTTTGACTATCCTTGAAATTTGCAGGGGCCAAACTGCTATTTTGGATTAGGTGGTCCGAAAAATTGTTTTTGCATCATAATGCTCAGTTTTGTAAACTATGTAGATCGGTCCGATTTGATCGTCGATCGAGATTATGATGGAGCCACAGTAATGTACTTGAAACCAATGTGCGCTTTGGGCCTGGGCCCAAACCAAGCCCATTAAGTTGGTTCAAGCCCATGGAAAATCTATAAATAGAGATCCTAGGGTATTCATTTGATTCGTACCAAAAAGCTCCTCAGCTATAAACTCCTTCCTCTCCTCTCCTCCCCCACGCTGTCGTCGCCGTCGGAAATATTGTTCCGACCGTTCCGGCGAAGAGATTCCGTCCATGAAATATTCGTCGTGTTTTATAGTGCACACCGGTGAAGGAACTGAGATTCCGGTCGTGGACCGGATTAGGAGGCCAAAACCGCCAACCGTTGAAGTGCCGATTTCCTCGTGAAATTGGTTGGAGCCAGGCGCCTATACGCCAGTAAGGTACCATTCTAAACATCCTATGTATGTTTATGAATTGATTTACAGGTATATTGATCGTTCCCGGGATCAAATTTTTATTTCTTCCGTTGCGTCCCGGGAGCGGGATTCGGATACGCTGCTGAGCCAACAGTGGTATCAGAGCTTTGGCTCGGATCTGTAAATACACTTCTTGTACATGTATTGCATCAGATCTCAGATTTTCAAAAAAAAAAACTTTTTCCGCCGCGCCGCCTCCGCGCCTGCCGCCGCACGCTGCCGCGCGCAAATCACGCCGGGGATTGCGGGATCGTGCGCACATCTCGTGCGCACATCGCGATGGTTGTTGCGCACGATGGCCGGCAACCGTGCGCACATGTTGCGCATGGTGGTGCGCACCAGTTGCGCACGTCAGTCGAGAACTGTGCGCACGGTGGTGCGCACGCTGGCCGGACATCATGAGCACACGTTGCGCACGGTGGTGCGTGCACGTCGCGCTCACCCGCCGCCCCACCTGCTCGAACTGGTCGCACAGGTGGCCGCCCCTGTGCGCACACGTTGCGCACAGCGTGCGGGCGGCGGCGCTCGGCCCGTGCGGTGGTTCCGGGGCAGAGATGCGACTGAGGTTTTTGAATTTTAGGGTTTTTTCGGGCCTGTCCCGGGTGGTCCGAGGGGTTTTTGGGCCAATACTTGATATTGGGATTTTTGGTCGGATCAAAATTAATTTTTGAAAATTTTTGAGATATTGGACCTAAAATTTTTTTAAACCCAAAATTGATGCAATTAAAATAACAAAATAAGATTTTATTTATAAAATATGATTTTATATTTAAAATATGATTTTGTTGGATAATATCAAATTTGATTTGATTATTTTATTTATGTCGATTAATTGAGTTAATTGAAATAGATAATGTTTGGGATGATCGAGAGTCTAGGTGTATGCTAGGTTTTACAATTCTTATCCGTGCTTGGCAACCACGGATCGCATAGCTCTCGCTTATCGATCATCCCATTATATATGCGTGATATATATCTGTTGAATCCGCGATTTTGAATTTGATTTAAAATTATTGAGACCAAATTTCAAAATTAAAATCCCTCATTTTAAATTTGATTTAAAATTTATATCAAGATTAAAAGTTTCATGATTAAATTGAAGGAACTTAGTTTGTTGATAATTATGAAGAAATGTGATGAAACGTTGTCTAAGGGAGTCCTTTTATAGAATGGCTTAAATATGGCTTGTACCTGCCGACCTTCCTGAAAGGGCGTTGCTTTGTCTAAGAAAGTTGGTTTTTAAGTGGGCCTTAGCCCCTCCAACTACCTGGAAGCACTATTTGATAATGTTAGTCCGTGACTTCTTAATTAATCATAAAACAAAAGTTTATTCGATAAGATCATGAAGCTAAGGAAATTTAAAATTGTTTAAAATTTTCTACCTTCCATCAACAATTGGTGTACGTCGATGCTACCAGCATACATAACCCGGCTCATATTATTGGGGGGGTTCTGTGTGCCGGAAAGTTGTACACGCCATTGACACTCGCTGTTAGTTGGTTGGAACTCCCTTTAACGTTGGCTCATATTATTGGGGACGTTAAGGGGACCGTCCATCACGACTCAACATTGATGGGTCATCTTGACACGTGATAGTAATCGGCGTCATATTATTGGGCCCTTACTGGACGTGAGGTAAATACATGGAGGTTGCACCTGCTGCAATTGGGCTATACCTTTTGAGGGTCATGGTTGGCTGATATTATTCGGGACCATGATTTCTTGATTGGACTATGTGTACCCACTAAGGAAACTTGCTTTCTCGATTTCATTAGAGGGTGGTGAAATCGTTAAAATAGTGGGAGGGTAATTAATAAAACTAAATGACCTTATTTTATATCTTAGCGTTTTTCATGAATAGTTAGTAATGCATGTCTGTTTTTCTTCAGTATAAACTGCTTTCATTATGTCTTCAATCAAAAATCCACTTGCTGCTATACTGGATAGCAACAAGTTCACTGGCTTAAACTACCAAGATTGGCTTCGAAACCTCAAGATTGTCTTGGCTTCGGAGAAACTTCTCTACACGCTAGAGAATATCCCTCCGAAGGAAGCCCCTGCCGATGCCAGCCCTGAGGAGCTGGCAAAGCTGGACAAATGGTGGGACAACGAGCTTAAGGCACGGTGCTATGTGATAGCATCAATGTCTAACGAAATGCAGCGACGTTTTGAGAAGACGGTGTATGCTGCTGAAATACACCTTCATCTCAAGGAGCTGCATGGGGAGAACTCTCGGACTGAGAGGTTCACTACTGTCAAGGAGCTTATGACGAGCCGCATGCACGATGGGACTTCGGTCCGCGAGCATGGGGTTCGTATGATTGGGCTCATTGAGAAGCTAGTGGGCCTTGATATCATACATGGAGGTTGCACCTGTTGCAATTGGGCTCTACCTTTTGAGGGTCATGGTTGGCTGATTTTATTCGGGACCATGATTTATTGATTGGACTCTGTGTACCCACTAAGGAAAATTGATTTACCGATTTCATTAGAGGGTGGTGAAATCGTTAAAATAGTGGGAGGGTAATTCATAAAACTAAATGACCATGTTTTATGTCTTAGCATTTTTCATAAATAGTTAGTAATGCATGTCAGTTTTCCTTTCAGTATAAACTGCTATTACAATGTCTTCAATCAAAAACCACTTCCTGCTATACTGGATAGCAACAAGTTCACTGGTTTGAACTATCAAGTTGGCTTCGAAACCTCAAGATTGTCTTGGCTTCGGAGAAACTTCTCTACACTCTAGTGAAGACCCCTCTGAAGGAAGCCCCTGCCGATTCCAGTCCTGAGGAGCTGGCAAAGCTGGACAAATGGTGGGACAACGAGCTTAAGGCACGGTGCTATGTGATAGCATCAATGTCTAACGAAATGCAGCGACGTTTTGAGAAGACGGTGTATGCTGCTGAAATACACCTTCATCTCAAGGAGCTGCATGGGGAGAACTCTCGGACTGAGAGGTTTACTACTGTCAAGGAGCTCATGACGAGCCGCATGCGCAAGGGGACTTTGGTCCGTGAGCATGTGGTCCGTATGATTGGACTCATTGAGAATCTAGTGGGCCTTGATATCACGCTTCCACATGAGCTGTCTGTGGATCTGCTTCTCCTCTCCCTCCCTGTCGCGTTCGACCCCTTTGTGGTCAACTTTAACATGAACAAGCTGGAAGCCACCCTTGAAGAGGTGGTAAACATGCTTGTCGTGTTCGAGGGGACCATAAAGAAGGACAAACCAGTCCTCCTTATGGGCTCTTATTCCTCTGCGAAGAAGGGGCCCAAACGCAAGGGTAAGAAGCGTTCTGCCCCTGCGAATGAGGGAAAGCCCGCCAAGAAGCCCAAGGCAAGGACTTCAAAGTCGAACAAATCTGAGGATGTTTGCCACCACTGTCAAAAGCCTGGGCACTGGAGGAGGAACTGTAAGGATTACCTTGAGCAGTTGCGAACTGCAAAAGGGTATGTTCTACATTGAGAGAAGTTCCAACTCGCGATGTTGAAACACACACAACAACGATAAAAAGGAAGAACGATAGTTTGAACCCGGCACAACTTTGGCACGCTATGCTAGGTCATGTTTCCTTAAATAAGATGAACAAGTTGATTAGGAGTGACATGTTTAATATGTCTGATATTAACTTCCTACCAACTTGTGAGTCTTGTCTCAAGGAAAAAATGACAAAATTGTCCTTCACGGGCAAGCCTGAACGTGCTCAAGGCCTATTGGATTTGATCCATACCCCACTTAGTATTGGTACTAAGTCCGATCACACCTACTTCATCACATTTACTGATGATCACTCTACGTATGGGTACTTGTACTTAATGAAGCACAAGTCTGAATCCTTTGAAAGGTTCAAGGAATTCAAGGCTGAAGTAGAAAATCAACTGGGAAAAATCATTAAAACACTTCGATCCGATTGAGGTGGAGAATACTTGAGTGCCGAATTTCAAGACTATCAATTTCCACACCAAGGCAGTGGATAAAACTCCATATGAGATATGGATGGGCAAGCCACCCAAGTACTCATACTTGAGGATTTGGGGATTTCCTGCTTACGTGAAGCAGAAAATGGGAGATAAGCTGGATAATAGATCCATCTTATGTTACTTCATTGGGTATCCTAAGAATTCTATTGGATACTACTTCTACTATCCCAATGAAACAAAAGTGCTTGTTTCTAGAAATACCACCTTTCTGGAAAGGGAATTTCTACTTGATAGAAAAGGCAAGATAGTAGAACTCGAAGAGGTTCGGAACCATCTGAAGTACCAAGTGAATCTCCCGCACCTCAAGAGCCAATCCTTGATATGGACACACCTAGGAGATCTGAAAGGGTTCCTGTGAGGAATCAGAATTCTAATTAGTGATTAATCGGATTTTGAGTTAGGTTAGTCACGAGAATTAAGAATTTAGATATCTGGAATTTCGAATTTTGGAGAGATCTGGTTGTCGAGAATGGCGTGGAAATGTTTTTGTTGTTCTTCGTAATTTCGGATTCGGTGACGTCAGCAGGTCTCATGGGTGACGTAAGCAAATCTTATGCAGGAACGTGATAGCATTCATTTGACAGTTGCGCGGTGAGATTTGATGACGTAAGCAGATTCCACGAGCTGGTCAACGAGAAGCGTTGACATCTGATGTTGCGCATGCGTGAAATCTGTTTTTGCTCATACGCCGTAGTTTTGGACTTGCGCGCGAGAGAAACGTATAGGCGCTGAGATCTGTTGCTTTTAGCGTGAGATCTGTTTCCGTTAAGTGCTAAGATCTGTTTAGCCTGCGACGTCGTTTCGTGTTTTAGCGCTGAGATCTGTATTGCGTTTTGCGCGTGTTTTGGCGCTGGGATCTGTTCTAGTTAAACGCTGTCGTTTTGGCTTGGAGTGAAGTTGATTAGGAGTGACATGTTTAATATGTCTGATATTAACTTCCTACCAACTTGTGAGTCTTGTCTCAAGGAAAAAATGACAAAATTGTCCTTCACGGGCAAGCCTGAACGTGCTCAAGGCCTATTGGATTTGATCCACACTGATGTGTGTGGCCCACTTAGCATTGGTACTAAGTCCAATCACACCTACTTCATCACCTTTACCGATGATCATTCTAGGTATGGGTACTTGTACTTAATGAAGCACAAGTCTGAATCATTTGAAAGGTTCAAATAATTCAAGCTTGAAGTAGAAAATAAATTGGGAAAAAGTATTAAAACACTTCGATCCGATCGTGGTGGAGAATACTTGAGTGCCGAATTTCAAGACTATCTTAAAGATAATGAGATTCTCTCACAGTGGACCCCTCCGGCCACACCACAACTCAATGGTGTAGCGGAGCGTCGTAATCGAACCTTGATGGACATGGTTCGGTCTATGATAATTTTCACTAAACTTCCTACTTCGTTTTGGGGCTATGCGCTCAAAACAGCGATGATGTTGTTGAACAATTTCCACACCAAGGCAGTGGATAAAACTCCATATGAGATATGGATGGGCAAGCCACCCAAGTACTCATACTTGAGGATTTGGGGATTTCCTGCTTACGTGAAGCAGAAAATGGGAGATAAGCTGGATAATAGATCCATCTTATGTTACTTCATTGGGTATCCTAAGAATTCTATTGGATACTACTTCTACTATCCCAATGAAACAAAAGTGTTTGTTTATAGGAATCCCACCTTTCTGGAAAGGGAATTTCTACTTGATAGAAAAGGCAAGATAGTAGAACTCGAAGAAGTTCGAGATCCAACTGAAGTACCAAGTGAATCTCCCGCATCTCAAGGGCCAATCCTTGATATGGACACACCTAGGAGATCTGAAAGTGTTCCTAGAGCTCCTGCTATATATGGTTTCCTGATTGAAGAGGATCAAAGTGATGAAACTGTTGGATGTGATCCAAGAACCTTCAAGGAGGCAATTTTCGATGCCGATTATAATTTGTGGATTGAAGCAATGCAATCTGAGATTGAATCAATGCATTCAAACCAAGTTTGGACTCTTGTAAATCCTCCCGAAGGAATAGTTCCTATTGGGTGTCAATGGATATACAAGAGAAAACTTGGGCCTGATGGAAAGGTACTGACCTACAAGGCACGACTGGTCGCGAAAGGTTACACTCAAAGGCAAGGTGTTGACTATGATGAAACCTTTTCACCCGTCGCAATGTTCAAGTCAATTAGAATCCTACTAGCCATAGCCTCATGGTACGACTATGAGATATGGCAAATGGATGTTTGCGCGTGTTTTGGCGCTGGGATCTGTTCTAGTTAAACGCTGTCGTTTTGGCTTGGAGCGTTGCGTTGAGCGCTGGGATCTGGTAGTGCTTATACGCCGTCGTTTTGACTTGTACGCAAGAATTGTTGACGCGCACGAAGCTGGTGGCCATTGGCATCGTTCGAGGGATCTGTTTTGCGTTATTTTGGGTTGTAGGACTTTGTTTTTGTCGGTGTTTGACTTGTTTTGTAGCTTATTGAGTAGAGGATATAAATATAAGTGTTGAGTTACACTTAGAGCATTCCAGACCTGATCTTTCTTATCCTCAAACTCGAAACCCTCGAAATAACTACTGTTCACCGTCTCTTAATATCGCCATTTCCCGTTGATTTCGACCTCCGTTTTTAGAGTTCTTGGTAGCGTTGGAAACTCTTGAAAAGACCTTTCTTTTCCTACCAATCTTGGAGGCTGTTTTGAGCTGGGACGAGAACGCGAAGCTGCTGAGTTGAGCAGTAAGTTGCGCCGCGCGTTTCCATCTTTTGGGTGAGCTTTCTTGTTGATTGAGCTTTGTTTTCTTGTGGTTAGTACCTGCGTGGATGCTTAGAGCTTGAGGCTAGCTCTGGCCGTAGGTAATTGAGAGAGAATGTTTAGATTTGAGCCAAGAGTTTAGGTATCTTTTGCAGATTTCAGCTTTTGGGAATTTTGAGTGGAAATTGCCGTGGAATCTACAAGGGCAGTAGGCTTGAATTGTTGCTGGCCGTGCCTTTTTGAGTTCTGTTAGGTAAATTGAAGAAGAAAGGTACGATTTGAGCAGCCCTTAGCAGCTTGAGCGTGAACATGTATATTTTTCGATGTTGTGAACTGCTGTTATGTGGCTTACGTGAATTTAGATGATGGAATTGATTGAGTTATGTTTTGCTTCACGTATTATAAATTGTATGCATCTAGCATGGATATTGAATGGCATTCATGCATACATCTTGAGCCTGATTTACAGATTTGATTTGATAACCTGATTGGGTGCCACGTTGTGACTGGCCAACTGTTGGGTCGTGCCCGAAAAGTCCAACGCTATCGTCGGAGCGGTGACTACCGGATACAAGTGTCTACCACCGAGCTGTGATGGGCTGACGGGCCCCGATGATCACGGACCGATGATTTCCCGGTTGATAGCCGTGGTATAGAGGCGACTTGTTATTATTTTCCGGTTGATGCACTGGCCTAGCTGACTGATTTCCTTTGACAGCCTCATGCATTCATAGCATTGATTTATAGCATGTTGCATGTTTATCTGCTTTGATAGCTCTTCGTACTGAGGCTTGACCTCGTACTTGTTTCCTGATTTTGTCTTGTTTGGGTCTGCGTTGCCCATTTGCAGGAACTTCAGGTAACCAAGATGGGCAGAGTGGAAGTTCAGCTGGTCGATCCCCACGTCCCTGAGTCCCAGTTTATATATATGATATGTATTGAGCCGGGGGATGCCCCGTGTTATCATGTATTGGAGGATCTGTATTTGAATTGATATTTTGTTGTTACCTGTTTTGCATGAGTTTGAGTCAACTCATATTTTAATTATTGATATTTTGAATGTATGAATTGAGTTCAGGCCCATTGTATTTCGAAAAATTTTTAAGCCCTGATTTTAAGCTTCCGTGTTTTTGCGCTTATTATGTGTTAATTGTTAGTAATTAGCACGGGACCTGACATTTTTGGTATCAGAGCTTAAACTGGGATAAACTCGATTTCTTTTGATCACACTCGAGTCTAGGCACAGAGTTTTGATTTGATTTTGATTGCCTCTGTGACTTATGTGATCTATTATCTGTCTTGTTATTCTATCTGCTGTGAGATCTTACCTCTAGGCTTGTTTAGATGCCGCCGAGACGAGGAGGAGGTAGGAGGACTAGACGTTCCGTAGAGGAATCTAGAGCAGGTAGTGATGACGACGCTCAGGTTGAGGACGTCACTAGGCAGATAGGTGGAATGGAGTTGGTCTTAGCCCGATTTCAGCGGACGAACCCACCGACGTTGGCCGGTACTGAGGGTGGTGCTAGGGCTGAGGCGTGGCTTGTTCAGATGGAGGAGTTATTTGATACCTTGGAGTACGCTCCGGAAAAGAGACTGAAGTTGGCAGTGCTGCGGCTGCGAGATGATGCACAACGCTGGTGGAGGAGTACTTCTAGGATGCTTCGAGATAGTGGGACGGAGCTCACTTGGGATGTTTTCTGTGAGGCTTTTCGACGCGAATACACTCCAGAGTCCTAGGGTCCCCGGCGACTTTCATGGATGCTGTGAACAATGCAGTGGATATCGAGGAGAGTTTGATGGATCCCGAGGCTCCAGTGCATCAGACGACCGCGTGTGCTTCTCAGCCAGCTCAGGCGATGTCACAGTCGTATCAGTCTCCTCAGGGGTCACAGCAGTCGAGTCGCCAGCAGTTTAGACCTAGAGGGAAGCAATTCAAGAAGAAGGGCCATTCGAGTTCTTCTGGTTCCGTGAGCTCTGGTTCTGGCAGTGGTTCTGGTAGTGGTTCTGGAGGCGGATTCTGTAGTCAGTGCGGAGGGAGACATGAGACTTCGCAGTGTCGAGGAGTCCGAGGACTTTGCCATCTATGTGGTCAGCCGGGACATTTCGCTAGAGCGTGTCCTTCGATTGGAGGGCGGTCTACTGGTCAGTCGCAGCAGGGTTCCGCTGGTGGTTCTTCTCAGCGACAGCAGCCTTTTGCTCAGTCCCAGCGATCTAGTTTTCAGCCTCGTGAGCCTTCACGTTTTGGAGGACCTTCGTGACCCCCATTTCAGATTCCCCAGCAGGCGCAGGCGAACGCTTGATGGGAGATCAGGCTGAGGAGACTCCGGGCATGGTGATTAGAGGTACATGCTCTATTTATGATTATCCTGCGAGAGTTTTGTTTGACACTGGTGCATCACACTCTTTCATATCTGAGATGTTTGTGTTTGAGCGTGGGTTGAGTTCTTCCCCACTGTGTGATGTTGTTTCTGTGTCTACTCCTGCTGATGTGAACCTGTGGTCCCGAGAGGTAGTAGTATATTGCCTGATTAGGTTTGATGAACATGTGTTGGTGACCAATTTGATTGTGTTGGGGATTAGAGATTTCGACTGTATTTTGGGAATGGACGTGTTATCTAGCTATAAGGCTACCGTCGATTGCTTCCATGGTGTGGTGAGATTTCGCCCTGATACGGTGAGAGGTGGGATTTCTACGGCACGGATTCGAGGTCGAAGATTCCCCTAGTGTCCGCTATGGAGATGTTTAGCCTGCTATCGCTAGGTAATGCAGGGTTTATGATTTACGCACTTGATAGTTCCCAGGAGCAGTGATTAGAGTTGCGCGACATCCCCGTTGTTCGAGAGTTTCCCGACGTGTTTCCAGATGAGATTCCTGGATTCCCTCCTCGACGTGAGATCGACTTCAGTATTGAGTTGGTGCCTGGTACCGCCCCGATTTATAGAGCTCCTTATGAAGGATTCATGATCTACGCACTTGATAGTTCCCAGGAGCAGCGATTAGAGTTGCGCGACATCCCCGTTGTTCGAGAGTTTCCCGACGTGTTTCCAGATGAGATTCCTGGATTCCCTCCTCGACGCGAGATCGACTTCAGTATTGAGTTGGTGCCAGGTACCGCCCCGATTTCTAGAGCTCCTTACCGGTTGGCGCCCGCAGAGTTGAAAGAGCTGAAGGAACAGTTGAGTGATCTCTTAGAGAAAGGCTTCATTAGACCGAGTATGTCGCCTTGGGGAGCTCCGATTATATTTGTGAAAAAGAAATATGGCACTATGAGGATGTGTGTGGACTTTAGACAGTTGAATAAAGCAACGGTGAAAAACAAGTATCCTTTGCCGAAGATTGATGACTTGTTCGATCAGTTGCAGGGATCGGTTGTTTACTCGAAGATTGATTTGCGTTCTGGTTATCACCAGTTGCGAATTAGAGACGCTGATGTGGCAAAGACAGCCTTCCGGACTCGATATGGGCATTTTGAGCTTCTTGTCATGCCGTTTGGACTGACGAATGCCCCCACTGTCTTTATGGATTTGATGAATCGCGTCTTCAGCGAGTATATCGATCAGTTCGTAATCGTCTTCATAGATGACATCTTGTGTACTCGAGGAGCAAGAAAGAGCACAAGAGCATCTGAGACTTGTATTGCAAAGACTGAGAGACTCGCAGCTCTATGCCAAGTTCAGCAAGTGCGAAAGACAGCCTTCCGGACTCGATATGGGCATTTTGAGCTTCTTGTCATGCCGTTTGGACTGACGAATGCCCCCACTGTCTTTATGGATTTGATGAATCGCGTCTTCAGCGAGTATATCGATCAGTTCGTAATCGTCTTCATAGATGACATCTTGTGTACTCGAGGAGCAAGAAAGAGCACAAGAGCATCTGAGACTTGTATTGCAAAGACTGAGAGACTCGCAGCTCTATGCCAAGTTCAGCAAGTGCGAGTTTTGGCTCGACAGGATTATCTTTTTGGGTCACGTGATTTCGGCACAAGGAATTTCGGTGGATCCTAGCAAGGTCAAAGCAGTTCTGAACTGGGAGAGACCTAGGAATGTATCTGAGATCCGTAGTTTCTTGGGGTTGGCCGGCTACTATAGGCGTTTCATTGAGAAGTTTTCTTCGATAGCCAGGCCTATGACGCAGTTGACTCAGAAAGATAAGAGATTTTTATGGACTGATGAGTGCGAGTATAGTTTTCAGACGTTGAAGGAGAAGTTGACTACTGCTCCTGTTTTGGCCCTACCGTCTGGATCTGGAGGTTTCGTGGTGTGCTCCGATGCTTCTCTGAATGATTTAGGGTGTGTTCTGATGCAGAACGGGTACGTGATTGCATATGCGTCTCGTCAGTTGAAGCCTCACGAGACGAGGTACCCGGTTCATGATTTGGATTTGGCTGCGATAGTGTTTGCCTTGAAGATTTGGCGGCATTATCTCTATGGTGAAGAATTTGTGGTGTACACCGACCACAAGAGCTTGAAATATATCTTCACGCAGTCAGATTTGAATATGAGGCAACGACGCTGGATGGAGTTGCTTAAGGACTTTGACTGTGAGATTCAGTATCAGCCTGGGCGAGTGAACTTGGTAGCAGACGCTCTAAGTCGAAAGACCCAGCCTGATATGTTAGCATCCTTGAGTATTTCGAAGGTTCATGAGGAGTTGAGTACTTCTGGTTGGCGATTCCAGCCGGGTGATCAGTATTTCTTTGTTTCTTCTCTTCGGGTGGAACCGCAGATTGTAATGAACATAAGGGAGGCGCAGAGGACCGACCCCTATATCCATGAGCTGAGGATTAAGGCGCAGTCAGGTCAGTCTGATGATTTCTCTGTTGCTTCGGATGGATGTTTGAGATTCAGAGGGAGATTAGTAGTTCCGAACCTGATTGATTTGAAGGAGACCCTCATGAATGAAGCACATTGTAGCCGGTACAGTGTGCATCCAGGCGA
>KQ993852.1:224586-234688 GCA_001598015.1 Dorcoceras hygrometricum
GAAGGACTAAGAATATGTTCATGGTCTATGGGGGTGGTGAACTGAAACTGGAAGGCTACACTGATTCTAGCTTCCAGTGTGACGTGGATGATTCGAAGTCAACCTCTGGATTTGTATTCATGCTCAATGGTGGTGCTGTCTCTTGGAAGAGTTCCAAGCAAGACACCGTCGCGGATTCAACCACTGAGGCTGAGTACATCGCAGCATCAGCTGCTGCTAAAGAGGCGGTTTGGATGAGGAATTTCGTCCAAGAGTTGGGCGTAATCCCTGAAGAAGTTGGTCCAGTCCCGATGTACTATGACAACACGGGTGCCGTTGCGCAAGCAAAGGAACCTAGGTCTCACCAAAGATCCAAACATATACTGAGGAAATACCATATAATCCGGGATATTGTCGCTAGAGGTGAGATAGCAGTCGAGAGACTTGCCTCTGAAGACAACATTGCTCATCCATTTACGAAGCACTTGCCAGGACCGTTGTTTGAAAAACATCGCGAGACAATGGGACTACGTCTGATGAGTAGTTGGCTTTAGGGCAAGTGTGAGATTGTTAGAGTAGGTGCCCAACTAGCCAACTTGTGGCGTGTGGGTTCTTATTGACTCTGTGTAAAACGATCTTTATTTATTAAATTCGTGTTATTTTATGGCATTCTTTATCGTCATTATTTTTATAATGTTAACAATTGTGTTGGATAAAGACCTGGAATGCACCATAGTGTATGTTAGATGTAATAGTGGATATGATGACTATCATAAAACACATCTAATAGTCACTGTGTATTCTAAACTCGTTCCTAGTCGATTGGACCGTCAAAATGAGGATAAGACCGCACGAGTTCGAGACTAGCATCTGCGATGTGAAGTACCACGTTTCATTGGTAGGGAACATTGTGATGTTCTGAGCATGCTGATGGATATTGACCTGGTGATCTATCGAACTACCCTCGTTCGGACTTTCACAGTGGTTACCATTTGTCGAGTGGATTAAGTCGAGGTCTTGGTTGTACAGATTAGCCCTTATTACTCGAAACGTCATTGAGACTCTACATGATAGGTGCCTCACTTTGACCCGTTTACCGACTCAGTTGGGGTCATCAGGTGGCGGGGTTGGGTGAGGTCCCGATGCATGTAGAAGTCGATGCTTCGTTGTCGAGGATTCACCGCTCGCCCTTGTGCATGGATATCCTATGCTATTTGAGGAGAGAATAGTGTGACAAATCTCTGGCCAGAGTACTAGATGTGTTTTTGGTAAATGGGTTTACCTAGTAACACATGCGATGTCACTATTGATCTCTAAGATATATGCATGGTTATTGGATCTCTAGCGACTCTCGATTTACCAATGATCGTTGATCTTATCGGGATATTTGTGTTTAAAGGATCGTACTGTACGCTAACCATGATCGACTATCAGTGATACCTAGGGGATCATGGGGCGATGTTGCTAGACGCTTTAC
The DNA here is from genome assembly GCA_001598015.1 of Dorcoceras hygrometricum. Classification (NCBI taxonomy): domain Eukaryota; kingdom Viridiplantae; phylum Streptophyta; class Magnoliopsida; order Lamiales; family Gesneriaceae; genus Dorcoceras; species Dorcoceras hygrometricum. Next base: position 226,043 of record KQ993852.1, read on the forward strand.
CTTGATCCGATGGGTTAGTCCGAAAATGTGTTTTAGGAGTCACAAATGTTGTGAGCCCACGGCTAGCTGTATCCCTGAACCATTGAGGGTCACACAAGTAGTGGTTTCTCAATTCTCGTACGGAAAATAAGCTCAATTTGTTGAGCATAGGAGGATGAAGGATGGAAGTACGACTTCCTAAAATTAAATAGGTCAAAATGCAATTTCCCTAAACTTTGGACTAGTTTGACTATCCTTGAAATTTGCAGGAGCCAAACTGCTATTTTGGATTAGGTGGTCCGAAAATTTTTTTGCATCATAATGCTCAGTTTTGTAAACTATGTAGATCGGTCCGATCTGATCGTCGATCGGGATTATGATGGAGTCACAGTGAAGGACTTGAAACCAATGTGCGCTCTGGGCCTGGGCCCGACCCAAGCCCATTAAGCTGGTTCAATCCCATGGAAAATCTATAAATAGGGGCCCTGGGGTATTCATTTGATTTGTATCAAAAAGCTCCTCAGCAATAAACTCCTTCCTCTCCTCTCCTCCCCCACAACGCCGCCGTCGCCGTCGTCGCCGCCTGCCGCCGCCGCCGTCGAAATCTTGTTCCGACCATTCCACCGAGGAGATTCCGTCCGTGAAATATTCGTCGTGATTTCTAGTGCAGACCGGCGAGGGAACTGAGATTCCGATCGTGGACCGGATTAGGAGGCCAAAACCGCCAACCGTTGAAGTGCCGATTTTCTCGTGAAATTGGTCGGATCCAGGCACCTATACGCCAACAAGGTACCATTCTAAACATCCTATGTATGTTTATGAATTGATTTACAGGTGTATTGACCATTCAAGGGCTCAAATTTTTATTTCTTCCGCTGCGCCCCGGAAGCGGGATTCGGATACGCCGCTGAGCCAACAATAACTGTAATATCCCTTCAGAGTTACTGATTCAGATAACATGCTTCATGCACAAGGACCACCAGAGAGCCTCTAGACCATAAGTCATCCAGTATAGCAAGTCATATCCAAGTTTCAAGTTGTCTTTAGTAGCAAGATTTCAGATTCAGATGTATTCCTTTAAATTATGTATCACGATGTGATTTTGTTATCCTCAGTTTTTCTTGTTGAGCCCCTAGGCTCACTAGTTTTCACGTGCAGGTGAGGCAACTCAGGGGCGAGTTGTTGATGCAAGTTGAACCAGATTTGAAGGTTGCGTGTGTTTGTCAATGGCCAGCGTTTCCGCGTAGTCTCAGCTGTTGTTGTTTTTGATCTTTTGTCAAGTCTGTATTAAGATCTGTTACAACAATAGTGAATTCATATAGAGTTCCAGTAGTTGTAATATCGCATTTTGCAATCATTAATCAAATATGTATGACATATTTGTTTTGATTACATACTTTTGGCGCCATCAGCTTCGTTTCAGTTTTGTGAAAGGGAATATAGCTTACGTCATTTCAAAATTGGTCCTTCTATTTCTTTCAAATTTTAAATTTGTCTCCAATTCCGTTGGCTCCCATGGGTTGGGCGTCACAGAAATAGCTCAGAGTACTCGATCAGTTTGGAGCATGCAGACCTGCTCATCCACCCAGATCAGCTCGGGGCTTCGGATCAGACCACGCACTGAAAACAGCTCAGTGCACTCGATCAGTTTAGGGTACAAAGATCAGATCGCAACCTAGAACATCTTAGGGTCCTCTACTCAGCTTAAGGTGCCATTTCAGCATACGATGTTCACTACAGCTTATGATGCCCAATGCAGCTTACGATGCCACTACAGATTACGACGTCCACTTCAGCTTACGGCGTCCACTTCAGCTTATGGTGCCCACTGCAGCTCGCAATAGTCACTTCAACTTGCAGTGGTCACTTCAGCTCATGGTGGTCGCTTCAGCTCTCGGTGGTCACTTCAGCTTAGGGCGATCAACTCAGCTTACGATCAAAGAAGAAAACGGCTTACGATTATATTTTACGCTCAAGGAAGAAAACAGCTTACGGGTACAATTTACGCTCAAGGAAGGAAAACAACTTGCAGCAGGGAAGGACAACTTACAGGTTAAGCTTATGCTCAAAGAGGGAAGGACAACTTCCGACTCAACAACTTACGAAAACCTAGATTGCAGAAAACAACCTATGGCTCAAGCAGGACAGACAGCTGACGAAACCCAGGTTACAGAAAATAGTTTACGACTCAACAAAACAGAACCGCAATCCACGTCCGACCCCTGGCCCTTCTTGCTCGACATCAACAACCCTTAGACCCTGTTCTAAACCCGCCATCGCTCAGCTTATCCTCAACGGGCAACGAACCCTCACCTCTTTCCCATACTAAACTTCTAGGCAACCTTGTCATGTTTAAAAGAAACAATTACGTTGCATAACCTCTAATTCGCAGTTTCAAAACTCAATAAAAATCGAAAACTTAAAACACACAACAATAATATGAATGAGAGATGCAGTCAAAGGAGATTTTGTACTTGCCTTGTATTAGAAACTTATAGACGGGTGTCACTAGGCTGGACGGGATGAAGGATGCCGGGAACGCCGCTGATTTTCGCTCCGAAAGACTCTAAGCTGACGGGAAGGGGAAAGGAGGGCGGCGACGCTAACAGAGGGGAAAAACTAGGGTTTTGTATTTCCTGCTTTTTTTGAAAGAATCGTGTGTGTATGTGTATGGTTCTGTTGGGGCTATTAATTAATTAGGGAAGGGATAATAGGGTATTTTAGATTTGTTAAAATCTAATAGATACGGTTGTTAGCTGCTTGATTAAAAAAAAGGCTATCAAAATCCTATCTCCCTCGTGTAATTTCTGAAATTTTAGATAAAATATTTGGAGAAAACCAGCTTTAAGGAAATGGACCATTTTTCTTTGAAAAATTTCACTACTATAAAATTTTCCGAAGCTTAGGGAATGGTCTCAAAAATTTACTTTTATAAAAACATATTTATCTCGGTGTTCCCATCGTCTCCATTCCGGCCTCGTAGCACCCGTAGTAAAATTCTAAAAAGGTGCTCATCATAAAATAATTTAGACAGTTATTTAAATAAAATAGCTATTAGAATAAGAAAAGTAATACTAAAGCATGCGATTCTAAACAGACAAAACTTCTAGGCGTTACAGTTTCAAGTATCCTTCATCTACATGAACACAATGAGTGGTGCCACATTCAATTAAACTTGAGAACAATTTTTTTTTTAAATTTTCATGAATCCAGGAATAGTACAATGCCATAATACAATGCTAAAGCTCATTATATTAGAGAAATAAATGTTTTATATGTATGAAATTTCCAATCTTGTCATATAGGCTCTGCGTACAACTGATTTGCTCATATGGCGAAATTGGAACCTATGTGCTTCTAGGAGTTATATTAACTCATACATCTCCCCCTTCTTCTCCTCTGTCCCTAAAAGATTTGGGATCCCTTTGATCAAAATTTTTGCAGATTGCAACCATTTTTGACCAAACCGTAGGTCTAGAGCTCCAAATACTCTTAAAAAAATCTATATTATTGTACAGATATCTCATGACAAAATGGCAAGACAAGTTGCTGTGATGGTCCCTGTGATTGCAAAGAGTACTTTGAAACTTGCCAGCGAGATTCTGGTCAAGCCACTTGTTGCATCGAGGCCATTGCTATATGCGGGGCTTTTCATATTCCACTGTCCCTCAATTTCAAATATCCTTCCACTATCCATTAGCTGAATCAAAGTCCGAGAGATGTCAGCAACTAACGGTGAACCCTTTGGGAAGGCACAAGCAAATCCATCGGTCGGATAGATTTTGCCAACCGTCGTGTACTTGTCGCCATACTTGGATAAGAAAAGGTTCGTAACCGGTCTTGGAGAGAAGAGGGCCGCTATGCCACCATTTTCACTTCCTTTAGATAAGGCTTCTTCACATAGCTCTGGCTTATTGTAGGTTCTGATCTTGGACCGATCGAACCCCAAGTTTTGCAAGTACTCGATAAGGAAAGAACCAGTGTGACATCCAACATAGACTCCAGTTTGGATCAGTTCATTGGCATCGATAACAGGTGGCGAAAGCCATTGAACTGTTAATCTTGCTGAAAGGCTAGCCGTAAAGGTGGAACTCAGTATAAGCACCACAAACATCCATACCACCACGACTAGCCGAGCTAAATTGGTCACTATTTTTTCACTATGTGCAAATACTAGTGACATGAATGGAAAATAGAAGATCATGCCTGCATGTTGAGCGACTGGACCTCTGTAAGCATGGTTAAACCTATGTTCAAGGATCCAGATCACAACACCGGTTAATACGAATAGCGATATAGCAGTTAACCAGAGTTCTTTGCTAAGGGGCTTCAAGAAAATCCATTTGTTATTGGGATCATCGTGTTTGATTGGAACCGTAATGGTGACGCCTCCAGCATCATACGGCATACTGAAGTCCACATATTGTGATCTTCTGGACGTGATCGTAATGTCTCCCACAACTGCATCAAAATTCTGAAACAAGAAATATGGTTACCGAAACTGTTATAAATCAAGTTCTGAAGTAAAATGTAGCTATTGAGGCTTGAGAGCTGTTTACCCCAAGATAAACTTGACGTACGAATTCATCATAGGTTCCTGCACTAGAACCATCAGATTTTTCGTAAGGAACGTACTCGTACGACACAGCGTAAGGCAATGCTTTCATAACGGCATCGAATATGTCTATGTAGCATCCACGAACTTTCAAAGCATTACTTTCAAGGTCTCGTTTCACTTCAACAAATTCCTTAAAACCAGGTTCTACTGGCACCCCAACTTTAAGCTTCTTACCACTGACCGGAACCTCCCATCCCCTTGGTACAACCGTAGAGTCTCCAGGAAATATAATGCTTCTCAGTGTTTCATTTGAAGAACTAGTATCATTCAAGTTTCTTCCGTTTACTAGTCCGAGAGAATCTGTCCATATTCCTACCTCCTTCTCCCACTTTCCAATTACATTCAGTATTTGAAAAGCTGAAGGCTGTAGTTGTCCTTCAATGAGATGGAACTTACCACCAAGGCCTTGAAATGTTACCCCCAATATGGATTCAAGAATTTTTGGACCTGACCTTGATATTTCAGTGGTGAACAAGTCTGTAGAATTAATAACACTTGAGTTGGTCTCAAAAGAAGCCGGCTCCTTAAATCTAACTCTTTCAGCAGCCATAGCCAATGCCCACAAAGTATCATACGCCCATAGACTGTAAAGGCTCACCTCAGCTTGTAAAATGTAGGGATTATCTGCAAGGAATTTCCCCTTCCACCTTTTATCGAATGAATCGAGTTTTCTTGACCTTGGAATCATAGGTTTCACACCAAGAACGCCTTGCATAGAATCCACAACATGGGAATCCAGTGAAAAGAATAAGTCCATGATCCCACTCGTTACTATCCATGCATAGCCTTCGGCCATCATTCCTGCTTCTTTTGCTTTCAGGAATAGATTGGAACAGAGAGAACTTGAGACGTGCACCACAAATACTCTTGTTTGCATAGTCTTCATCTTATATAGCTCTTGCAGCAGAAAATCATCACTTGCAGTGAGAGGGAGGACACTTTTGTAGGAAACTCGAACATTGACATCTTGAAGTGCATTAGACAAATATGAACCTATCCCATTACCATAATCTGAGTTGTCATAAATGATAACAGCTTGATTCCAGTGAAAGTACTCAACCATAGCCGCAATAGCACGTACTTGAGCTGCATCATTCAAGGCTGTTTGAACGAAGTACGGAGATATCGAATGGAGAGAAGGACTTGTAGCTGAGAAAGAGATTATCGGAACATTTGCTCTATCTCCAAGACCAATCACAAAACTTGCTTCTGAAGATTTTTGAGGACCGAGTATTGCGTCCACTTCTATATCCTTCAATAAACCGAGGGCTGCATCCATGAATAGGAAGGTGAAACAGAAGAATAAACGGCAATACAAAAAATAAGTAAATGGATAAAGTAATCGACATGGGAACTGCAGGATCGAAGCCATGATGTGTTGGAAAAGAGGTGATAAGAGGTCAAACTGGCTATTATAAGTTCAAGAACAAATAAACACAAACAAGTATATGGTACACAGAGTACTATCTGACAGCGCTTGATAGAATGGAAAGAATTTGCACAAAGCTGGAGTAGGCGGCCTTACCTTTAGCTGCAGCATCAATGACTTGTCCCTTTGAGTCCCTTAGATGCAGCTCAATTTTTGTGGTAAAATTGGTGTTAGTTGCATAGAAGTCGGACATTGCGAGAGACAAGCTGGTCAAGCATATACGCCCGACCAAAGAATCAAAATCCAATAGATCTTGACCAGATGAATTAAGAAGGCACTGAGTGAGCATTAGTTAAGCATTTTCCCACTAAATTTGATGGTGATTCTGACTATCCAGGATAGTTTATTTCAACTCGCTCTTGGGTCGGCGAGACCCAGGCAGATTAAATGTTTGACCAATGATAAACATTTTATTCTAATAAAATATATGTGCATGTGAGAATCTTCATAAGATATGTTTCAAGGCAAAAAAAAAACTAATATCTAACGAAAATGATTTATGCAATCAGTGTATCATATTCAATAGAGAAACTTCCTCGAAATTCTTAATTGCAAGACGTTGGAAATAATGAGATGACTTTCAAGACAAAATTTTGAATATATCGTTTATTGACTACTACAGAAGCAATTGAAATTAAGTTTGGTCATCCGTGTTGGTTATGGATATAATTCTTACACGTGATTTTCTATCTCATCCTTTTTTAACTGAAATAATGAGCTAACCCCTGTATAGGACAGAGGCCCCTTGGCCCATACAAGTTGGTAAATCGAGGGATATGCACGAGTAGGCAGGGGCCCGGGGGATTTCAGTGAGGCATATGCTCCATACGAGAATCGAACCCGTGAAGTCGGGGAAGTTATTCCCACATCATCCCAGGTCTTACCAACTCGTATGTGCCCCGGGGGCGATAGTTTCAGTTTCCCATTTGTACGGTTGGAACTATAAATTTTGTGGTGCGACTGTGGAGTGGGTTCAGGTCCATGCATAGGGAAAATTCGACTCTGGCCTCACTGCTGGGCAAAGGGACAAATTTGACTGTTTCATATGGCCACGTGGAAAAAAATGTTGGATTATTTCCGACTCTAGTGAATTCCGTGGGGCTAAATACCGATACTTAGGGTTGACATGGAAGTGATCTAATCTACACGATTTGTCTAAATTCTAATTGTACAGTGAAAAAATGTATTGTAATAGCTTATTTTTTATAGTTTCAATAGTATGAAATTATCCCATTACCATAATCTGAGTTGTCATAAATGATAACAGCTTGATTCCAGTGAAAGTACTCAACCATAGCCGCAATAGCACGTACTTGAGCTGCATCATTCAAGGCTGTTTGAACGAAGTACGGAGATATCGAATGGAGAGAAGGACTTGTAGCTGAGAAAGAGATTATCGGAACATTTGCTCTATCTCCAAGACCAATCACAAAACTTGCTTCTGAAGATTTTTGAGGACCGAGTATTGCGTCCACTTCTATATCCTTCAATAAACCAAGGGCTGCATCCATGAAAAAGGAAGGTGAAACAGAAGAATAAACGGCAATACAAAAAATAAGTAAATGGATAAAGTAATCGACGTGGGAACCGCAGGATCGGAGCCATGATGTGTTGGAAAAGAGGTGATAAGAGGTCAAACTGGCTATTATAAGTTCAAGAACAAATAAACACAAACAAGTATATGGTACACAGAGTACTATCTGACAGCGCTTGATAGAATGGAAAGAATTTGCACAAAGCTGGAGTAGGCGGCCTTACCTTTAGCTGCAGCATCAATGACTTGTCCCTTTGAGTCCCTTAGATGCAGCTCAATTTTTGTGGTAAAATTGGTGTTAGTTGCATAGAAGTCGGACATTGCGAGAGACAAGCTGGTCAAGCATATACGCCCGATCAAAGAATCGAAATCAAGAACCACACCAACTTTAAATGATTCATTTACAACTTCAGTTTGCGCTTTGCACAAGTATCCAGATAAAGAGAATAGCGAGATAAATAACATCAAGAAGAGCATTTTATGTTCCATTAACAACTTGTGTGTGCTAGTCTCGACTGCACGTATATGTAGGCCGCTGCGCGAATCCAAACAACAGAGAGAAAATTCTCAGCAGAGTTAAGGATCTTGAATATGTAAAAGTCCAGTCTCATTTCCTTGAGTAGGACAGTTCAATCTCATCACATTTTTTAATCTTCATTCTCATTGTTAATTCATCAACGAAGCACAATAGATGTTACAGTATTAGTTGGATGATCAATATATATATTATAACTTGACCAGATGAATTAAGAAGGCATTGAGTGCGCATCAGTTAAGCATTTTCCCACTAAATTTGATGATGATATTGACTATCCAGGATAGTTTATTTCAACTCTCTTTGGATCGGCGAGGCACCGGCAGATTAAATGTTTGACCAATGATAAACATTTTATTCTACTAAAATATATAAGCATGTGAGAATCATCATAAGATATGTTTCAAGCCAAAAAAACTAATATCTAACGAAAATGATTTATGCAATCAGTGTATCATATTCAATAGAGAAACTTCCTCGAAATTCTTACTTGCAAGGCGTTGGATCTACAGAAATAATAAGATGACTTTCAAGACAAAATTTTGAATATA
>KQ993852.1:257820-281226 GCA_001598015.1 Dorcoceras hygrometricum
AAGTAGCTTGCCACTAACCCCTTTCATATAAAAACTTGTTTTCAAAGTGAGATTTTTATCATTTGCAAAGAAAAGTCTTAGAGTGTTCTTCAAAATATTTCCGGAAGAGTTCGTGTGTTGTTCAAAGAGAAGATTTCTGCAGGAATTGGTTGCTGTCGCAAAGTGTTGTTTAAGGCAAGTAAAAGCTGATTTTTTGACTCACCATTTGAAGCATATATTGTTGTTTCTGAGTCTTTGCTTGTATGTTTAAAGTTCATGTTTTAAATGATTTAGACATGAAAAAGAAGGAAAGATGGGTTCGAAAATGATGTTTTGATGTTTATGATGCTTCCAAAATGTTTTCCAGAAAGTTATGATGTTTTAAAGTGCTGAGGATTCGAGTTTATTCCCAGAATGTTTATGAATGTTCTTCAATTTAGTAGTTGTAATATCAGAATTTGATAACGGTGTGATCGATAGTTGCTAGTTGAATCATTATGAAGTTTGGTTTGATAGGCAACGGCTGATTGCATAGTTGTTGTTTGATGTTATAATATAAAGCCAAATTTCAGTAGTTGTGTTGTTTTCATAAATTTCAGTAGATGCACTGTTTACCAGCAGATGCATTTTATTTATAAAATCCAGCAGTTATATTGCTTTCGTAAAAATTCAGCAGATGCACTGTTCATCAGCAGGTGCATTTTATGGTAATAGTTCAGCAGTTGTTCTATTCGTTTATAAGTATTGTTCATTGCAGCTGGTATTAGTCTTGCGACTGGTACTATTTATTGCGCCTGGTTTTATAGATGTTAGCGCTTTTCTTGCGACTGGTTGTTTAACGTTTTCTTACGGCTGGTTAATGCGCTAACGACGTCGTTTCCTTAAGTTACAAAATATCAGCAGATAGTCCTACGTTATCATATCTGCCACTTACTTCAACGACATCGTTTTATTTAATGCTTTGTTTTAGTAAAAGACTTCGCAGCTGGTTCCTGTTCATTCCAGCTGATTTCTTTTAGCAATATTTGCGAACAGTAGAGATCTGTCTTGTTTCATAAGTACTGTTCCTATTCCTTGCGACTGGTTTTCTTGCGACTGGTCTCATTTCAACGTTATGTTTTCTAAAGATGAATTCGATACTCAGTAAAGTTTGAAAATGGGAAGCTAGAGTTTTAAATGATGGAACCCGATGTTATTTAAGAAATTCTAAAGAAAGAAAGGACTGTTAAATGGAACCAAAGTTTATTTTAATATTATGGCATAGATATTTGACGGTCACCAAGGAGAAGGGTGAGCAGTTGTCTAGATGTCGACTGCCATTTCATATGAGCTATATGCTAAAACTGATATCGGGAGTCATTTTGATCAAAGTGCACAATGGACCATGAGGAGCTTATATGCCATAAATCGAAAGAAAAGAAATTGATGTTAAGAGCTGGGCTATTATCCCCTGTCTCTAAGATTATGAAAGAATTGTTTATAAAATGTCTATGTAGGTTCAGATGTCTGCCTGCGTTTTATGAAATTTTTATTATTCAGATTTTACTTGCTGAGCCCCTAGGCTCATTAGTTTTTAAAATGGTGCAGGTATGACAGCTGAGGAGCGAGCAGGAGGTGAAAGCTGATACCAGCTGCTGAGTAGTGTCGTGTTTATCCAAGGCCTACGTTTTCCGTGTCTTAGTTGATGTATTTCGTTTAGAACGTACTGTACTAAATCAGTTGCAATGGTTGTATATTTATATAAAGTAGCAGCTGCTGTAAATCGCAATTGCAATTATCAATGAAAACTGTTTTCCGCAAAGGTCTTCGGTAGTTGGCGCGCAAATAAGTACCTGCTAGTCTTCGAGTTGTTTTGTGTTTTGATTTCTTTTAAGTTATAAGGATTACAGCTTATAACAAATTATCTTTTCGCCATCTTTTATTTCGAAAATTTCTATTTACCCCAATTCTCGTGGCCCCGTTGGGTTCGGGAGTTACAAGACTTTTCCAAAAAGCTGATGTAAATTTAGGATCTATGTCTGATACAATGGAAACTGGAACCCCATGTAGCCTCACTATTTCCTTAACATACAATTCTGCGTATCTGCTCACCTCATATGTTGTTTTAACTGGTAAGAAATGAGCAGACTTAGTGAGTCTATCAATTATAACCCAGATGGAGTTATATCCTACTGTTCTTGGTAATCCAGTTACAAAATCCATCGCCATACTCTCCCACTTTCATTCTGGAATGGCAATGGCTTCAATAATCCAGCTGGTCGCTGGTGCTCAGCTTTCACCAGCTGACAAGTTAAGCATTCCGCTACAAACTTGGAAACATCTCTCTTCATTCCTGGCCACCAATACAACTGCTGGAGGTCCTTGTACATTTTCGTACTTCCTGGATGTACTGAATATGGAGCTGTATGAGCTTCTTTCAAAAGATCAGCTCTTAAATCATCTAATTGAGGTACCCAGATTCTGTCCAAATACCTAACAATTCCATCTTCTGAAAAATAAAGACTGCTGCCTTTTTCCTTATCTTGTTTAACCCATTTCTTCAGTTGTTCATCTTGCAGCTGACCTTCTCGAATTTGATCTAACAAATTTGATCTTACTGAGAGGTTTGCTAACATCATGTTACTGCTGCTGCTGGACACTATCTCGAGTCCAAAGCTTTCAATATCAGTCGCCAATGGCTTTTGAACAACCAGCTGCGACAATCCCACTGATTTTCTACTCAATGCGTCACTTCAGTTGTTCATCTTGCAGCTGACCTTCTCGAATTTGATCTAACAAATTTGATCTTACTGAGAGGTTTGCTAACATCATGTTACTGCTGCTGCTGGACACTATCTCGAGTCCAAAGCTTTCAATATCAGTCGCCAATGGCTTTTGAACAACCAGCTGCGACAATCCCACTGATTTTCTACTCAATGCGTCAGCTACCACGTTTGCTTTTCCTGGGTGATAACTGATAGTACAATCGTAATCTTTAACCAGCTCCAACCATCGCCTCTGCCTCATATTCAATTCTTTCTGGATAAAGAAGTATTTCAAACTTTTGTGATCTGTAAATATCTCGCACTTCTCCCCATAAAGGTAATGCCTCCATATTTTAAGGGCAAAGACCACAGCTGCCAGTTATAAGTCATGGGTTGGGTAATTCTTCTCGTGATCCTTCAGCTGTCTAGATGCGTATGATATGACTTTACGATCTTGCATCAACACAGCTCCTAGTCCCAATTTAGAAGCATCAGTATAAATTACAAATCTTCCTTCATCAGTTGGCATTGTTAAAACCGGTGCTTCTATCAATGCTTGCTTCAATTTGTCAAAACTGTTTTGACATTCAACTGTCCAGTTATATTTCACCTGCTTCCTTGTTAACGTAGTCAGGGGAACAGCAATCTTAGAGAATCCTTGGATAAATCGCCTATAATATCCAGCTAAACCCAAGAAACTCCTTATTTCTGCAACATTCTTTGGTGATGGCCAGTCGCGAACAGCTTCTACCTTGGCTGGGTCAACTTCTATTCCATCCTTAGAAATTATATGGCCTAAGAATGATACTTTTTCCATCCAGAAATCACATTTGCTAAATTTAACAAACAACTGCTTATCTTTCAAAATCTGGAGTACAATTATTAAATGTTGGACGTGCTCCCTTTTGATCTTAGAATACACTAAAATGTCATCAATAAATACAACTACAAACTGGTCCAGAAATGGTTGAAAGACCCTATTCATTAAATCCATAAAAGCTGATGGAGCATTCGTAAGTCCAAAAGGCATAACCAAAAATTCATAATGGTCATACCTAGTTCTAAAGGCTGTCTTGTAAACATCAGCTACCTTAATCTTTAATTGATGGTATCCAGACCTCAAGTCGATCTTAGAAAATACTACTGACCCTCTCAATTGGTCGAACAGATCTTCTATCCTAGGTAATGTATACTTATTCTTAATTGTCAATTTGTTTAACTCTCTATAATCTATACATAACCTCATACTCCCATCCTTCTTCTTAACAAATAAAACAGGGGCTCCCCAAGGGGATGTACTTGGTCTTATAAACCCCTTTTCCAACAGATCTTGTATTTGTTCTTTCAGTTCTTTCATTTCTGATGGAGCTAATCTATATGGTGGTCTAGATACTGGAGCAGCTCCTGGAATTAGATCAATTGAAAATTCCAGCTCCCTGTCTGGTGGCAGTCCCTGGATGTCTTCTGGAAAAACTTCAGGGAATTCGTTTGCTACTTCTACAGTTGACAGTTGGGTCTATCAGTCACTACTAGAGATGATACAACTCGGGGAACTTTATCAACATGTTTGGCTAAAAACTGGAATGACTTTCCTGCTAGTGGGTTAATCTCGACTGTTCGTAACTTAAAGTCAATTACTACTCCATACTTAGTTAGCCAATCTATTCCCAAAATTATATCAAATTCTGGCATCGGTAACACAATCAAATCAGCAGTAATCTGTCCTTGAAGTTTGAGTTCTAAACTTCTAAACAATTCGTGCTATACCAACTTCTCCCCTGATGGTACCGACACACAATAACTTATCATTACTTGCTCCGGCTGGATAGGCAGTTTCTTAACAAACTCAGCAGCAATAAATGAATGCGTAGCTCCTGAATCTATCAAAGCTAGAGAAGGAAATCCAGCTATCGAAATTTCACCTATGACTACTGTCGAGTCTGGAGGAGCTTGTTCAGCTGTCATAACAAAAGCTCTGCTGGTCACCAGTTGTTTGAGCTTTGGACAATTCTTCAAAATATGTCCAGGCATTCAACATTTATAGCAGACATTTTGTCCAAGTCTGCATTGTCCCAAATGATTCTTATGGCACTTAGGACATTCTGTTCTAATATTACCAGCAGGAACAGAGCTTATAGGTTGAATCTGTAGAGGCTTTTACTCCTGAGGCCTCTGCTGGTTCTTGTTCTGTTTCTTGAATGGTCTCTGGTCCTTCTGCTGAAAGGCTTGTCTCTTTTGCTGCCTTTCTTCATCAAGATCCTTCCAATCCCTTTCAACTTGCAGGGCTCTATCCACTGCTTCTCTGTAAGTCCTTGGCACGGATAGCCTAACATTCATTTTGAACATAGGATTCAATCCTTCAATGAAATGATTCAATTTCTCCTCTGGATCTCTTCCAATCAATGGCACAAAGTAGCACCCTCGTTCAAATATACGTGCATATTCTTGTACAGTTGAACTTCCTTGTTTAAGGGTCAAGAAATCCCTTTTTAACTCAGACCTTTTACCAGCTGGGAAGTATTGTTCAAAGAACACTTGCTTAAAATCTGCCCAAGTTAAATTCAGTAGATCCACAGACAATTTGGCCCCTTCCCACCAAATCATCGCATCTTCCCTTAACATGTACATAGCGCACGGCCTATCTAAATCAGACATTTGGAGGTACTAAAAAATAACCTCCATGGAAAAATTGAAGTACAAAATAATTACTAAATTAAATGTAATTGGTTAAGAATATAAAAGATGTTGGAATTACATTACAAAAAATAAATTTGAATTTTATATGAAATTCGTCTAATAACTTGTGGTGCCTCCAGTTGTTGTTCAAGGAGTGCTCTTGGTCGTCTTCGTCATTTTGGGAATCTTGTGTTCGTGTTGCAACCTCGACCAATCGTTAAATAGGCATTGGGCTTCTAATTCTCTGCCTAATTGTTAATCTCCTCTCGTCCAACGTGTTGCCCCCCATGATAAAGACTTGCTCCATTACAACTGTGGAATAGGACATGCGAGAATCTCTTTTGTCATCATACACAAAGTGGGATATTGTGACGCCCGAACCCAACGGGGCCATGAGATCGGGGTACATAAAAATTTTCGAAACAAAAGAATGGCTGAAAGATAATTTGTTACAAGCTGTATTCCTTGTACTTCAAAAGAAATAGAAACTCAAAGGCAAAACTATCGAACACTAAATTTGCGCGCCAACTGCTGAACTTGGTTGCAGAAAAGAGTATATTATATAACTTTGCAATTGCGATTTACAACAGCTGCTATTCTATGTAAATATACAACCGTTGTAACTGATCTAATACAGTACATTCTAACTCAAAACAATACAACTGAGACACCAAAAACATAGGCCTTGGATAAACACAACACCACCCAGCAGCTGTATTTCAAGTTTCACCTTCTGTTCGTTCTCCAGCTATCGCACCTGCACCATTTTAAAATCTAGTGAGCCTAAAGGCTCAGCAAGTAAAACCTGAGTAATAACAATTTCATAAAATGCAGGCAGACATCTGAACATACATAAACATTTCATAAACAATTCTTTCGTAATCTTAGAGACAGGGGAAAATAGCCCAGCTCTTAACATCAATTTCTTTTCTTTAGATTATGGCATATAAGCTCCTCATGGTCCGTGTTGCACTTTGATCAAAATGACTTCCGATATCAGTTTTAGCATATAGCTCATATGAAAGGGCAGTCGACATCTAGACAACTGCTCACTCTTCTCCTTGGTGACCGTCAACTATCTATGCCACAATCTTAAAATAAACTTTGTTCTATTAACATTCTTTCGTTGAATCTTCTTTCTTAAAATCCTCGGGTTCCATTATTTAAAACTCTCGCTTCCCATTCTTAAAACTTTACTGAGTATTGAGTTTGACTTTGGAAACGTTACATTGATATAGGACCAGTTGCAAGAGAAACCAGTCGCAGGATAAAATCAGACGTAGTGAACAGTACCAGTTGCAACGAATAGGAACCAGTCGCAAGACAAGACCAGTCGCAAGGTCTTATTTTAAACAAAACGGCGTCGTTAGTGCAAGAAAAGCGCTAACATACGTAAACCAGACGCAAGTATTTTACTAAAAGAAACCAACTGCAAAGTTTGTTTTAGATGAAACGACGTCGTTAACATATTGACCAGCCGTAGGAAAAATGTTAACAACCAGTCGCTATGAACAGTATTAGTCGCAAGATTAATACCAGCTGGAATGAACAGTAGAAACCAGACGCAAGGAATAACCAGTCGCAATGAACATTACTTTTTAAAACGAATATTGCAACTGCTGAAATTTGACAATAAGAACGCATCTGCTGATGAACAGTGCCTCTACGGGATTTTAACAACAAACATGCACCTGCTGGTGAACAGTGCATCTGCTGATTTTACGAAAAGAACGCAGTTGCTGAATTTTAACAAGGAAATGCTACTGCTAGAATAAAACTAAGTATATGTAATATCAAAACAACAACTATGCTACCAACCGTTGCCTATCAAACCAGACTTCATAATGATTCGACTAGCAACTACCGATTACACCGTTATCGAGTTCGGATATTACAACTACTAAATTGAAGAATATTCATAAACTTCCTGGAAATAAACTCGAATTCTCAGTACTTTAAAACATTACAAACTTTCTGGAAAAATATTTTGGAAGCATCATAAACATCAAAACATCATTTTTCGAACCCCTCTTCTTTCCTTTGAACATGTATAAAATCATTTTAAACAATAACTTCAACGTATTTTAAACATGCAGGCAAGCAGATCCATAAAAACAACAATATATGCTTCAAATGGTGTAGCAAAGGATCAGCTTTTACTTGCCTTTAACAAAGCTTTGCGACAGCAACTAATTCCTGCAGAAATCTTCTCCTTGAGCAACGCACGAACTCTTCTGGAAATATTTTTAAGAACACTTTAAGAATTTTCTTTGCAAATGATGAAAATCTTACTTTGAAAATACTAATTCCTGCAGAAATCTTCTCCTTGAGCAACGCACGAACTCTTCTGGAAATATTTTTAAGAACACTTTAAGAATTTTCTTTGCAAATGATGAAAATCTTACTTTGAAAATGGGTTTTTATATGAAAGGGATTAGTGGCAAGCTACTTGTGAAATCAAGCATGACACACTTATAAAAAAATTTAGCAAAATTCCATTCATATCATTTTAATTTCTAAAACACCAAACCTTTTTCAAAAGAAATCATTTGTCCTCCTTAAAATATTTTTCGATCGATTTAAAACCAGCTCGTGCATCGCTCTTTGGAATCATCTGCTGGTACCAGCCGCAGCGCATCTTACTTTCTAAAATCAGCAAATACATAACATTTAAAATTGCCAATTTGGCCCATAAAATCAATAAAATGCATAAATGTGGTCCTATAGATTTTGGGGCGTTACACTATTTAGTCGAGTGACCAGCCGTTGGTTTGAGTAATCAGCTGCTGTTGAAAGGCGACGTCGTTTTGTTAAAGTTGGAACGTAGCGTTTTGGGTGTAACACTTTGTGTCTGCTGTTGGCAGCAATGCTCACGTGTCCCTTTACGTCGTCGTTTGGAAGTTGGTTAGCGCGACCAGCTTTTGGTTGTTTCGCAAGAGGAATCTGTCACCAGCAGTTGGAACGCTGCGGCGTCGTTTTATTTAGTTGGAACGGTGTCGTTTTGATGTTCCTTGTGAATGCAACGACTGGTTGTTGCTGCTGATTCCGTTGGAAGTAAAAGTTGGTATCAGTTGTAAGACTTCTCCTGTAACGTCTGATTATATAGAACAACGGCTGATAGGTATTAGCGCTAGTTGAGAAATCTATTTGACGATATGGATTGATGTAGGAATCTGGTTTCAAGCGGTGTGTACATATCCTATTTTGGTATGTAATTTTCAGCATGACACGTGGAATTCATATCAATTGCATGGGGAATTCTGCAGAAAACAGAGGCCTTCTCTTACAAATTAGAGTGAATTCAAATACTTGTAACTTTGCTACGGTTATCGGAATTCGATTCTGTGAATTTCACTGGAATCCTTACGACAAGGTCTCAGCTTTTATATTTGAAGCAATCCAAAAACAGAGCTAAACGAGGTATAGTTTGACATGAGAGTCGGGGACTTGAATACTCGAGAATGATAATTCTTGAGTAATCCCGCCAAATCACATACTTTATAACTGTTGTTCTTGATTTAGAACTTGAAGTTATGTTTGTCGATCCATCACAGGTAGTGGATCTTTATTTGATATGAGATTATATGATACGAAGAGAAAGTGAATTGATTCTAATGCCAAGGTCTGAGGTGACCTTATTTTCGAAGTCAGAGTGATTTCGTTAGATGGATATCCATGTCAAGAATCGGATACGAATCCTGATGGCATCGATTCGAGATGGAATCAATTCTTAGTTTGAGAGACACGATATGTTTATTTCATTTTGAATTGATATGCTGGTTTTTACATAAACTGTTTTATGTTATTTCATGTATATGTTGATTATACTGAGATTGTTTCTCACCGGAGTTTATCCGGCTGTTGTCTTGTTTTATATGTGTGCATGACAATAGGGGGAAAGAGCTGAATTGACTGGACAGGGGTAGTGAGAGCTTACTACCTAGAAGAGGGGCGACAGACAAGAAGAACTAGAGATCTGTTGGTAGTTTAGATTTCGAACAAATAGTGTTAGTCTTTGATGTATTTTCTTTGTATCTAAGCTGGTCAGATCTTGTAACAGTGAACGTAGAGAGTTATAATTGAAAAAAAAAAAACAGATCCCATTGTTTAAATTCGCCTGGTTTAATTAATCGCCTCATAAGATTAGATGAGTAATTGTGGGAAGAGATCCTCACATTCGAGCTGGTTGCTTCATTGAGCCGTTCAAAGCTCTCTTCTTCTCCTCTCATCTGCTCTTCATTACAACTGCTCTTGTGCTGATTTTCAACATTTTCAGAGCTTAGAGTTCCTCTATCTAGCAAATTTTCTTCCCCATTTTATGACTGTTCATGACTTTGCTAGATAGAGTCCATTCTTCCCTGATCTGCTCTTGAATATCTTGTCCAGCTGGTTTGTCCTTAACCAGCTGGTTTCTAATCTGCTCCCTATATCTGAGCAGACTCTTCATTTGAACTGTTCTCTAAGCTGGCCTGCTTCAGAGTTCTTCTGGGTCAATTCTGAGCTGTGGAAGTGTGCTCATCCAGCTCGCAGCTTTCCACACCAGCTTTGCTCTATTGAGACTGATCGAGTACCCCCGGCATACAGATTCTTCATCATCTCCATCTACGGGGGTTTCTTCAAGCTTGTTCAGCCTTTTATTGAAACAACTCGCATGTCTTAGCTGACCTCCCAGCTGGTCCTTCAACTGGTTGCTCAGCTGAGTTCTTCGTACTGTGCTAGTGATCTGATCTGCACTCGATCACTGCGCTTGTACTCGACTTCGCACTCAATCACTTCCCTTGTACTCTGCACTTGATCTGCGCTTGAACCAATCTGCACTTCATTGCATCTCACTGCGCTTGATCACTGTACTTCAACTGCTGCTCTGGACCTGCTCTTGTATCAAGCTGATGAACCAGCTTGATGTTCCCTGCAATCCGGATCTCTTCTATTGTATCAGCTTGGGCGTCCCCTTACTGTTCCAGCATAGATATCTTCAACCGAACCAACTTAGGCGTTCCCTCACTGTTCCAGTCTGGATATCTTCTAGATCCTCCAGTCTAGCACTACACATGGATCTTATATCGTTAGTGATATATAAGCAGGTTTTGTGTTAATCAAAATTCAGATTATGATACGTAGGAATAGATCCAACAATCTTCCCCTTTTTTATTTACACAAAACCTGAATAAAACATATGCACGTATGTTTATGCTTCAAAATATTCATGTGTTCTTTTCTGAGCTACTCTCTCGATATCTTCCCAGGGTTGTGCAGTAGACTTGTATTCTATTTTAGTTTATGCACACCCACTCTCTTCCTGTTTTTGCGTGCCTTCTTCATTCTATTCTTTGCGCCTGATATATAAAGTCTTATCTTTGGTTTTGTCCATTGGACATAATGTTGTAGCCGTTCTGTTTGCTTCTGACAGATTTGTACTTTGTGTCCTTTGGCTTTTAATGCGTTGCATGCTTTATTTGACTTGAGCTTTTTTCATTCGTCGCTTCTGCAGTCTCGCTAGCTTCGAGCTCTGTTTTCTTGTATCTGATGTGGACAAGATGAAACAAATCAGTTTGAACCAATTAATTCGGTCTTCATATGTTTGTGTTCAAACTGCTTTGTTTGTCTGAGCTGGTCTGTCCAGATCTGGTTTCTCAGCTGGTGTCCTCCCAGCCGGTTGCTCCTTATCTCTGACCTGCTCTTGTGCTATTAAGCGCGTCTTCTCTAAGCTGCACTTCTTTGAGCTGGTTTGCTGATTCATTCAAAGCTCTCTTCTTCTCCTGCTCTTGAACTGATCTGCTCTGCCATTGTTCTGTTATTTCCTGCTTTTGTCTACAGCTGAGCTGGCTTGTTCATTACGCTAAGCAGGTCGCCTGCTCTTGAACACTACTGGGCTCTGAGCTTGTTTCCCAGCTGGTTACTTTTTCACTACAGAAGCCTTCTGCTTCCCCATCACCATCTCTTTCATAAGCATCCAGCTCGACTAGATCTCTCCGATCTGGTTCTCTTCTCCGAGCTGGTCTGCTGTAGGTTGAGCTGGTTTGTCCTTAACCAGCTAGGCTCTATTCTTCTCGTCAAGAGCCCCTGTGTTTC
Source organism: Dorcoceras hygrometricum (assembly GCA_001598015.1). NCBI lineage: Eukaryota > Viridiplantae > Streptophyta > Magnoliopsida > Lamiales > Gesneriaceae > Dorcoceras > Dorcoceras hygrometricum. The sequence goes on from KQ993852.1 coordinate 269,292, forward strand.
TTGTTTGTCCTTGTTCCATTCACACTCCTTCTCCAAACCATCAGCAAGCACACAGTTTATATCAACTGGTTGATTGAGCCAGTTTTTCGAGGATACTTTAAACCTTATCCTCGTAGAGCTGCAATCCAGCACCAGTGATTTTACAATGATCAGTTCAGATTCATATTATGAACTGATCATTGCTGCGCTTAGTGATCTGACCTGCACTTGATCACTATGCTTGTCTAATCATCGGCACTTGAACACTGCACTTGATCTGCGCTTGAACCAATCTGCACTTCATTGCATCTCACTGCGCTTGATCACTGCACTTCAACTGCTGCTCTGGACCTGCTCTTGTATCAAGCTGATGAACCAGCTTGATGTTCCCTACAATCCGGATCTCTTCTGTTGTACCAGTTCGGACGTCCCCTTACTGTTCCAGCATAGATAATTTCAACCGAACCAGCTTAGACATCCCCTCACTGTTCCAGTCTGGATATCTTATAGATCCTCCAATCTAGCATTGCACATGGAATCTAATATCGTTAGTGAGATATAAGCGGGTTTTTTGTTAATCAAAGTTCATATTCTGATATGTAGGAATACTTCCAACAAACCGTCATGCCTAAAAACCAGTCCATAACTATTAGTCACGGTTATAGGCTAGGATCCAGATTCCACTACCAGAATCCGGAGGGTTGGGCCCGGACCCGTTTATGGCCCCATAATTGATTGGTATATATATCCTACTATTTATACAGGGTTTGGGGGTTTACACATCAATGGCGAGCGGTTGGAGGAGAGGCTTTGGGAACGTGAGATCCTTCGTCGGCAATTCCCTCGGTGGACTGAGGGGAACATCCAGCTTAGCATCTTGGCTGGTCGCCGGAACTCTAGCCTACTTCCTCTGGGTACGCCCTTCACAGCAGCTGAAAAAGGAACAGCAGGCATGCGCCATCAATCTCTGATGATATAAGTAATTATTCAATTCGTTTCATTTGGTTGGAAAAATTTTGAATCGAGATTCCTGTCATGCGCCAGGAGAGGGCTGCGTTGGCGGCGGCGGCGGCAGCTTCAGACCCTTACCGATATGTTGAGAAGAGGAAGCCAATTCCGGATTCTCAGGTAATTTGTTAGACCCTCTAAACCTTGATTTTGTTTTTGGATTTTTTCGATTTATGGGTGTGGAAATTCATGCTTGGGCAGGAAACTGGATTGGTGTATGGCAATAAAAATAGGGCGAAAAGTTCTGAGGGAGCCACAGGAGGTTCCAGCTCATGAATGTCTTTGTTGGGTCGAGATTCTTTTAGTGTTTTTTTGCCTGGCAAATGGGATGCGTTTGTTATCTGTGTGTGTCTATTCTGCTAGAACAAGATAAGCCAGCATTTAGACTAGGAACCAAGATGATACTGTCGGCACTGGTTCTTTCGAGCATTGGCTATTGGATTGCGACACTGAATCGGCTATTGGATTGCGACACTGAAGTAGTTTTAGTAGTTTCTCCTATACATACGAATTTATGTTTGTCTTACCAATATACTTGTATCAGCAAAAAGATTTTACTTTGGCAGCTGTTATTTATACGAGGAATACGAATAAAATGATTGAACGAATTCAGCGGTGGCTATATATTCTGAAGCTCTTTTCCGTTGTTTATATTGAAGATTAAATTCAGTGAATATCTGTAGATAATTGATATAATTCTTCAAATTATATCTAAATGAATTTTGGTGTTGTGGGTACTGATAATTAGCAGGTTCATGTATCTTTCCATGAGACTTCTGTAGGGAATATGATATTTAATGTATATGTTATGTCATGACAGCCGTCTTTGTTTTTTATTAATTATATGTCATGAAAGTCTTTAGTGATGATATTGTGAGGGATCATGTGGATTGTGCTGGTAGATCAGCAAGTTGGGCATTGGGAGGATCAAACTTCCTGGCGACAGGAAGGCACGTCAGTCTCAGTGAGCAGCAGCCAGTGGATTGCGATCATGAGGTTCGGAGTGTTTAAGTCTTTACTTCAATGCTTCCTTGAGAACGGGTAATTGCTGTGTTGTACTTGTATGTATGCAGTGTGATCCAGAAGAATCTAACGGGTGTGATTCTGGGTGTAATGGAGGAATGATGAACGCCTTTGAGTACACTCTAAAGATAATGGTTAGCGTTATCGAAGTATTGATGTATATAATAAGTGCATGTATGTATCGCTAGTGGTGATCACCTCTTATGAACTAGCTTAATGATTTCCTAGGCTCTTATGAAGTAGGCTAAATGATGGTAAACTGGGACATACTTGTTTGTATGAATGTATTTAATATTGCATTGGATTTATTAAGATTATTTTATGTTAAGATGGTTTGTGTTTTCAAGATTCTCCACTCTTGTTCACATTGGGAAGTTCATGCTTTTCGGGAACGAAATCAGAACTAACATTGTTCAATAAGTAGATGATTGATTCTTTGATTGTGTAGATTTCGATGCATGTGGTTCGTTCATGATCATTATCATATATTGATGATTGATGCAACCGAATTTTGCCCAGCCGCGAGCTGATACCAGGTCTGGAGGTCGAGAGGTCTTTACCTCAGGAGGCAATGCTTCGAGCACTAAACTACTTGCATTGAATGAGCGAGATATGCTATGGTGGTCACCTATGATAGGATACTCTTAGGTCGGGGGGTCTGTCCTCGAGGAATGAGCTAAGCGAGTATGCTCCTTTCTAAGCTGTTGAAGCTCAACTAGGAGGAAACTGCTTGAATGAGTCACCTGCAACGATGTATCACCAGTCTAGGCCTCTGCATAATATAGCCCGAGTGATATGAGAGGACAGGTCGGGAGCTCTGTCCTCGGGGGATGAGCTGATTTGAGCGAGACTGGATGCTTTTCTGTCAATGACCTGCAACACATACACTGGTCAAATGGCGTCGGGAGTTATCTCGATTAAGACCCTTCTATGCTTAAGTTAGATCGGGAGGTCGAGATAAGTAGGAAGTATATGGAGCTGAGAGCTCGTGAGTATATTGAATGTTTGTAAGCCCAGACACACCTGGGTATTTATAGGAGTGACTGGATAACGTTTGCGTGCACGTTACCCAAGTAATCATAATCTGGGATGGGTCTGGCACCTAATTGCGTGTACGCTACCTTGCTACTCGTACACAAGGATGAGTTTTGCAGCTTTTGCAAGTGTTGTCATGAGCTAGACAAGAGGGTCAAGTGGTTGTGACGGGACATGTATCAATATCAGACCTCTTGTCCCGAGGTTGTGTTGCCAAGCCAAATGATGAAAAATCGTCACACCTCGAGTCTCGAGGTGATCTTTAGGTATATTCCACAGCGAGTCTCGGGCACCTACAGAGTACTGTGAGGGGCGTGTTCGTCGAAAGCAACATGACTGGTTGGGACACTGGTTCGGACCTCTTACCCTGAGGTGAGAGCTCTAGAATCCTCATGTCTTGGGTCCCGAAGTCGCAGATAATCTGGTATCAATGACAAAGCTAAATTTTCTTGTAGCACACCCTACTCATGTCTCTTGTTCCCACCTTGGCCCTCAATTCCAGAATATAGCTCAACTTTAGTGAAAATGTCATTTGAACTAGTTGAGTCCCAAATATGTGCATAGGTGTCACAGTCTACTAGTGTCTTGCCGTGATTCGTGAATCACAGCTAAGTCTTCTACTGAATCTCCTCCAAATTCATTAGAACTCCAAAGCCGGAAGATTTCTATAGCCTTCGAATCGCTATGAACTCGTATTCATTAGCACATCTATGTCACTTAGCTGCCATGCATGTTCATAATGTCGCTCTAAAATTCTTCTTTAAGAAAAATAGACTCATAGAAAATCTGTCTTCTCATAACAATTAAATTCTAAAACGACAATTTTGAAAATATAATCTATTTGCGTTCGGCGAAACCATACTTTTCGCTAAATCTAAGCCAACTCTCCTTGTACAAGGGCATATATGCAGAGTTATTTTTCACTTCAAACAAATATCATCCAAAGTATATACAAACAACCTCTTTCATTATATGAATTGAAACTCTGACACTGAAAATAAAAAGAGGAACAATTTATTGAGTTTCAGTTACGAATTATTTAAATGAAATTAATATTAAAATTCCTATACTTGAATTGAAATTCTTACGGATGATGAATAAACTGACATAATTAGAAATTCTAATATTTAAGATATATTTAATAAAAAAATTACATGATAAAACAAAATATTCTTACAATGACCAAATATTACATTTACTATAATGGCTATGTTATTGCCAGAAATTTTTGAAAAAAACAATTAACAAATACGTCATAAATCTATTATCCTAGAAAATCCGTCAATAAAATGCATGTAATGGTCGGCCAACCCCAATTATTGAGTGTATTACAATCATATCAGTCTGACAAATCTGGAAAGTAAATAAGATGTATTTGTTTATAGATGGCTGCTTGTATTATCCACTTCCCTTATTGGTTCAAATTTTTCAAATTTTTATTAGACTGTCTTTAGGCCATAGTTTATTTATTTCCAACTTTATACCCCAATATGTTCAGAGTATTTTGTTTCCGCTGGTAAATTCTGATCTACCAAATTTAGATTCACCAACGGGGAAAAAAAAGATTCACGAAAAGCAAATCAAAATTAGAGGGCAGAAATGAATTGAGACCAAAAAATGTGTATTACATCTTCAAAAATAAAATTTAAGATCCACCAAACTAAAAAGAGGCAAAATAAAGTTTGCCACATTTAGGCAATAGGCAGACACTAAACCCCCCACACGGCTCAGGAATGGTCCAAATATTTTAAACAAAAAAATCTTAGACAACTTTATTACAAAAGGAGTGAAAGGTGGGGTGTTGATCAAAGTGATTACAAGATCAAAACAAGTATGGAACATATATAAATCTGGATCTGAAATTCCTAACTCTTAATTTGTCCTGACGGCGCACATCCCTCGATAGAATGATTCTGTAGCTCAAACAAGAAAACACAGCGAATCTGAATCATCTTTGTGTAGGAGAACAGCGCAAGCCAGATGCGTCTGATCCAACTACGGAAAGGTCACAGACGGTGCACAACTGACCTTCCTGAGAAGGGACAAAATGTGTGCTGCAGTATGGGCAAGTTATGTCTCTCTGCCCTCGGTAAATGGGGACATACGTGGCTCCACACAAGACAAATGGGTTTCTGAAATCGTAGTTCAGCTGTGTAGCATCTTTCATATTCCTTCCGGCAGCCTGCAGAACCTGTCGAGCGGTTCGGGCTTGGTTCTCATTGCTTGGGTTGGTTTCCAGAAGTCGATTGGCAAAGTTGGCAGCAGTGCTCAGATTCTGGGCCTTGTAACAAACAGTCATGGCATTCATTAATGCGAGCCGAGTGTGTGGAAGCTGGAGGTTGCAGTGGGTGAAATAGGCAGCAAGTTCCTGTTGGCGAACCGGGTTGTCCTTCAATTCCCTCCTATGAAGCTCCATCTTCAGACCCAAAACATACTCCTTTACTATGATAATCAACTCCTTAACTTCGTCCACTTCTCTCCGCGTCTCAACCACAATCAGTGGGATTGTGTGAAGAATAGATTGAAAAAGTCGAAGAGCTTCAGAAAACTTTCCAGCAGTCGTGGATTTGTAACCAGCCTTGAGCTTCTCATCTAATTGAGAGAAATTGAACACAAGTGCAGGGGGGGACCGCACATTGGGACTTGCTGATTCGTTCCAACCTCTTTCCACCGCCACTGCTAACACAGGGGCCGAGGAGAAGGCCCGGAGGTAAGTGTGACTGCCCATGTGAATGTCAATAAAAAGAGACTTCAAAGGAGAGAAGTTTTTTATTCCTAACTGACGGCTCAATAGGCGCATTGCTGTGTCAAAGTCTCCAGCAGCAGCATGCTCAGCGGCAAGAGAGGATCTTTGGGCCCAAATCTGGCTTACAGGCATACCCGGGGTCGGGGCAACAAACACAGAAGAACGTGCATGTGGAGCTGTCCTTGGAGTGTCAGCATCAGGAGGAAGATCCAAATCCTCCAAGCCCCATCCTCCCTCTTCATTCTCCTCCTGATCATCCTCATCCTCCAGCAATGCGTTAATGTCTCCATTCTGCATATTGTCCACCTCACCAATATCTAAACTCTCACCCCAATCAGCATCAGCAGCCTCTTCATAATCCTCATGTCCGTCTCTGATAGTATCATCAAGGCCACCTTCAAAAATTCCTTTATTGACCATTAACAGAGGCCAATCACCAGCGCATAAGACTGGACTCGGGGGTATTAATAGGTCAGCTTTCTTCCCCAGTAAAGAAGGAATATTTTCCCCAAGTTCCTCAGCTATACGCTCCGCAATGTCATTAAGCCCATGAACTTTTGCTGTGGCATAGGCAAGAGGCAAATGACCTGCATTTTCCAGAATCTTAACTCGCTCCTGGACATCACCAAGATACAGTGCATCGTGGAACTGGCCCATAACATCGTTCTTCACCTCAGCAATCCTCATCATTTTGGACAATTTTTCAAGATTACCAGTTATCAGGTAATGAAAGGACAGCCGCCCAAAATTTTTGGTCTTTTGGTATGCGTATTCAACAATCCCAGCATTTCCCTGACGAAGGGCCTCCACCCCAAGCCTGTACCAGTGGTCTTTCTCATCAATCTTCTTAGCAGATTCAAGGGCTTTCTCGATGTTGCCGCTTTCAAGGGCTAAGTTAAAGCGAGTTCTTTCATCCTTCACAAAGTAAAGGGCAACTTGTGGGAAGCCCTTCTGCTGCAGATAAGCAATCATGGCTTGTCCGCATAGTTCGGATTTTTTTATCATGCTCATCACTTGATCATACCTCTTCCCAAGCAGAGACAACTTGAAGACATATTCTGTTGAATCTATAATGATGGGACGGTTCTTCCCCTCTCTGTCCAGGCAAAAGATTGTGTTCCCATATATTTTTGTAATATATACAGGGACATCTAACGTCTTAATAATTCCACTGTCCCCATTTGGAAGACAATACTTGATATGTGTGAGTGTAGTATAGATGAAGACACCATTATCATCCCATGCTCCACTCTTGACACGAATAGTCTCGTGAAGAGTGCAGCGGTGCCCAAGCTTTTTATCAGCAATGACAATAGAGTGCTTGCTCAATAAAGCAACAGCATCCATATCCGGAGACCAGACCACGTACCTAACAAATGGAGTTTGAAGATCTCCAAGAACATTCCTTTGTTGAAGATCAAATATCACAACCCTGTCCTCCGCCCTGCAAAGAAGATTTCCAGTGCCCGCATAGAATATAGCATCAGTAGCAATAGGAAGGACACTCTTTTTCACTATTTCATTTTTCAGGTTCTTGACCAAGACCTGATTGCTGGTCTTCTCTAACACAGCAAATCTATTTCGAGCCACAAAAACTGCTGATCCTCCAACACCTCTTTTTGCCTCTTGACCAGTGTCACCTCTTCCAGAACTGTCTTTAGGAACAACATAGAGTTCATATGATCCCCCATCCACATCAGAGCAAACCAATACAGCATTCTCGGTAGGACTGTACGAAAGAGTTCGAGGCCCTTGATTTAAACTATTAGAACCAGGTCTACGGATTGGTATCAGCTGCGTATCTTTCTGAGATGAATACTCGAAGGACCGCAGAAACCGATCCTTGACATAGAAGACTGAATCACCACTAACAGAAAAGGCAGGGCGCTCTCTCTCCAACTTAAAAACAATCATGCCACTATCATGACCAGCAGCCAGAAGATTCATCTCAGGATGGGCTGAAAGAATCCAGAATCTATCATGCTCCCTACGAAAAGTCTGCAGACCTGTTCTTTTTGTAGCATCCCAAACTCTGATACTTTTGTCCTCTGAGTTCGAGACAATGATATCTTGTCTTGCATGGAACAAAACACATGACACATTGTTCATGTGGCCTCTCAATGTATCAACCTCCCAAGCTTTAGTATCTGAGGACAAAATAAATCAAATACCAGTCAGTGAATATTCACAAGCTAAAACATTCATGCATCGAGAAGACAGCATACTATAATTAAAATAAATCCTGGTCATACAAAGTTACAAACCATAACCGAGAAGAGAAAGTTGACATTCACATGCCAGTACAGTCGAGAAAAGCTAGATTCAGTTTCTTGATCTCTGTATAAGGAACAAATTCTCATGATCTCCAAATAGTATTTTGGGGGTTGAAGCGGATGGTTAAAAAGTATCTGACCAGGTAATAAGCTACATTATGCATTGGCATGCACCTAAGTCCTTCCATTTGGACAGAAACTAAATTAGTTGCTAACTTAAGCTTATATGATGTACTAGTCACAACTAATCTCCCTTGCAGCTTTCCCATGTCCCATGAAATTGGCAGCATTTAGGTAATAGAACTCACCTTTGTGTCACTTCATTCAGATCTTCACACATTACAACCAGCCAACAACTACTAAATTGACGAAAAGGAAGCTGCAGAGATCAGAAACCTAAACGTTGTTTTATAGTGAAAAGAGAAAATTTTGTGGCATGCAAAAATTGACTTCAAGAAATATTGTGAATAACCCTTTTATAATACAACAATGGTTGAACTACTGAAAAATTTATAGTCAATTCAGAAATGGGTATTTTTCCAATAGTGTCCAAACTCTATATCATGGAATTCAGTTCAGCATACCATTCATGCGCCAGATTTTCACTTGGCGGTCATCTGCTCCGGAAACAATCAGAGGGAGAGTGGGATGGAAGGAAGCCCAGTTCACCCCTCTATCATGCCCTTCCAAGACATACTTGACAACGGCATCAACCCCACCAAAGAAATCTGAGTTCATTTGAGACAATCGCAATATGTCATCAGCAGGAGATACCGTTTTTTTCCTCAAGGAACCAATATCCCATACACGCACTGTCTGATCCAAGGAGGCTGACACAACCAAGTCTTCTTTGGGGTGAAATGATGCACACATTACATAATGGTTGTGCCCAGTCAACACAGAAATGCAAGTTCGTGACTGCCAATTCCATATTCTAATTGTTTGATCGTCACTTGCGCTTACAATCCAAGGATACTCTTGATGAAATTGAACTGTCCGGATATAATCAAGATGACCCAAAAGGGTAAATAGACACCTGTGCAATTTATAATTCCACACCTTGATCTTGTAATCATCACCTGCAAAGATGGATACATCTTAACTCATACACACAAACCAAGCTATCGGGGGACATAGTATATGATCCATAGCCTTCCAAAAGGGAGGGATCAACATATTCTATTCTCAAAAAGATCAGAAAGACCATTTTTCCAGATCAAATGTAGCAAGCAATTTCAATTATATAAAAAAATAGAGGAGGATTACAATCAATGACAGGTTCAATACCAATCAACAAAGAGCATATGGAAAACGAGAAAGATCTTCAGATAAAGTTATCCAATATAACAAAAGTACATCAGAAATCGTGGGCTATCAAACTCTACACATGCCCCAAGATAATATCATGTGCTGAAGACAATTGAACTTTAAACCTTGCCTAACAACAACTATAAGATGAAAGATCTAAGTAAATCAAGATTCTCCTTCTCTTGGCGAGCCAAATCGCCTAAGCCTAAACCAAATCCATCAATAATTATCAGTTATCTTAGGCCACAGATTGCTGCCATAACACAACTCATTGTATAGTAACCAGGCAGTGATAATAATCTAATCTTTAAGAGTCCGAGCCACTCTGAATCACAAACACATCAAAACATAGAATTGAAAACATAATTAGAAATACCTGATTACCAAATCAATTGTAGAATTCAAAACAAATGAACCCATATTCAAAATTCTAACAAAACCACATATTTCGCAGCCAGTTCCTCACGCACCACAAATCTAATATAGACCAGCTAAAACAAAAAACATCAGATCCAGCTCATAAGACAGTGCCAATTCAACCAAAAGACACATAATTACACCGAACCAAGCAGAGATCAGAGGTTCATATAGAAAAAGCAGAGATTAGAGGTGAAACTACAAGTTTCAACAAAGATGAATCAGACCTCCGGACACAAAAAGAGGCTGCGTTTTATGGAAATGGACGCCGCGGACGGGTCCATCGTGCTCGTCGAACCGATCAATGAGCGTGCCCATCCGGTAGTCCCAGAGCTGGATCACTCCGCTGTGGAGACTCGCCAAGATCCATGGTCTCTTGCTGTGGAAGCTCAGACCCTTTACTCTATTACTCTTCGTCTCGAATTTCGTCAGCATATTCTTTGTCCAATCCTTTCTCCCACACAAAATTTACACCAACCTGAACAAGATCTGAATTCAATAGAATAATTCGAAACCCCAATTGAGATTCCAGATCTGAAATCGATTCAGATCTGTGAAGAAATCGAGCCTTCTCCGTCGAATTGAAGAGGTAGGGAACGTAGGTTAACGCAGAGTGAGAGAAGAGAATTGCAAATGTGATGGGATCCGAGTGTTGATTTATTTATTAGTAAAAGAAATTTGTTGTAATTATATAATTTAGCTGTAATAAAAGTAATTACATCGTTGAGTGATTAATAAAAGAATTATTAATTCTATTGAAAAATAAAAAGTAATTAATAGTACTTATGGAGTAAGACAATTTTTTTTAGCTACAATACAATCTCTTTTCGTGATTATAACTATATAATAAAATTGTTCAAAGTAATTGACCACGCACTCGAAACTAATGGGGTGTATTCAATTATATGATATTTAATTACTATTATAGATTTCAATGGATTTAAAAAATTCAGAGGTATTCAATTTAGAAATTTATGATCTTTATGAAAGTTTGATGGTATCGAAAGTAGAATTTTATGAATTATCTATGTACGAACCACAAAACTATGGGTACAACCACAAAAAATAAAAAATTTGTCTTATTTGCACACTTAGATTTGGTGAAACTTTTATTTTATATTCAAATTCCTCCACATTTATCGCTCTTTAATATTCAATTACTTTCAATTACCACAATTTCAAACTTTTTTCATTATTTATATAACTAAAAAATTTCTAAATCCTAAATAAAAATTTGTTATATATAATTATATACATAATATTAAGTAATAATAATATATAATATTAAATAATATATTGTATTTGATATATTAGAAGTGGAGATGCAATAATAATATATACCATGAAATATTATATATATATTATTAAATATATTATATAATAGTAAATATTATATACAAATTATTTAGTATATTAAGGGGATGTGGATCCCCATCCTCGAAACTCATGGATATGTGGATGAAAATTTTCGATTAATTCGGGACAGGGATGAGAATGGCAAACCCGCCCTCGCCTCGTCCCTTCCCGTTATCATCCCTACACATATATACATATTAAAATTATCATTAATAGGAGACTCGTTTCATTTTTCGTTTTTTTTTTTCTCTTTTACATTCTTTGCTTTTCTTATATTTAATTATTCTGCAATATCAAATGTCTAATTTCTCTGTTAATCCCTTCCAAACATAAGATAGTTTTGATTTTTCACCCTTATGAAGTACGTACATATTTAGTTTTTATTTTTAAAAGTCCATAAAAAAAATCTATAAAAATCTAATGAAGTCAATATGATTCTTTTTATAACTCCATGGGATTCCATCAAAGTTTATAAAAATCTATGGACTCTACAAAAGTCTTTAATTTAATCAAATATCAGGATTGAATACACCTGTTTGTGCTAAAAATAATTAGCCCATTCCATAAAATTACAAAAAGCCCAAAACAGGAAAAGCCCAAACCCGTTGTTAATTAAACCCGATCCATTAGTGAATCAAAATGAGTGCCAAGACAGTTAAAGAACGTGGTTCATGGCCAAAGACGTGCGAACATGGGATTGAAGAAACTCCCCATGACAAGATAAAAAGAAAAGCATCGACAGACAGGAAGGGATCATCAATCAATCACTCATCAAAAAAATCTGCACAAG
>KQ993852.1:287192-353956 GCA_001598015.1 Dorcoceras hygrometricum
TGTGGAACCGAGGTGATTAATGAAGAAGATAGCAGAATGATAACGAAGCTCGAAGGAATTGATGAGTTGCAAATGCAAGCTTATAATGAGTTATCCTTGCAAAAGCAGAAGGTGGGAAGGATATGTAATCAAAAAGTCAAGAGGAAGAGCTTTGATGAGGGTGTTGTTACATGGAAACTGATACTCCCCACAGAAACAAAGGACAGAGAATGGGGAAAATGGTCCCCTGATTGGGAAGGACCATTTAGAGTACGTAGAGTTCTGGAAGAATATTTATCATTGAATTTAGGAAACAAAAAGGAGGCCAATACATGGCCAAGAAATCCAACAACACCACCAACAGCAAGTTCGAGTCAAGGGGAAGAGCTTTGATGAGGGCGTTGTTACATGGAAACTGATAATCCCCATAGAAACAAAAGACACAGAATGGTGAAAATGGTCCCTTGATTGGGAAGGACCATTTGGAGTACGTAGAGTTCTGGAAGAATATTTATCATTGAATTTAGGAAACAAAAAGGAGGCCAATACATGGCCAAGAAATCCAACAACACCACCAACAGCAAGTTCGACCAACTCCCAAAACATCAAAATCCCTCACTACATCAACACATCAAAGCCACAACAATCTTCCACAAAACCACCAACAAAAGCTAAAATTCATAGAAGTGTATGGGGGGATGGGGTCTCACTGAAGTGCAATGGAAACGGATGGCTGCTGGGAAAAGGAGATGGGACCCCGGTGCAAAGCAAATCATACAGGCGGCACATATGAGGGACAGAAGTACCTGTGGTGGGGTGAATTACCAAGCTGAACTTGCACACTGTTATTAGCAACACCTGCGAAAGAAGTATCTATGAGAAAGAAATATACTCCCCAATCACACAGATGGCAGATTCCATCGACTTTGAAGCAAAACCAAATGCTCACGCGTTTACTTTGTGTAAATAGTGATTTGTGTTGCTTAAAATCAACAGCCACATTGCTGATTGCTCGTAGAGCATAAATCTGGACTGACATGCAGGAGTTGCACAAAAGCTGAATAAAAGGGAAGGACGGCAGTTTCACTCATAAAATGACCTGCACTCAAATTCTTCACAGAACAAAATATATTTTCCAGGAAAATACATGCTGCAGTGCGCACTTCAGCACTATCATGAGCTAGTGTATCTATTGCAAAATCAAAAAACCTTCAAAGGCAGTACCTTATCCCTGCATCATTCCAAATTTGAGGATAAATCATCCGGAATCCCCATGGCTTGATTAGAGTTTTTCTTCATTCTTTCCAGAAGCACATCTATTCCAACTACACAAATCTCTGTAAGTATTCGATAACAATGTCTTCTGCCTATTATTCTCTGTTGAGATTGTGCTTGGGCATGTGGTTGTTACTTGTTCCAACTTTGTAGTACACTTGTTCTGTAATATCGGTCGTCAATTTCCCCAATAAGGAAATTATATTTGCATATTGAGGATGTGAACTATGATGGTTGAAAATGGGGGTGATCGTACCTTGCATTTCAATAGAACTCCAACCCGGAGCTTTCTTCAGGCCAAGAGATCTCATTTAAACCAAATACTCCCCAACACCATCCCATTTAGCCATTGAAGCAAAACAGTGTGCTAGTTGCACATAGTTACCAGCATCAACAGGCTCCATTTCAGAAATTTCTTTGGCGACTATGGTCCCAAGCGCTATTTCACCATTCTTCTACAGGAATCAAGTATCATGCTAAGTACATCAGTAACTGGTTCTAGGAATATTTTCTTGTAAAAGTTATAGGAATCTTGTATCCTACCAGCCCGACAAATCATATTTCCAACTTTAAAGAGGAAGATTTTAGCAGAAAAGAGATTATTGAAAGTTTAAAAAATGGTTGGCTGCATGTGAAGAAGAATGCTGGAAAAGAGGCACACACCTTGTGTTGAAGCAGGCTGAAAAGGTACGTTCAATAGTCAGTAGAATCCCAATAATGATGGAGACATTGAAAGCAAAGTATCGGGAGTGGAAATGAGGTATTGGCTACTAGAAGAATATTGAAAGTGTGTCGCCATCAAATATCTTCAATTCCATCATGCTAAACCCAACTCCAGGTTCGGCTTCTAACCCATTTGTTGCTATCTGTTTGGTTTCTCATGCTTTCTCTGCTCCATCGATGAAAGAGACTAGAGAGCCTAAGTTTAGATCTACTCCAGAGAAGAAGAAAACTAGTGTTAATGTTGGTGAAAACTCCAGCAAGCTTTTCTGCCTAGATAGCTGTTCAGTTGATGCTTCAAGAAACTTTGTCCTTTTAAGAAAGGTCAATTGGTTGTGGGTTTTGAGTTGCAGTGATGTGAATACAAGATGATGAGAGAAAATGATTAAAACCTGAAGCAAATAGAAGAGCAACATGTGCAGATTTGAAATCAGAAGAGTTTCTGGCTTTTTCCAAGAGGAGAGAGACGATTCAAACTGGTGGATGAGCTTCATTAAACTTCAACACAACAATTGGGCCTCAACAATTAAGCTTCAATAAGTGGGATTCAAGTGGGCCGTGAAAACCAAAAGTTTTATTAAAATACAAGCAATTGGCCCAATGGGCCAAATGCTCGCAGGGGCATTTGTTTGTGCTAAAAATAATTAGCCCATTCCATAAAATTACAAAAAGCCCAAAACAGGAAAAGCCCAAACCCGTTGTTAATTAAACCCGATCCATAAGTGAATCAAAATGAGCGCCAAGACAGTTAAAGAACGTGGTTCATGGCCAAAGACGTGCGAACATGGGATTGAAGAAACTCCCCATGACAAGATAAAAAGAAAAGCATCGGCAGACAATATTTAAAAGTTAGATTTTTTACAAGTTTTCACACGAATTGGCGCTCGAGCGCCTGGCACGCCCAGCAATTCGCAAATTAACACAACAACACCCTAATTTAGATTTAATCAGTTTTTTGTTCCTTCATTATTATTCAAGATAAACAAGTCATGATTTCTCGCTTAAATCCAATCAGTGTAGTCAGTTTCTCTCTATAGTTTGAAACAATTATTTTATTTATAATCTAAAAAAATTAACTAAAAGGTGTGGTGTAATTAGAAAATTGATTAGTGGAAATATTGGTACCGAACGGTACGTCATGTGCAGTTAATTAGAAATATTTGATGTGGTGTAAGACTAAAATACAAAATATGGGTGTGGTGCAATTTGGTTTGGGCTTCTCGAATGTGTTTTTTAAAAATATTTGATCACCCTAGATTATATATTACGTTAGATCATAATAGACTGTCATACCGGTTAGGCCTATCAAAATTTGAAAATCTCTCGCCGGCGTATTTTTTTTTTTTTATAGAAAAATACACCGGATTTCATTATCGATGTTTGTAATGCATAAGCAGAAATCCAGTAGTATCAAGCAATGAAAATTGAAACAAAATAAAAGCCCAATCTTCCAATCTCATGTCCCAATTTGTTTACAATTGATATTGCACATCGAAATAACATCGACGACAACAAAAGAGGATACTTCGAATACATAATCTCTGCAACGGAGGAATTCTTGGAACGAAAAAAAGCCTAAAAGATGGGTACATGTGAAAAGTAATTAAACAAGAAAAAACCCCAAAATATTTGATCACCCTAGATTATATATTACGTTAGATCATAATAGACTGTCATACCGGTTAGGCCTATCAAAATTTGAAAATCTCTCGCCGGCGTTTTTTTTTTTTTTTGTTTTAAATTACACCAGATTTCATTATCGGTGTTTGCAACGCATAAGCAGAAATCCAGCAGTATCGAGCAATGAAAATTGAAACAACATAAAAGCCCCAAAATCTTCCAATCTCATATCCCAATTTGTTTACAATTGATATTGCACATCGAAATAACATCGACGACAGCAAAAGAGGATACTTCGAATACATAATCTCTGCAATGGAGGAATTTTTGGAACGAAAAAAAGCCTCAACGATGGGTACATGTGAAAAAAAAATCGAACGAAACAATACCACCAAATCGAACACAAAAATGCACCAAAATCGAACAAGAAAAAGGCCCAAAATCGAACAAAGTAATGCCCCAATCGAACACAGAAATTACGGAAAAAAAAGGAAGTCCTCGTCCTTGCGTTACTCCGGCTCCTTCGCCGGTTTCAAAGATGCAAAATATGTGATTTGCAAGGGGGAAGACGATGTTAAATTGGAGGAAAGAAATGTGGAAAAACTGTGAAAGAGTGAAGTAGAACATGTTAAAAAAAGAAAAATATAAATGATTCAGGGAGCTACAAATAAGAATATTTGTGTCTCAGAGACTGCAGAAATCAAAAGGGGACTGAAAAGTAACTTGATTTTCTGATCAGGGATTTATCACCAAATTACCCCAATAATAACTCTATAATTTCGTCGAAATTCATCAACTACAATACATCAACCACTCTATGATATATATATAAAACTATTTGTATTCAAATATATATATTAATTACGTGGATACTTCGAATACATAATGGAGGAATTCTTGGAACGAAAAAAAACCTCAACGATGGGTACATGTGAAAAAAATCGAACAAAACAATACCACCAAATCGAACACAAAAATGCACCAAAATCGAACAAGAAAAAACCCCAAAATTGAACAAAGTAATACCCCAATCGAACACAAAAATTACGGAAAAAAGGAAGTCCTCGTCCTTGCGTTACTCCGGCTCCTTCGTCGGTTTCAAAGATGCAAAATATGTGATTTGCAAGGGGGGAGACGACGTTAAATTGGAGGAAATAAATATGGAAAAACTGTGAAAGAGTGAAGTAGAACATGTTAAAAAAAGAAAAATATAAATGATTCAGGGAGCTACAAATAAGAATATTTGTGTCTCAGAGACTGCAGAAATCAAAAGGGGACTGAAAAGTAACTTGACTTTCTGATCAGGGATTTATCACCAAATTACCCCAATAATAACTCTATAATTTCGTCGAAATTAATCAACTACAATACATCAACCACTCTATGATATATATATAAAACTATTTGTATTCAAATATATATATTAATTACGTGGATACTTCGAATACATAATGGAGGAATTCTTGGAACGAAAAAAAACCTCAACGATGGGTACATGTGAAAAAAAGCCAAATGCATTGAGCATGCGTTTAGTTTTTAAAATCATATATACTTTTGAAATCAGATATACTTTTGAAATATTGCAGCATAATTTTTATAATATCGAGCACTTTGTCTTCGTAATTGAGCATATAATCCCGTAATTGATATATGGTATAATCTCATATAAACGAGTCTGCAATCTAGAATGTTAGTATGAATTAGTTGAAATCCAGAATAATTTTTTTAAATTACAGTATACTTTGACACGAATCGAGCATATTATTCTGCAAAAAAATGGACATATTTCTATTGAAATATTTACACAACCAAACCACAGTAATGAAACCACACAACATCAGAAATCTTATTATTCCAGAAAGGTGACACACCAGAAATCTTATTATTTCAATACAAGATAACAATTTTTCTGAAAGTGACACACCAAAAATATGAATATTTGAAACTCACACCACAGAAAACTTTAAATATAATTCTTTCATAACAGAATTGTAATTAATCTGATTCAAACACAGCTTCCATAAAACCTCCATCATCGCAAAAACGAGGTATCAATTATGGACATGGACCGAGTGCACCTTCTGGTACATGCAGCATCGAAAATTTGTTGTTCTAAGCTGGGACATTTCCTGTTAATTACCAAACATGTAAAAAGGATTTCAGATGGTGAATCAATATGTATAAAAAAACAATATTAATTCCACAAAACAATATGAATACCACAAAACATTATGTATACAAAAAATGGAATTGCAGTATCGAGCATATTGTTCTGCAAAATATTGACATAGTTTTGAAATATTTTCATCTACTTAAAATATGTATTGAAAAATTCACACCACAAATATTGAAAATAATTAAGGCAATCAAGTGGCACAACAGAAATCTTATTATTTCAATCCAACATAACAATTTTAATATAAAAGCGACACACCACAAATCTGAATATTTGAATAAATATAACAATATCAATTAAACTCACACACCAGATTTCATTATCGGTGTTTGCAATGCAAAGCAAAAATCCAGCAATATCAAGCAACGAAAATCGAAACAATAAAAAAGCCCCAAAATCTCCCAATCTAATATCCCAATTTGTTTACAATTGATATTTCACATCGAAATAACATCGATGACAACAAAATAAGATAAGTCGAATACATAATATCAGCAATGGAGGAATTCTTAGAATGAAAAAGCCTCAACGATGGGTACATGTGAAAAAAAATCGAACAAAACAATACCACCAAATCGAACACAAAAATGCACCAAAATCGAACAAGAAAAAATCCCAAAATTGAACAAAGTAATGCCCCAATCGAACACAGAAATTACGGAAAAAAAGGAAGTCCTCGTCCTTGCGTTACTCCGGCTCCTTCGCCGGTTTCAAAGATGCAAAATATGTGATTTGCAAGGGGGAGACGACGTTAAATTGGAGGAAAGAAATATGGAAAAACTGTGAAAGAGTGAAGTAGAACATGTTAAAAAAAGAAAAATATAAATGATTCAGGGAGCTACAAATAAGAATATTTGTGTTTGTTTGTGCTAAAAATAATTAGCCCATTCCATAAAATTACAAAAAGCCCAAAACAGGAAAAGCCCAAACCCGTTGTTAATTAAACCCGATCCATAAGTGAATCAAAATGAGCGCCAAGACAGTTAAAGAACGTGGTTCATGGCCAAAGACGTGCGAACATGGGATTGAAGAAACTCCCCATGACAAGATAAAAAGAAAAGCATCGGCAGACAGGAAGGGATCATCAATCAATCACTCATCAAAAAAATCTGCACAAGTCTGCACAACTCACTGCAAGAAAACTGCATTTAAAATTCTTCACTTCTAGTTAGAATTTTCCATATTCAAGCAAAGCTTTCAGTCTTCATTTTGTATTAATTTCTGGTCTTTTGTAAACATCCTACATTTTGTTGAAAATACAAAATCATGTCAGGAGTTTATTCTTATGAATTTCAGTTTGTTTCCTTTTATTTTTTGGTGTTATATCGTTTAGGAGATTAGAACTAACGGTCAAATTTAGTTCCTATTTTCGTTTGGATTTTAGAAGTTAGATTTTCTACATTTTTCATATTTTTTGCACGAATTGGCGCACGAGCGCCTGGCACGCCCAGCAATTCGCAAAATTACACAAACAAAATTTGGCACGCCCAGTGGGACACCGATATGTCGCCTAAAAGAAGAGAGCAAACTGACAAAAACAAAGAAGATGACAACATGCCAGAATTGGAAGAACTCCAAGCTGCAGATGACAACCAACGGAGAATATCTGTCCAAGGCATGGTGGACCGTATTGAAGGCCAATCTCATGGCCAACCTGTGGCAAAACTTTGAAAATCTCTCGCCGGCGTATTTTTTTTTTTTTTTAGAAAAATACACCGGATTTCATTATCGATGTTTGTAATGCATAAGCAGAAATCCAGTAGTATCAAGCAATGAAAATTGAAACAAAATAAAAGCCCAATCTTCCAATCTCATGTCCCAATTTGTTTACAATTGATATTGCACATCGAAATAACATCGACGACAACAAAAGAGGATACTTCGAATACATAATCTCTGCAACGGAGGAATTCTTGGAACGAAAAAAAGCCTAAAAGATGGGTACATGTGAAAAGTAATTAAACAAGAAAAAACCCCAAAATATTTGATCACCCTAGATTATATATTACGTTAGATCATAATAGACTGTCATACCGGTTAGGCCTATCAAAATTTGAAAATCTCTCGCCGGCGTTTTTTTTTTTTTTTGTTTTAAATTACACCAGATTTCATTATCGGTGTTTGCAACGCATAAGCAGAAATCCAGCAGTATCGAGCAATGAAAATTGAAACAACATAAAAGCCCCAAAATCTTCCAATCTCATATCCCAATTTGTTTACAATTGATATTGCACATCGAAATAACATCGACGACAACAAAAGAGGATACTTCGAATACATAATCTCTGCAACGGAGGAATTCTTGGAACGAAAAAAAGCCTAAAAGATGGGTACATGTGAAAAGTAATTAAACAAGAAAAAACCCCAAAATATTTGATCACCCTAGATTATATATTACGTTAGATCATAATAGACTGTCATACCGGTTAGGCCTATCAAAATTTGAAAATCTCTCGCCGGCGTTTTTTTTTTTTTTTGTTTTAAATTACACCAGATTTCATTATCGGTGTTTGCAACGCATAAGCAGAAATCCAGCAGTATCGAGCAATGAAAATTGAAACAACATAAAAGCCCCAAAATCTTCCAATCTCATATCCCAATTTGTTTACAATTGATATTGCACATCGAAATAACATCGACGACAACAAAAGAGGATACTTCGAATACATAATCTCTGCAACGGAGGAATTCTTGGAACGAAAAAAAGCCTAAAAGATGGGTACATGTGAAAAGTAATTAAACAAGAAAAAACCCCAAAATATTTGATCACCCTAGATTATATATTACGTTAGATCATAATAGACTGTCATACCGGTTAGGCCTATCAAAATTTGAAAATCTCTCGCCGGCGTATTTTTTTTTTTTTTTAGAAAAATACACCGGATTTCATTATCGATGTTTGTAATGCATAAGCAGAAATCCAGTAGTATCAAGCAATGAAAATTGAAACAAAATAAAAGCCCAATCTTCCAATCTCATGTCCCAATTTGTTTACAATTGATATTGCACATCGAAATAACATCGACGACAACAAAAGAGGATACTTCGAATACATAATCTCTGCAACGGAGGAATTCTTGGAACGAAAAAAAGCCTAAAAGATGGGTACATGTGAAAAGTAATTAAACAAGAAAAAACCCCAAAATATTTGATCACCCTAGATTATATATTACGTTAGATCATAATAGACTGTCATACCGGTTAGGCCTATCAAAATTTGAAAATCTCTCGCCGGCGTTTTTTTTTTTTTTTGTTTTAAATTACACCAGATTTCATTATCGGTGTTTGCAACGCATAAGCAGAAATCCAGCAGTATCGAGCAATGAAAATTGAAACAACATAAAAGCCCCAAAATCTTCCAATCTCATATCCCAATTTGTTTACAATTGATATTGCACATCGAAATAACATCGACGACAACAAAAGAGGATACTTCGAATACATAATCTCTGCAACGGAGGAATTCTTGGAACGAAAAAAAGCCTAAAAGATGGGTACATGTGAAAAGTAATTAAACAAGAAAAAACCCCAAAATATTTGATCACCCTAGATTATATATTACGTTAGATCATAATAGACTGTCATACCGGTTAGGCCTATCAAAATTTGAAAATCTCTCGCCGGCGTTTTTTTTTTTTTTTGTTTTAAATTACACCAGATTTCATTATCGGTGTTTGCAACGCATAAGCAGAAATCCAGCAGTATCGAGCAATGAAAATTGAAACAACATAAAAGCCCCAAAATCTTCCAATCTCATATCCCAATTTGTTTACAATTGATATTGCACATCGAAATAACATCGACGACAACAAAAGAGGATACTTCGAATACATAATCTCTGCAACGGAGGAATTCTTGGAACGAAAAAAAGCCTAAAAGATGGGTACATGTGAAAAGTAATTAAACAAGAAAAAACCCCAAAATATTTGATCACCCTAGATTATATATTACGTTAGATCATAATAGACTGTCATACCGGTTAGGCCTATCAAAATTTGAAAATCTCTCGCCGGCGTATTTTTTTTTTTTTTTAGAAAAATACACCGGATTTCATTATCGATGTTTGTAATGCATAAGCAGAAATCCAGTAGTATCAAGCAATGAAAATTGAAACAAAATAAAAGCCCAATCTTCCAATCTCATGTCCCAATTTGTTTACAATTGATATTGCACATCGAAATAACATCGACGACAACAAAAGAGGATACTTCGAATACATAATCTCTGCAACGGAGGAATTCTTGGAACGAAAAAAAGCCTAAAAGATGGGTACATGTGAAAAGTAATTAAACAAGAAAAAACCCCAAAATATTTGATCACCCTAGATTATATATTACGTTAGATCATAATAGACTGTCATACCGGTTAGGCCTATCAAAATTTGAAAATCTCTCGCCGGCGTTTTTTTTTTTTTTTGTTTTAAATTACACCAGATTTCATTATCGGTGTTTGCAACGCATAAGCAGAAATCCAGCAGTATCGAGCAATGAAAATTGAAACAACATAAAAGCCCCAAAATCTTCCAATCTCATATCCCAATTTGTTTACAATTGATATTGCACATCGAAATAACATCGACGACAGCAAAAGAGGATACTTCGAATACATAATCTCTGCAATGGAGGAATTTTTGGAACGAAAAAAAGCCTCAACGATGGGTACATGTGAAAAAAAAATCGAACGAAACAATACCACCAAATCGAACACAAAAATGCACCAAAATCGAACAAGAAAAAGGCCCAAAATCGAACAAAGTAATGCCCCAATCGAACACAGAAATTACGGAAAAAAAGGAAGTCCTCGTCCTTGCGTTACTCCGGCTCCTTCGCCGGTTTCAAAGATGCAAAATATGTGATTTGCAAGGGGGAGACGACGTTAAATTGGAGGAAAGAAATATGGAAAAACTGTGAAAGAGTGAAGTAGAACATGTTAAAAAAAGAAAAATATAAATGATTCAGGGAGCTACAAATAAGAATATTTGTATCTTAGAGACTGCAGAAATCAAAAGGGGACTGAAAAGTAACTTGACTTTCTGATCAGGGATTTATCACCAAATTACCCCAATAATAACTCTATAATTTCGTCGAAATTCATCAACTACAATACATCAACCACTCTATGATAAGTATTATCCTCGTGCGCGCTTAAACAATCTTCTAAAAATAAATAGATTTATATAAGAATAGACTGAGAATATCATAATTATAAAAACTATTGAGCAATATCATAAGTATAAAAACTATTGAGGGATCACGTTGGAAAATACAAAGTTTGGAAATTTCCAAAATAATTTAAAGGCTGATAATATAAGTCAAATCCTATTTATCTAAAGGAATCCAAACAAACCGAACTGAATTATTAAGCTAGGTTGTTGCTTAAAAGGGAAGCTAATTCAGCTCATTTTTTCAGTCAGGCTTAAGAATATTAGATAATATTCAACGCTAAAAATTTGGTAAAAATGTTGATAAGATATTGGCTATACGTGAGACATCAGTCTTACATTAATTTCATTTGTACCTGCTATAAATAGCACGAGTTAACCTTGTTCGCATGGGCGGCCCAATGAGAGGACTAGCCTGGGCTTCAGCCCAAACTCATATCCAGCCTCTAGGCTTTATATATATATATATTATAATTTGGATAAGTGTAATTGGGCTTCAGCCCAGCCTATATTTCATCTCCAGCCCCCTTGTTAGACAGGCCCAGTTTCGACTTTCGCCCCCGCTTGTTCGGTTATGAAAATTTTTAGTTGGCCAAAGAATAATATCAAATGTCTTATAGAAATACAATTTAGAGACAATTTTATAACATTTTTCAAAATTGAGTGTAACTTATTGTTTGAAATTTCCATAGCATCTGGTGGTGATGAGGTATGACATTGATTATTTCTATTTTGATAGGTTTCTAAACGTCGAGCCAAATAGTTATTAATTTATTTTTCGCCCTTTGATATGATAAGATAGTCTCTATCTGTTATCATTATTATGATTAGATAGTCTTAAAATGTCCTCCATCTTCGTCCTTCTCCCCATAAATCAGCTCAACCTCCGCCAAAGAAGTCGAGAGCAGTCAAGTTAGCCATTGTGGATCAGGTGGCCGTGGTGGATCGAGACAAGGAGGTTAAAATGTTAATTTGCTTATTTTCCGTATTGATGAATCCTCAGAATATCATGTTTATTGAATATTTAAATGATCAATGAATTGCTCAGTTTTTTGGTACTGGCCACCACAACTTGAATAGTGAAAATGTTGGCAGTTATGAATATTGTATAAGAAAATATTCATCAAAACTTTTAGAATCAAACGCTTACCGTTATGTCAAAGTCTATAGCTGTTAGTCAAGATGCAACTTTATTTCCTTATAATGTGGTAGCGCAGAGTGCATCAATTGTATGCGTTAGGGTTGGTATAACTTTAATTCCCTTAGAGTTCAGTCATACCCTTACCCGATCGTCGTTTCTATCCCTAATAGAGATATTATTACCCGTTAAGAGCTGACGGCTCACTTTTATAGCCCACTTGACCAATATCGTTTTAAAGAAATAATGTTCAACACTATCTTCGACGATCCTGATTCTGCATTTGAATATAAAGTTCCTACACCTCTAAGTTATATAAATGGAGTTATTATCTACTTTCTAATATGTGTTGCATTCTATGATTATTATTATAGCGATGCTAAAATAACATTTCCCAACTACACGATTTGACCAAATCGATATTCCGAAGTGACTGCAAAGACATATGTCTGTTAGAGCCTGTTGATGATCCGGAGACACAATTCCATCAACTCTACACACTAACTATTTTTCATGACATCATTGATCCCATAATGTATATATAGATCTATAATTGATTTTTTCATGACATCATTGATTCCATATTTGTATATTTTGTCTTGAAATTAATAATAAAACTATTTTTATTTAGTGATAATCGGAAAAAATATTTAAAATAGGATATTATATTTCAAATTCGATACTGAACTATGATATTTGATTACAGCAATATATCTATAACAAATGATGATCGTAAACTGTTGTACTAATTTTATACTCAAATTCTTAATTTTCGTACTGGATTTAAAACTATTTGTACTCAAATATCATATATTATGTACTCTATTTTCAATCATTTGTACTCGATTTCTGTCGGCTATAAACATATGGCCTTAGGGAGTTCAAACAATTTTTTTCTAAATTCAGGGGGTGCAACAAATTTTTTTTCTGATATGAACTTGAAGCAAATTTATGTTTTGGTTTAGGGATTTAAAGTAAATTTAGTCTAAGACGATCTTATTTACATCATTTTTAAAATAAAACGTGCTTGTTTCATGCTACCATCATTCAATAGGAGTGATGATCAAATGATTAGCCATCATACGAAGAACACATTGATAGTAGCATTTTATGTTATTCTATATTTGTCCCATAACAATCTTGCTTTTGTATAGCTTTCTGTTTCTATTGAATAAACTTATATTCTAGATACAACATCATAGGACTTGAGGCAGTTTTATAGTGCTATGTTGACTTCAAAACTTGTGTGGCTGCATCATTTCCATTCTTTTACTTATTTATGTTCCATCTGCCTTTTAATCCAAATTCACTATTAGCCACAGAATATTTGAATAAATGGAAACCACTAAGACTTCAATTTATAATTTATAAACCAGACGAACTCTAGCAGAATCCGTTGTAGTCTAGTTGGTTAGGATACTCGGCTCTCACCCGAGAGACCCGGGTTCGAGTCCCGGCAACGGAATTTTTTTATTTCGATATTTAAATCAAAATGAATTTAAGTCATCTTTATATTAGTTATGATCTTCTCCAGTCCAAAGCCACCACAGTAACAAAACTCAGCTCTTAAACTTTTTCCTTTTTATTTAGAAAATCAAAATCAATTTATTAATCATCTTCAACTCAATTTTTTAGGAACCTCCGGCGACTCCTTCACCACTGTTGGCCGGAACCAAAGAAATTCCAGCCACGATCACGGTGGAAGAACATCAAATATTAACAGATTGTTTCATTTGTGAAACCAAGATTACATAAAAAACTTGACAAGTCAACACAAATTCTATACTGATGTTACAGAGACAAATCCAAATACCAGAACAAGGTGAAACTCCATATTCCCCAAAGACTCCTAAATAGGAAAGAAACAGTCAAGGGTCATCACTCCAAAGAATTCTCCACAAAATGCACACGAAACCAACTAAAAACATTTCACAAGTCAAATATTTAAAAAAAATTAAAAAAACAACAAATTTACGCTAAAAACATATATCATACAAAAAGAAAGAAACTTGTTCTGGACATTGCTAGGAGCCACTAGCTGAGGAACCTTTAGAGCTAAACCACAAGCATTTATCTTTAACTGCTTCGGACTCATTTACGTATTCTTTAAATTTGTACTCCTCCTGCTTGCAAGTGGATGGCACTTTTCCTTCGGAGTAACATTGAGCACACAAGCTAAACTGGTGTTTCACTTCCTTGAATCGGGAACCAATAAGGGGATATTTGCAAGTTGCACAAACATGGTTACCATGGCGGTTCCTATCACCATTTTCAAGCTTTACTAAAGTAGATAGGATACTAAAACCCCATTCTTGATCATCAAACATGGCGACGAATTCTGTCACAGAAACCATGGAGTCATCCTCTTCCCCATGGATTTCAAGTATTTCACTTATCCCATGGGAGGGAATGTAGATGGCTCTTAGCAGCTTGATGTATCTTTGGGCATCTGATTTCTTTACCTGAGTGTTGCCTTCATTCACGGGTTGCCACAATAGTGACTCGTAAGCGATTCGTTTTCGTTTGTCAGGGGATCCACCGCAAAGGGGAGCAATAAGTGCAAAAAACATACCCAAATCCACCCGACCTGACTCTGATTCATCCAAAACAGAGAGGATCTTTTGATTGATGGCTTTGATAGCCCCTACTAAAGTTTCCGGCTTTAAGAAGCTCAGTAACTTGTGAAGAATCACTTCCAACGACGCCTTGCGTATTGATTTTTCAGGCACACCTCTGCCAGAATAGGATATTGGCACATCACCTTCACTCATCTCCTTCTTTATAAGATCGACGTCACACCGATTCAACCTTGTTACCCTCTGGAAGGCTCTGATATCAAGAGCTATAGCTAATTCTTGCCTCAATATGGTTTTCTCACCCACGGTCTTAAATTTTGAGGGTTCCACCGTAATGAAGCTAACCTCACCATTACCATTCCCATTCCCATTTCCCCGCAACCTCTTCTTCTGTAGTTGCTTTAAATGAGATACGGCATCATGCAACTCAACTCTGTTTGTCATCTTTAAAGCTTCTTTCAAAGCTTTCTTAGCTTCCTCGGTTTCTCCAGCACCCAATAACGAGACTGCCTTGTTTAGCTGTGCCCTCCAATGGTTTGGCCACACACCCAAAACCCGAGTATACATCTCGGACGCCCTTTGATACCTACCCATGTCCATGTAGAGGCCACCTAAATTATACAGAGCATCGACATGGCCAGGCTTTAAATCAATTGCCTTTTGGAATTCTTTTATTGCATTATCATCATCACCTATAGCATGTAAAGCAGAAGCCAAATCACAATGTGCATCAGCATAATCGTTCTTCATGTAAATAGCTTCCTCTAAGGCCTTAACAGCTGCCTTATACTCCCCTACACCAAAAAGAGCACTCCCCAAGAGCTTCAAAGCTCGGAAATGAGTTGGACAAATAATAGCAGCTTCTCTATAATGCTCACATGCACCAAGAACCAAACCTTCACCTTCAAGAGCGATTCCCAAATTAACATGAATCTGAGGCAACAAATACGCCCATTGGTTCCCACCAGCCTCTGCTGCATCCAATGCAAGAAGAAACTCAGCTTTGGCCTCATCATACCTCCCAAGAACATATAAACAATTCCCTGCTCTAAAATGTGGCTTGACATCGCCTGGCATCAATTCACACGCCCTCTTAAAGCTTACCAAAGCTTCCTTGAACAAACAATGTTCATATAAAACACGTCCTAAAGCCATATGACCATCAAAAGCCTCTGCTCTCGAGGGCGCCCTATCAGCCCTCGACCTCAAAACTCCCAAATCCTTCACGAAAGCCCTATAATCACTACCAGACTCATCCCAACTAATCCTCTTATCCGAAATTTCAGTGGACGGGCCGAGCTCCCTTGACCAGCCAGCATCAGAGAAAACATCAGAATTATCGTTCTTTATCTTCCCATCCTTCAACTGTTTGGTTTTTAACCTTTTGATCAATATCTCAAGATCATCAACAAGCTTCCACGTATCATCGAACACAATCCCATGATTCGGGGAGGAAGCCCACGCCTCCGTTCGTTGTTTCTTATGTGGCTCCATAACACGTTCATCCACGACTGAGGAAGACGAAGCCACCTCCTCTGATGCTTGCGAAACCCCATTCTTGTCCTCCAGCGGTTTAAGGTCAAGTCCAAGGGCATCAAAATCGCGGTCCACATCACCGGCTCCATCATCGTATGTCCGAAGGAGGCCATCAAATGTGAGGCCCTTTTCGCCATCAATGAATTCTCCATAGGTCCGAAAAACCTCATCCAGAATTGCATTGATTTGCTCCTCGCTGAATTTAACCCGAGGGTTTACGGCAACCACCAGAGCCGCCATTTCTTCCCGGTTCAAACCACCATCCCCGTTCGTATCGAATTGCAGGAATATCCTCTTCACTTTCTCCGATCTACCCCCTCGACTCGTCATATTCCGCCTTTACCCACTTTCCGCTTCAATTTCGCGTCACGAATCAGCTCAATGAGACTCAAATCACCTGCTTTTGGAAGAAAAACATCGAACCAGTTGAAATTGGGAACGACGAAATTTGACGACAAAGAGTTCCCAAATTGGGGAGCTTCAACTATCAATCATGGAACCCAACTCGAAAATTTGACTCTCCGTCAATTCAGAAACTTGAGTTTCATCGAATCCCGACAGTTGGAACCAAAACCCTATACCTGCAAGAACTACACCAAATCCCCTGAAAGGACCACAATTAGGGTCAATTCGAAAACATAGAAATATGGGTATCTCAAAAAAGATCAAAATTTGGAAATGAAATCACAAATTTTCCTCCGTAAAGAAGTGATCTTGATTGGGCAGTCTTCTTAGCTGGATTAGGATCTTTGGGGAAGGGGAAGACAAGAAGGAAAGAAACAACTCGACTTTTTCTTTCCCCTTTTTCTTTTTGCCCTTACCTTTGTTATATTTTCCATTACTTTGTTTTATTTTTTATGGTATTTTTTTTGGTTGTAAAAGAGTTAGAATCATAAGTCCATGTTCTCTAAATACAATAAGATATATCCAAACTATTCATAGTCGCATTCCGTACAACGCTTTTCTTAAAAGGACTTTGTTGTATAATAATTTGTCTAGTCTGAATTTCTTGATTATCGTGGCCTATAATCAGTATAATCATCTCAAATGTTTATTAACATATATATATATATATATGCTCGGCTTCTGCTCTAGATAAATTATTAACTCATCGACATCAACTCAAACTATACATTTTATTCAAATTTAAAATTTAAATAGTGATCCTTGAAATATTAAATTGCATTAATTGGTTCCAAAATATTTTTAATATCACAAAGGTTATATATGGTTCTACATAAATCATATTTTAGTCTAATATATAAATCACAACATGCAGTCCAAAAAAACTTCGTTTTATCCATAATAAAAGCCTAAACATGTATGCACTAAAGCAGTAAACAGGATGTTGTAAAACAGATAGGAGACGGGAATTGTTTCTGGAAATCCGAATGTAGCACTTCTACATCTCTCCTTCTTCCAAACGGGAAGCTTTACTAGAACACTTTTATTTATATAATAGATTGTACAAACCAAGCTCAACTGGGACTTATCACACTGCCTAAACTGAGACTCCTAGACTCATCTCCCTGCACTTATTTAACGTCTATACGCGAAGAGACAATAAGATTTACATCTTCGTGCCAAGACAGAATTGATTTGATTTTATATTCACTCATCTAATCTGATTCGCTCATATCTCGATGTGTGAGTGAATCTGTGTGTGAGAAGCATTGTATTGCAGTGTAATCTTTCAAATGTATTCTCAAACATTGTCATCTTCTTCTTGATTTTCAGGATATTATGACGAGGTCTGCTAGTGCACAGTTGATTTTTTTATTCTCTTCCGATCCGGCACTCTGTGCACCACCATTTTTTTGTCTTCCTTTCAGGTGTATATATAGCCTATGATCCGATATGAACATTATACACAAGTTTTTAGCCATTTGAAAAGACTTCTGTAACGTTCTGACATTGTGCGTTTGTTGTCCTTTCTTCGTACAAGAGTAGTTGAAGCTATTTATTCTTTGTCTGCACTGTCATACTGGACAAATCAGTTTGAACCTCTTCTACTCAGTCTATAATAATCTTGTTCAAATTATTTTGTCGTTCCAGTCTGGCAGTCTGTGCTGATCTAATCTGAACTATGTTCTGATATGTTTTCTTCAATAAGCTCTTCTCTTTTAATACGAACTTATCTAATGTGAAAATCGACCTGATCTGATCACTGAACTACACTGTTCTTCTTAGTCTGAGTATTCTGATCTTCTCATCTGATTTATACTATTCTAAACTGCTCTAGCTTTGAACTATCTCTGCCCTTATCTGATCTATATGTTCTATTCTCAGTTGATTATGTTCTGCTCCTATATCTGATCTGATTCACTCTGCCCTTCAACTGTTCTAAACTGCTCTTGATATCTGAGTCTCTTCTCAACTCTGAACTGATCATCTCTTCTTCTCAACTGAGCTCAGTTCTTCGTTATACTGTACAGTATTCTGTTGATCTGTTCGGCTCTGTTCTGATCTGATTTTAGCTTGGCCCACACACTTGCGTAAACAGATTAGAAATATAACAGCAAATTTTGTTTTCAACAATATTAAGATCTAATTTGTTGCATAGATCCAATAATCTCTCACTTTTTTATTAACACAAAACTTGGATAAAAAGAACGCAAACTGAGATAGTTTTAAAAATATTTCTCTTCTTTTTGTGTGACTAAAAAAAGGTTAATCCTTGTAAACTGAAATAAAGCGGTAAACAGTAGGTTTTAAACAGTAGGTTTTAAACAGATAGGAGACGGTATTTGTTTCTGGAAGTTCGAAGGTAGCACCTTCTATGCTTCCCCTTCTTCCAAACAGGAAGGATCTACTAGAAGACTTTAATACGTACAACAGATTGTACAGACCAACATTAGCTGGGACTTACACACTACCTAAACTAGAATTCACATCGCTATACTTGTTTAACGTCTTTGTGCAAAAACTACAGACAATAGGTTTTACATATTCGTGCCAAGACAAAATTGATTTGATTTTACATTCATTCATCTAATCTGATTCGCTCATATCTCGAATATGTGAGTGAATCTGGTGTGTGAGAAATATTTTATTACGGTGTAATCTCTCAAATGTATTCTCACACATTGTCATCTTCTTCATGTTCTTCAAGACATTACAACGACGTCTGCTGGTGTACAGTTGATGTTTCTATTCTCGTCCAAACCGGCACTCTGTACGCGACCATTGTTTTCTTCGTCTTCAGTTTAGGTTGTATAGCCTCTGATCTGGTATGAACATTGGACACAATTTCTAGCCATTTGAAAAGGATTCTGTAAAATTCTGACATTGTGTGTTTGTCATCATTTCTTCGTACAGGAGTATTTGAGGCTATTTATTATCTTTGTCTACACCGAACTAACGTTTTGTCGTACTAGAAAAATCACTTTGAACATTTTCTCTTCAGTATATAATAATCTTGTTCAAACTGCTTTGTCGTTCCGATCTGATAGTCATTTCTGATCTGATCTGAACCTAGTTCTGGTATGTTCTCTTCATTAGTTTTTCTCTTCTTATATGATTTGATTTGATGCGAAGCTCGATCGAATCTGATCACTGAACTACATTGTTCTTCTTCATCTGAACTATTCTGATCTCCTCATCTGATCTGTACTGTTATGCACTGCTCTATCTCTGAACTGTTCTCTGTCCTGATCTGATCTACCTAATCTATTTTCGGCTGATTCTGTTCTGCTCTCCAACTAATCTGGTCTTAGTTGCTCTGCTCTTCAACTGATCTGAACTTTTGCTATCTGATCTGCTCTTCTCAACTCTGAAAAGACCGGCTCTTCTTATCAACTGAGCTCAGATCTTAGTTTATATTATACCGTTCTTCGGTTGATATGCTCGGCTATGTTCCTGCAACTCACATAAACAAACTAAATATATATAAAAAAAAGTTGTGTTCATCAAAATTAAAATATGTTCTGTTTCATGGATCCAAAAAACTTATACCATATATTTCATGTCTTGGAAGGAAGATTGATATTGAGATTTGTTTTGGAGGATTTTCACGGAGTGAACAATGTGAGAGAAACGATAAATTTTTTAACGCTAATAACAATATCTAAACATAATAAAATATAAAATTATAATATAACTTAAAAATATTTTATGCAATAATGATATCTATGCTCTCGAGAGGAAAGTGTCATCCAAGTGTCAAATTTTTTAAATCATTGTGATTTTAAAAAAAATTATTTATTGTGGAAAATGTACAATTAACATATATGTATATATATCATCATAATTTTGGAACAAAAAATTGAATGGAAAAATGATCCCGTAGCCAAATGATCGAAAAAAATGAGGGAAATTTCCCACTACTTTAGTTTCTTAGCTCAATACCCTTTTACCGTCTTCTCACGCTAATCAAGCCCAGCCCTTACAGAACAACTATAGCGAGAGCTTTTCCAATTATAACGATGAGAAGACGCTTTCATGCTGATAATGCTGATAGACGATAGGTAGCAAGAAGTCTCGTATAATAAAATAGTACCCGTTCCGTTGACTTTTGAGTGGTTAAAAATGTACGTAAGTACGATGATATTAGGCTACGCTATCCTTTTATGTATATCGTTATTATCAATATCACTATGATCCAAAAAAAAAAGGCCAATGATTTAATAGAATCCCAATGTTCTTATTTATTATATGTGTAGTATTGAGGCGGAATACCTTAGCCCATTTTTACTAAGAAACTGAAAGAACACTAAAAATGGAAGAAAGTGACGTGGATTGCATTGTTGCATCGCCAAAGACAACCTTTTGGTGACAAATTCTTTTTAATGCATCGTCAAATGACCAAAATACAATTGAGACAAATAGATTGAACCAACTAATGACATCATATAATATTTATATATATATATATGTGTGTGTGTTAGATTAGATCAATCCGAGGTTAGGGTGAACTAACTCTGTCCGCGAAATAGGAGAGAATTATCCCTATTTCATTTTAATTTATTTTCGCCTAATAACTTGCAGCTTAATTATGTAAAACCAAAGTTTCAAATTTGAGATGATATCTCGGATTCCACCATGATCAGTCCGCAACCCAATAAAAACATAAATTAATAATAATAAACGAACAAAGCCAGTGGGCACCTACTATGGGCACCTGGGTGACGTGGCAGCACCAGGAAGTGTCATGTCACCCAAGTGCCCACAAGGTGTCCATAATAGGTGTCCACTGTATCAAATTTAATATATATATATATATATATATATATATATATTTGATATGATGCATATCTTCTTTGAACGTCTTCGTGAGCGTCCACAGAAATCCGCTGTCGTTATTTTAGCGTATCACATATGACTAAAACACGATACCGAATTTCCGTGGACGCTCACAAGGTGCTCTGTGCAAAATATCAAAACTATACATATATATATATATATATATATTATTTTATTTAATTTGTGGACGTCTACTATGGTATGTCAGAATGTCTAGTACTATGTTCATTAAAATCTCTACACTATACGTTACTACTTGAATGGAGTGATATAACTCTCCTAGAGAAAAAATTGAACACATGATCTGTATATGATTTTGTAAATTTGTTGTCGAACTCAATTATTCTTCACTTCATAAATGGCTACTTCTAATGTTATTTAAATATACGGTAGTTAATTAAAGCGCGATCGTATCTACCCATTTCTTTTAAAATATTATTTATCGTATCTACCAAACTTTTCCATATATGAATTTTTTTTACTAATTTACCCCTGAATTATTTATACTGAAACCAATATTACAATATCTAAGGAATTAATTAGGATTACAAAATCTAAATGAGCAGGACTCGTGACGACTCACGATTCTATATCCATAAAACGAATCGACTCGATCCATATAGAGTGAAAATTATAAAGAGAAATACTTTTTTATGAGTCCAATGAGTTGAAAATATATCTCATAAGATTGAAAAATGATCGTCTCTTATGAGTTTATTTATATGTATACACTAGAAACATTTCATCAAATTTTGTGAAAATTAGTATATGTGATGTTGTGCATGATATCGGATTGCATGGACATAGAGATATTCAAATATACAGATAGATGATCCTACGATAAGAAGATTGACAACCCTCCCTCGGATTTTCAAAGTGATTATTATTCATCTTAAATTAAGTTTCGTTATCCTGTTGCATGTTTCCCACTTTTGGCACCGTTAAAAACAAATTTGCATTTAGCCCTTAAATTGCATCAATTTAATTTTTGATCATGTTATAATAGATTTGCATATCAAGTCCTTTGAATTTTGTGTTTTTCCATTTTTAATCTTAACTTGTTGTATTGTTCTTTTCCTTTTTAACTTTGCGTGTTGTCAAAACATGAATAGGAAAAATATTTAGTGCTAAAAATGAAAATATACACGAACATGATCAACCGGGGGCGAAACATAATGGAGACTAGCCTGGGCTTTAACCCAGACTGATTACTAAAAGCCCATATATATATATATATATAATATATACATAATTTCATAGTAAAAAAAAATATAAAATCCAGCCCCACCATCCCCTGGTTTCGCCCCTGTGATCAACAATGAAGAAGAATGCACGATAAAACTAAAAATTGTGACATAATTTGTAACAGGACCAATATAAAAATATCCAAATTATATGACAAAATGTAATGTAATATAGCCCATCAACTTAATAGTGTTTTAGGCTTAGGCTAAATAAAGTCACACGAAGATGTTTAACCATTGCAACTCATCAATTTATCCGCACATCCCATAAGCAGCAACACGAGTAACCTGAGTACAACATCCAGCAAACATTCAGAACAGTTCTACAAATAAAAAAAAAAGTCCATTTACAATCCAACATAGAAATAAATACACACACACATTAGAAGTACAAAAATAGGTCATGAAAGAAGACGAGGCTAACTTTTCGGATGCTCGATTCTCGTCGTTCAACGGTTCAAAATCAAGGTAAAGGGCTACGAAATCACGGTCCTACTCACCATCTCGATCGTTGTATCTTCGACGTCATTGATGAATTTTCCTAGGTCAGGAAAACCTCATCCAGGATTGCCTTGATATGTGCATAGCGGAATCGTCTAACCATGGGGGTATGTAGCAACTAGCAAAGCTGCCAGTTCGTCTTCAGACCGCTTTTGAATATTCTCTTCACCTTCTCCAATCTGATTCGTCATGGACTCGTCATATATCGGCCTCTATATACCTCCTGTTTCGATTATTATGACTTCAACAATCAAATGTCCTAAGAGAAACTTCGGTTAGGGTTTAGAAATCGAAAGAAAATATAACAATATGGCATTTCTATGGAGATGGATGACAATTTTCTTTCAGCAGTTTTCTTGGTTGGTTTGGGATCTTGGAGACATGAAAGGAACACAAGTATTTAGATTTTGATGCAACATATATACTTTGACAATATTACATCGGATGTATCATTGTATTCCAAGGAAATAAAATATAAGACTGTGTTCGGATCTGAGTGAGTATTTGAAATCCACAACAATGATTCGAAAGATAACTACTTTGAGAGGTGTATCAAATATGTAAAGAGCAGATATACCACAAACCAACTTGTGGCTAGGGATTTTATTGACTCATGTGTAATAAACTATCTTTATTTTTTAATGTAATTTTATATTTCCTTATATTCTGGTAATGTTTATCCATGCAAGTTGCATAGATATAGACCATGAACTTGTATATGCTAAATTATGTTCCTAGTCGATTGGATAGCCCAAAAGAAGGATAAGGGTCGGTCGAGCTTCAGACTAGTATCTGTGATGTTGTGTATGATATCGGATGGCAGGGACATAGAGATATTCAGATATATAGATAGATGATCCTGCGATAAGAACATTGACAACCCTTCCTCGGATTTTCAAAGTGATTATTATTCATCGAATGGATTAAGTTTGTGGTTATAGTTGTACCCAATTAGTTTTATGACCCGACATAACATTGAGACTTTACACGTTTCTATTACATTTTGTCTCATTTATCGATTCCATGAGGATCATCAGACGGTAACATTGTGGGTAATTACTAAAGGTATAGACATCAATGCATTGTGGTCAGGGATTCATTGGTTCCACACATGCATGGATATCCTATATAATCTGAAGAAATAATATTGTACATTTTATTTGGCCAGAACATATATGTGTATGAGTGAAATGAGTTTCATTAGTTATACATGTGATGCCACCGGTCGATCTTTGAGATGTTTCACATAGTTATTGAACCATAAGCAACCTTCGATATAACAATGATTATTGATTCGACTGAAATATTTGAGATGAAGGGACAGTACTGTACACTAAGCATAATTGATTTGTTATTTTAGGCACTATCAATGATGCTACTAGAGTCTCTTACAATGATTTGATGGGTCCAATCAGAAATGGGTTCTGACATTCCTATGATCAAAGAGTTGATGCATGGAATCTAAATAGGGTACGCCCGAATAAGGGACACTGGATGTCATGAATCATACAGAGTTGTGAACTCACGACTAACTATATCCATGAACCATTGAGAATCATACTGGATTTCTTGTTCCCATTGAGATAAATAAATTCAGTGAGTTGAATTTTGAGAAATAAAGTTTGATACGATCAAATGCTGAGCTTGTAAAAGAGTTTACAAGTTTTGAGAATTTCGAGAGCGGAACTGTTAAAATAGTGAAATGTAAATTGTCGTATTTAGGTTCGGTAGTCCGAAACTTTGATTTTATATCATTTTAACGAGCTATTTAAACTCTTCAAATTGTTGATACTGATCGATGATGAGGAATACGAGGACAACTATCATGAACCTAAAGTAAGTGCTAACGGATGGATTTGGTTAAGCCCATTTTGCAACTTAAGTCGGCTTATAAATTTAAATATAAAAGAATTTTATTAGACTTAAAATCATTACAGATACAATTGATGCAAGTTCTTGGAAGGTTTTGAGCATCGACGTATATCGGGACTGTTCTGAAATACCAAGTGAAATTACCCGACATAATCCTTGTAAACTGAAATTAAAAATGGTATAAAACATGTATGTAATAAAGCGGTAAACAGTAGGTTGTAAAGAGATATGAGACGATATTTGTTTCTGGAAGTTCGAAGGTAGCACCTTCTATGCTTCCCTTTCTTCCAAACAGGAAGGATCTACTAGAAGACTTTAATATGTACAACAGATTGTGCAGACCGACATTAGCTGGGCTTACACACTACCTAAACTAGAATTCACATCGCTATACTTGTTTAACGTCTCTGTGCAAAAACTACAAACAATAGGTTTTACATATTCGTGCCAAGACAAAATTGATTTGATTTTACATTCATTCATCTAATCTGATTCGCTCATATCTCGAATATGTGAGTGAATCTGGTGTGTGAGAAATATTTTATTACGGTGTAATCTCTCAAATGTATTCTCACACATTGTCATCTTCTTCATGATCTTCAAGACATTACAACGACGTCTGCTGGTGCACAGTTGATGTTTCTATTCTCGTCCAAACCGGCACTCTGTACGCGACCATTGTTTTCTTCGTCTTCAGTTCAGGTGTGTGTATAGCCTCTGATCTGGTATGAACATTGGACACAATTTCTAGCCATTTGAAAAGGATTCTGTAAAGTTCTGACATTGTGTGCTTGTCATCATTTCTTCGTACAGGAGTATTTGAGGCTATTTATTATCTTTGTCTACACAGAACTAACGTTTTATCGTACTAGAAAAATCACTTTGAACATTTTCTCTTCAGTATATAATAATCTTGTTCAAACTGCTTTGTCGTTCCGATCTGATAGTCATTTCTGATCTGATCTGAACCTAGTTCTGGTATGTTCTCTACATTAGTTCTTCTCTTCTTATATGAACTGATTTGATGCGAAGC
Organism: Dorcoceras hygrometricum; assembly: GCA_001598015.1. Taxonomy (NCBI): domain Eukaryota; kingdom Viridiplantae; phylum Streptophyta; class Magnoliopsida; order Lamiales; family Gesneriaceae; genus Dorcoceras; species Dorcoceras hygrometricum. Next base: position 313,265 of record KQ993852.1, read on the forward strand.
TCGATCGAATCTGATCACTGAACTACATTGTTCTTCTTCATCTGAACTATTCTGATCTCCTCATCCGATCTGTACTGTTCTGCACTGCTCTATCTCTGAACTGTTCTCTGTCCTGATCTGATCTACCTAATCTATTTTCGGCTGATTCTGTTCTGCTCTCCAACTAATCTGGTCTTAGTTGCTCTGCTCTTCAACTGATCTGAACTGCTCTTGCTATCTGATCTGCTCTTCTCAACTCTGAAAAGACCGGCTCTTCTTATCAACTGAGCTCAGATCTTCGTTTATATTATACAGTACTTCGATTGATATGCTCGGCTATGTTCCTGCAACTCACATAAACAAACTAAATATATATAAAAAAAAGTTGTGTTCATCAAAATTAAAATATGTTCTGTTTCATGGATCCAAAAAACTTATACCATATATTTCATGTCTTGGAAGGAAGATTGATATTGAGATTTGTTTTGGAGGATTTTCACGGAGTGAACAATGTGAGAGAAACGATAAATTTTTTAACGCTAATAACAATATCTAAACATAATAAAAATATATAATTATAATATAACTTAAAAATATTTTATGCAATAATGATATCTATGCTCTCGAGAGGAAAGTGTCATCCAAGTGTCAAATTTTTTAAATCATTGTGATTTTAAAAAAAATTATTTATTGTGGAAAATGTACAATTAACATATATGTATATATATCATCATAATTTTGGAACAAAAAATTGAATGGAAAAATGATCCCGTAGCCAAATGATCGAAAAAAATGAGGGAAATTTCCCACTACTTTAGTTTCTTAGCTCAATACCCTTTTACCGTCTTCTCACGCTAATCAAGCCCAGCCCTTACAGAACAACTATAGCGAGAGCTTTTCCAATTATAACGATGAGAAGACGCTTTCATGCTGATAGACGATAGGTAGCAAGAAGTCTCGTATAATAAAATAGTACCCGTTCCGTTGATTTTTCAGTGGTTAATAATTCACGTAAGTACGATGATATTAGGCTACGCTATCCTTTTATGTATATCGTTATTATCAATATCACTATGATCCAAAAAAAAAAGGCCAATGATTTAATAGAATCCCAATGTTCTTATTTATTATATGTGTAGTATTGAGGCGGAATACCTTAGCCCATTTTTACTAAGAAACTGAAAGAACACTAAAAATGGAAGAAAGTGACGTGGATTGCATTGTTGCATCGCCAAAGACAACCTTTTGGTGACATATTCCTTTTAATACATCGTCAAATGACCAAAATACAATTGACACAAATAGATTGGACCAACTAATGACATCATATATAAAAAATATATATGTGTTAGATTAGATCAATCCGAGGTTAGGGTGCAGCTTAATTATGTGAAACCAAAGTTTCAAATTTGAGATGATATCTCGGATTCCACCATGATCCAGTCCCCAACCCAATATTAAAAACATAAATTAATAAAATAAACGAACAAAGCCATGATGGTTATTACTTGAAAGCTTAAACATGTTGATTATCTATAATATTATCCACGGAAATCCGCTACCGTATTTTAGCGTACCACATATGCTAAAACACGATATCGGATTTCCGTGGACACTCATGAAAGTACTTTATATAACATATCAAATCTATATATATATATATATATATATATATTTTTTTTTTTTTTATTATATATTCAATCATAATATACCACGTAAATGGTTCTCACTAGATGTGTATCATAGGATGTACACGATAGCAAAATCATATATATATATATATATATATAATTTTGATATGATGCATATCTTCTTTGAACGTCTTCGTGAGCGTCCACAGAAATCCGCTGTCGTATTTTAGCGTATCACATATGCTAAAACACGATACCGAATTTCCGTGGACGCTCACAAGGTGCTCTGTGCAAAATATCAAAACTATACATATATATATATATATATATATTATTTTATTTAATTTGTGGACGTCTACTATGGTATGTCAGAATGTCTAGTACTATGTTCATTAAAATCTCTACACTATACGTTACTAGTTGAATGGAGTGATATAACTCTCCTGGAGAAAAAATTGAACACATGATCTGTATATAATTTTGTAAATTTGTTGTCGAACTCAATTATTATTCACTTCATAAATGGCTACTTCTAATGTTATTTAAATATACGGTAGTTAATTAAAGCGCGATCGTATCTACCCATTTCTTTTAAAATATTGTTTATCTTAAAAGTTAGCCTATTAATGGGCTAATCCTATATAGGTCAGAGACCCCTTGTCCCATATAGATTTTAAATCGAGGGATATGCACGAATAGGCAGGGGCCCGAGGGAGAGGACTTATATAACGGACTAACTCCCACAGCATACCTCCACAATATTTCAGTAGGAAATATGCTTCACACGATAATTGAACCCGTGAAGCCGAAGAAGTTACTCTCACATCACCCCAAGTCTTACTAACTCGCCTATACCCCTAGGGACAAAATATTGTTTATCGTATCTACCAAACTTTTCCATATATGGATTTTTGTACTAATTTACCCCTGAATTATTTATACTGAAACCAATATTACAATATCTAAGGAATTAATAAGGATTACGAAATCTAGAGCAAGTCTCGAGACGACTCACGATTCTATATCCATAAAACGAATCGACTCGATCCATATAGAGTGAAAAATATAAAAAGTAATATTTTTTTATGAGTCCAATGAGTTGAAAATATATCTCATAAGATTGAAAAGTGATTGTCTCTTTTATGTGTATACACTAGAGACATTTCAATCAAATTTTGTGAAAATTAAGTTTCGTTATCCTGTTGCATGTTTCCCACTTTTGGCACCGTTAAAAACAAATTTGCATTTAGCCCTTAAATTGCATCAATTTAATTTTTGATCATGTTATAATAGATTTGCATATTTAGTCCTTTGAATTTAGTGTTTTCCATTTTTAATATTATAACTTGTATGTGTTGTTCTTTTCCTTTTTAACTTTGCGTGTTGTCAAAACATGGATAGGAAAAAATATTTAGTGCTAAAAATGAAAATATACACGAACATGATCAACCGGGGGCGAAACATAATGGAGACTAGCCTGGGCTTTAACCCAGACTGATTACTAAAAGCCCATATATATATATATATATAATATATACATAATTTCATGTAAAAAAAAATATAAAATCCAGTCCCCCCAGCCCTCCCCTGGTTTCGCCCCTGTGATCAACAATGAAGAAGAATGCACGATAAAACTAAAAATTGTGACATAATTTGTAACAGGACCAATATAAAAATATCCAAATTATATGACAAAATGTAATGTAATATAGCCCATCAACTTAATAGTGTTTTAGGCTTAGGCTAAATAAAGTCACACGAAGATGTTTAACCATTGCAACTCATCAATTTATCCGCACATCCCATAAGCAGCAACACGAGTAACCTGAGTACAACATCCAGCAAACATTCAGAACAGTTCTACAAATAAAAAAAAAAGTCCATTTACAATCCAACATAGAAATAAATACACACACACATTAGAAGTACAAAAATAGGTCATGAAAGAAGACGAGGCTAACTTTTCGGATGCTCGATTCTCGTCGTTCAACGGTTCAAAATCAAGGTAAAGGGCTACGAAATCACGGTCCTACTCACCATCTCGATCGTTGTATCTTCGACGTCATTGATGAATTTTCCTAGGTCAGGAAAACCTCATCCAGGATTGCGTTGATATGTGCGTAGCTGAATCGTTTAAACCTGGGGGTATGTAGCAACTAGCAAAGCTGCCAGTTCGTCTTCAAACCGCTTTTGAATATTCTCTTCACCTTCTCCAATCTGATTCGTCGTGGACTCGTCATATATATTCGGCCTCTATATACCTCCTGTTTCGATTATTATGACTTCAACAGGCAAATGTCCTAAGAGAAACTTCGGTTAGGGTTTAGAAATCGAAAGAAAATAAAACAATATGGCATTTCTATGGAGATGGATGAAAATTTTCTTTCAGCGGTTTTCTTGGTTGGTTTGGGATCTTGGAGACAGAAAGGAACACAAGTATTTAGATTTTGATGTAAAATATATACTTTGACTATATTACATCGGATGTATCGTTGTATTCCAAGGAAATAAAATATAAGGGTGTGTTCGGATCTGAGTGAGTAGTTGAAATCCACTATAATGATTCGAAAGATAACTACTTTGAGAGGTGTATCAAATATGTAAAAAGTAGATATACCACAAACCAACTTATGGCTAGGGATTTTATTGACTCATGTAATAAACTATCTTTATTTTTTAATGTAATTTTATATTTCCTTATATTCTGGTAATGTTTATCCATGCATAGATATATACCGTGAACTTGTATATGCTAAATTATGTTCCTAGTCGATTGGATAGCCCAAAAGAAGGATAAGGGTCGGTCGAGCCTCAGACTAGTATCTGTGATGTTGTATATGATATCGGATGGCAAGGATATAGAGATATTCAAATATACAGATAGATGATCCAGCGATAAGAACATTGACAACCCTCCCCCGGATTTTCTAAGTGATTATTATTCATCGAATGGATTAAGTTTGTGGTTATAGTTGTACGCAATTAGTTTTTATGACCCGACATAACATTAAGACTTTACACGTTAATATTACATTTTGTCTCATTTACCGGTTCCACGAGGATCATCAGACGGTACATTGTGTGTAACTACTAAAGGTATAGACATCAATGCATTGTGGTAAGGGATTCATTGCTTCCATACATGCATGGATATCCTATATAATAAGAAGAGATAATATTGTACCTTGTATTTGGCCAGAACATATATGTGTATGAGTGAAATAAGTTTCATTAGTTATACATGTGATGCCACCATTCGATCTTTGAGATGTTTCACATAGTTATTGAACCATAAGCAACCCTCGATATAACAATGATTGTTGATTCGACTGGAATATTTGAGATGAAGGGACAGTACTATATACTAACCATAGTTCATTTGTTATTTTAGGCACTATCAATGATGCTACTAGAGTCTCTTACAATGATTTGATGGGTCAATCAGAAATGAGCCCTGACATTCCTATGATCAAAGAATTGATGCATGGAATCTAATAGGGTACGCCCGAATAAGGGACACTGGATGTCATGAATCACACAGAGTTGTGAACCCACGATTAACTGTATCCATGAACCATTGAGAATCATACTGGATTTCTTGTTTCCATTGAGATAATAAATTCAGTGAGTTGAATTTTGAGAAAGAAAGTTTGATACGATCAAATGCCCATCTTGTAAAAGAGCTTAAGTTTTGAGGATTTCGAGAGTCAAACTGTTAAAATAGTGAAAGGAGTAAACTGTCATATTTAGGTTCAATAGTCCGAAACTTTGATTTTATATCATTTCAACAAGCTATTTAAACACTTCAAAATGTTGATATCTAATCGACAATGAGGAATATAAGGAACAACGACCATTAACTTAAAGTAAGTGCTAACGGATGGATTTGGTTAAAGACCATTTAGCAACTTAAGTCAGCTTATGAATTTAAATATAAAAGAATTTTATTAGACTTAAAATCATTAGAGATATATTTAAGCATCTATCACTGTCTCCTCTCCACCACAAGCTTCGGCCGTCGGCCTCCTTGGGAGACGCACACCGCCACCATCGTCGTTCCTCCTCCGTCACCGGTCGTCGGAGTTTCCCTTTCTTTTCTTTCTATTTTGTTCTCCTCGAAACCGTGCTTGATTTTCCAGTGCAATCAAACAATGAGAAATAAATCTACTCGTGGACTTGATTTTGGAGGATCGAGAAGGATTCGATTCGTGCTTCAACTTTGAAGTGCTATCTCCGTTGAAATCGGAATAATAAGTGCCTTGGTCGAAGAGCCAAAAGGTAAAATTCGATAAACACCCAATGTATGATATTAACACCATACGAGTATCCAAATGATTTCCTGTCATAATAAAATTTTTAAAACATCCGCTGCATTCCGAGAATCAGAGATCCCAACAAAATTACAAATGATTTGTTATTATCAATTTGATACCATCAGCTTCAACCTAAATAATCTTATCAAAGAAAACTTGGTTTCAGTCGTCCTCCGGTCATCTTCCGGAATTCATGCCGTTAAAATCCCGATTTTCCGATGTTTAATTGATGACAGAATTTTTAAAATTTATTCCATTCATACGAGAGATTGAAATATAGGGTGGTGTACTCAGTTTACTTATTTTATCTTAGCAATGTCACAATTGATAGTTGGAAGCTTGAAGGTAGTTTAAATGAATATTTAACACCTTGCATGTGGTAGATAATATTAATACATATAAGTCTACAAAGTGGATTTCTAAGAAAGAGTAATTAAAATATACACCTACTTTGTATTGCCTGTTTCGTTTTATTGAAATTCGTTAAATTTAGAGAATAGTAGATTTCGTTTTATGCTTATTTGACATTTGGACGCAACAAAATTTTTCCGAAAAAATAAGATACATGTTCTCGATATAATTTTGCAAACTTTTTTCGAATTCAATTCTTATATATACATACATGCATATATATATACAAATTTGATATGATGGGCACCCAATATGGACACCATGTGGACACCAGGCTGACGTGGCAACACCTGAAAGTGCCACGTCAGCCTGGTGCCCATGTTGAGTGCTCATGTTGAATGTCCACCATATCATTTCTTATATATATATATACGGGGACTATCAATGAGTCATTTGCCTATTTTCCTTTATATTTAAAACCGCAGTTAATGGAAGGAGTGAAATGGGAATACGTATGGAAGACCAACTCAAGATATTTGAAAAAGAAGGGGCTGATCGAAAGGGTGTGATAAAAAAGGGAGGGAAGGAGATTTGAGGCCAGAATCGTAAACATCACTCAAAATCCATAGCATAATAGCATATAAACTATTAACAAAATTAGTTTCAATACTTGTAAGTTGTAGGTTTATTTCTTCCTCTACTAATCCACAGAGAGGAGTGGGGCAGAAATCATTATTTTATTTCGACTTTACTGAGAAAAATGAAGTAAAAGTCGTACAGAAAATAGATCAACTAAAATAGTCCACTGAAGTAAGCCATAAATTTAGCATGTCATCTGCGTAACGACCAACAAATGCAGTAAATAATACACAGGATCGCATTGACACGCAAATCATTATTTACAGATAGAATTAAGACTTGAGAACACCTCCTCCTATGATTTTCCAACCTGAATCCGAACACGATAGCTCATATCGGGTTGTGTAAGTGGTATCATACGAGTCGTTGCGTTCGGGATGAGCATCGTCAGTCAGTTGTGCCGACTCCTCGAGTGTAGCCTCCACAGTTGCACGCTTGCCATCGACTGACACAGTCACACTATCGATGTTAAGGTTCAAAAGTCTGTAGTTCCAGAACCAGCCGTGTTGCGCGATTTCTGTGGCTCTCTCGGTCCAGATCTTTAGCATCTGGCCGTCCAATACCTGGAAGTACAAAGTTCCCCATATGAATAGAGTTTATAAAGCGAATGTGGGTAACATATTTGATGAACGCTTATATGGATCGAAATTCATCGCAGGTCGGAATGGATGTAAAAACTGAATTAGTTAGGTAGATTGATCAGTATAGATTCTCACCTCTGTCAATTTTCCAAGATTGTGATCTGGTCCAAGAGCTAGGGACTTAATACTTTGCCATTTGCGAACAAGACTCTCCGCAAATCTTGCATCCATTCGAGGTATTTCATCAGAATCAACTACTGGGTCCCCTGAAAGTAAATGATAAATGCGTTTGTTAAAACGGGAGCAAAGGCTGGACAAAGATGAGAGGAAGAATCGTTCGCAAAAAAACTAATCTCTGATGCAAACGAGTAGGACATTAGTTCACTTTATTGCAGCATGAGTAAAAGCGATAATAAGAGAGAAATGAAAGATTGAGCTCGTGGACAGAACAATTTTGGTCGCCAAATAAAATAAGAACAACTGATTAATCATACCCACATTGATGACATCAGAAGCCATTGCGGCGTCGACATCTTTATGTAGATTAGAAGAGTCACTTCTATATGGGAGGAGCTTCAATCCCAATATCGTAAGCAAGCCAACAGCTGCACCAGCACACATGATTTTTACGGTTGTGTCTTTTATCTTGTTAGTAATATTTTCTAGGAGTTCCATATCATCAGAACTACTCCTCCCAGTAGCTCCGACTATGTAGGAATCATCTTGATCAACTCCAGTTTCCTGGGTCGAATCTAATGAATAATGGCTTGTTTGCTTCTCCACATAACTTCCAGTAGTCCTTTCCCCAGATCCAACAGGAAAAACTTTCTGCAGTGCCTGAAGTGCACTAACCTTCACATTGTCGAGTACAGCAGTCGCCCCAGCTCCAATCTTCACAATAGCAGCAGCAGCAGCCAAAGGTGAACGGCCAACACCTTCTAGCCTTTCTAAATATCTCAGAACAGTAGGATCATCATAATAGTCCCCAAGCTTGAACACGACATCTTGGGTCTCCCTAAATCTTGGGAACACTACCTCCATCAACCATGTCTCTAACAGTTTGCAGAGTCCAGGAAGAACATCATTTTCGTTGTCATCCTTAGAATGCTCGAAGACAAAATTAACAATGGATGGATCTCTATATGGAGAGTCTTCATTGTCCAAACCCAGCCACGTGCGGGATTCATCAACCTCACCAACAAGAAGTGAACAAAGCCCCCTTTCAAGGGCAAAGTCCACTTCTCGATTTTCTCGAACACCATAAACTGATGAAGGGACCCCCACAGCTGTGATCTTGGTTTGTTGAAGTTGCTGAAAAAGATTGTCAGCGTCTTGGATTAGATGAGGTTTTTTGTTCGTTAAGGCTTGGGATACAAGGGCAAGTGCCACTCCATAGACTTCAAAACTTTCTGCAGGTATGTTACTTGGTGTAGCAGCAAATAGATCAACCTTCAAAAAGATACAAAAGATTTCATACCAGAGCACAGCAGTACAGGTATAACAACCTTTGGCTCCAGATATAATGAATCAATTAAATTAAAAAAAATTACCTGCTCTGCGGCAGTCATGCGCAGAAAAGCCTCATTCATAAAATCTTCACGCGTAAATCCTCCAGCAATAGCAGCTGCACCCCCTCCTCCAACAGACCACAATATGTTTCGCACACCTTGAAGGCCTTCTCCCCTTTTTGACCGGTGCTCATCACCGAGAGGTAAAGATAGGAGCTCAAGAACACAGCGTGGGTTGATTTCTTCCAGAGTTTCATCAATCTGTGACTGTAAATCAGGCGCAAGGTTGCTTGCACCTTCTTCCTGCATGATAAGATTCAGTGAGGTAGCTATTTGAGATCCCACAGCACAAATTAACATATCATTATAAAAAATGAATCCCACATCTAACTCCTCACAAACCGGATATTTTTTTAAAAAAAGCAAAAAACTGTTGATGAATTTAAAAATGCTAATCCTATTTTCTCTTATAAATCATGAATAACTTAATTTTGGAGTTTGATATGAGTTCTAAGAAATATGAAAATCTAGTGCAAGTACCAATGCAAGCTAGATCGGTTGCCCTTTCATTTTGTCACTCAGAAGGGATCCAATATGATATAGGAACAACACTCGCACAAATAAAGACATTTAGTATGATCTAAACTTTTGCCCCAACCTTTCCTTGGAGTGAATTTTCTCTTGGCCAATTGGCAAAATAGAATAAAAAACGAAATGGTATGAAGGTTATAGATCTGATACCATACCGGAGTTTCCATGGTCTGTAATTTCTTAATTAACTACATCGATGCACATTATATATGTCCCAACATAATGCGAAAACAAACAGAGTTCATGTAAGCTAGCAAGATAACAGGTGACGCCATTTAAAAGAAGGAAACAATTGCGACCGTGATCAAATATGATCAGAACTCTAACCTGCAACAACTTGAGAGCCATCTCAAGTACCTCAGCACCTCTAATGAAATCTGGAGGAGACAGTTCCATAGCATCCCTAGATAAATCAACAAAAGCAAGTGCCATGGACAGAACCACGTCTTGCTTGAATGATTTGGGCAGCCTCTCTTTCAACAAACTCTCTCCAATCTGAAGCACTACCTGTGTCTCCCCAGATTCTTGCAATACACTTAATGCTCCGGGAACCTATAGCGCAGCAGAATTTACATCTTAAACAAGAGCTATTTATTACACATATTTTCATAACAAAAGAATTGGAATCGCCCTATTAAATGAATTACTCCTTTCTTAATGGCCATTCTCGGCTTGGAAACTAATCTCATATTTTTGGAAGCGCTCATTGCTTACTTCTACAGAATTCACAGGGGAAAGAAAGAAAGACAAAAGAATGGCCAAACTAACCCATACTCATTTCATAAATCTTCCCAATAGCTTCAACTGCCATACTTTCTCGAACAAGACCAATGTGGAAGACAAAACAAAAAGTAGAAAAACAAATAACCTTATCCCAGGGAACTTGGGTCAGGATAGTATCAAACTCATCCTCAGCAAGGCCCTGGTTATATTCGCGGCGGGAGCTAGGGTTAGCCAGCGTCTCACAAGCGGCTTGAAGAATCTGCCTCCGGCTGATCAAAGCATCGTCACTATACCCATATTGCGGAGGCTTCGAAACCCTGGATTCGTATGCCCTCCGAATTCCATCCCCGAGGAAATGAGGCTCGGCGCCGAGGATACGGTAGAAGTCGAGAGGCACGGACACATGCCGTTCCGGGAGGGAAGGAAGGCGCGGAGGAGTGGTGGGGTCGGGAGGGTCGTAATTAGTGGTGGCGGTAGAAGGAAGGAATTGGAAATCCGCAAGTAGGCGATCCGCCCATTTGCTGGTTGTGGGGCCGCCACTGACGGCGGCGTGAGTTTTGAAGTGAGATTTTCTGGCGGAGAATTGAGGCGGAAGAGGGAGGAGGCGGTGGCTGTGGAGTCCGACACTGAGGTTTCGCAGAGCTTCCATGGCTGCGGTTTAGTGGGAATTGCATTTCATATTTTTTTTTCATTTTCTTTCCTTTTGAGAGAAAATTTGAAAATCGGGATCAAGGACAGTTTAATTTGAGGGAGGAGAAGGTTTGATAGGATCGTAGGATCGGTATCGGTTGGTCTCCTGTGTAATAATTAAATCACGTTTGACTAAATAACACGGAAAATGGATCAAAAATTACCTCCAGCCATTGATTCTGATGCGGAACTTTAGACAGCATGAGTAACGAACTGAATTGCTACAGAGTCTTCTAAGCACTCCAAACCTCACAATAGATGGTATGAATGATTTATGGTGTGTGCGCTTAGGGACCCTAAAGCCACTATTTATAGATCATTTGTGTCATCAACAAATCTATCAAGATTGTGACAAATCTCGATAAGATACATCTCTAGGTATTTTGATTGATTCAACTCTTATAGATTGTGCACATCTAAATCTTTCAATATTTGGCCACTTAATAAAGATAAAAAGATGTGCATGATCAAATCTCAATCAAAATCTATATGTGCCACTTAATGAGATAATATTTTTGATATCCGGATAAAATATTTCTAATAGTCTCCCACTTGGCACATATGTATCTCATCATCACAAAATGAGTAAACAAAATACACGAATCATGGCGATAAGTCCCCTAAGATCGAGTATTATCTTTCATGTATCACGATGTATTATATTCCTCTATAGATATAACTTAATGAATAAACCTCATGTTTATTCAAGGTCCAACTTTAGTGATATTTCTCAAACAATGAATGTGTACACAAAATATGAGAAACATCGTAATAAATTTCATTAATAACTGAAAATTGTTCTTACAACAATAATTACATAATGGAACCTAGTCTCATTCTGTCTACATGATCCTTAAATTTTTGCGGTGGCAGCCCTTAGTCAAAGGATCGGCAATCATCAATTCAGTGCTAATGTGTTCAATGACCACTGTTTTATTTTTAACACGTTCTCTTATGGCTAAGTACTTTATGTCGATGTGCTTGCTTCGACTCCCACTTTTATTGTTTTTAGCCATAAAGACAGCAGCTGAATTATCACAGAATATCCTCAATGGCCTAGAAATGGAATCCACAACTCTAAGCCCAGAAATGAAACTCTTCATCCAAACACCATGTGAGGTGGCCTCAAAACAAGATACGAACTCAGTCTCCATAGTGGAAGTAGCAGTCAAAGACTGTTTTGCACTTCTCCAAGATACAGCTCCACCGGCTAGCAAGAAAATATATCCTGAAGTGGATTTTCTTGAGTCCATGCAGCCAGCATAGTCTGAATCAGAGTAGCCAATGACTTCCAGATTGTCAGTTCGTCTGAACATAAGCATATAGTCTTTGGTCCCTTGAAGGTACCTCAACACTTTCTTTGCAGCTTTCCAGTGGTCTAAACCTGGATTACTCTGATAACGCCCCAACATTCCAACTATGTATGTAATATCAGGTCTAGTGCAAACTTGAGCATACATCAAGCTTCCGACTGCAGAAGCATAAGGAATGTTTTTCATTTGTTCTTTTTCAAAGTCATTTTTCGGGCATTGATCCAAATTGAATTGGTCGCCCTTCACAACAGGAGCCACACTAGGTGAACAATCTTTCATCCGAAATCTCTCTAAAACTTTCTTAATATAGGTTTCTTGAGATAATCCTAAGATCCCACGAGATCTATCTCGATGTATCTTGATGCCGATGACATAAGATGCATCACCCATATCCTTCATATCAAAGTTTTTAGATAGAAATTGATTCACCTCATATAGTAAACCCCTATCATTGGTTGCAAGTAATATATCATCCACATACAGAATGGATGTATCTTGATGCCGATGACATAAGATGCATCACCCATATCCTTCATATCAAAGTTTTTAGATAGAAATTGATTCACCTCATATAGTAAACCCCTATCATTGGTTGCAAGTAATATATCATCCACATACAGAATGAGGAAACAAATATTGCTCCCACTAACCTTCTGTATATACATTGATCCATGACATTCTCGACAAAACCAAATGAAGAGATGACATCATGAAACTTTAAATACCATTGACGGGATGCTTGTTTCAATCCATATATAGATTTCTTAAGCTTGCACACAAAGTGCTCACCACCACTAGAGGAAAATCCTTCAGGTTGTTTCATGTAAACCTCTTCCTATAGGTCACCATTGAGAAATGTTGTTTTCACATCCATTTGTTGCAACTCAAGATCAAAATGTGCAACTAATGCCATAATAATGCGAAGAGAATCCTTCTTGGAGACGGGAGAGAATGTCTCTTTGTAATCGATTCCTTCGCGTTGAGTGAATCCCTTAGCAGCGAGTCTTGCTTTATCTTTTAATGTTGCCTGATGAGTCTTTCTTTGTCTTAAAAACCCATTTACATCCAATGGTTCGAGCACCATCAGGCAACGGAACAAGATCCCAGACTTCGTTCGATGCCATAGAATTCATTTCTTCATTCATAGCATCGTACCACAATTTTGATTCACTACAGCTTATGGCTTGTGAAAAGGTTTCAGGATCACTATCGGCTCCAACATTAAACTCCGATTCTTGCAGATAAACGAAATAGTCACTAGGTATTGCTGATCTCCTTATTCTAGTTGATCTTCTTAAGGTGTCACTTTGGAGAGTGTGTTGGTCAGGAGACTGATCAACATTTTCCCCTTGTTCCACTTGAACAATATGATCATCTAGATTGTTATCAGCATTCTGTGGATTCTCATGAATTGGTTGTTCAACACCCATTGGATCTTGAGGGGTGCGAATGACCAATGGATCTCTTGAATAAGAGGGTTGATCATTAATGTGATCATTCTCAAGAATTATATCTTGAGAACTTTCACTCCCACTAATCAAGTCATCCTCAAGAAATTTGGCATTTCTTGATTCCACAATCCTAGTGCTATGAGATGGACAATAGAATCTATATCCTTTGGATTTTTCGACATACCCAATGAAATATCCACTTATAGTTCTTGGGTCTAGTTTCTTTTCTTGTGGATTATAAACTCTTACTTCAGACGGGCATCCCCAAACGCATATATGTTGCAAACTCGGTTTCCAACCTTTCAATAATTCAAATGGCGTCTTTGGGACGGCCTTGGTTGGAACTCGGTTTAATATATACACTGCCGTTTTAAGAGCATCTATCCACAAGGATTTAGGAAGCTTGGAGTTGCTTTGCATACTCCTAACCATGTCCATTAAAGTTCGGTTTCTTCTTTCAGCCACACCATTTTGGTCCGGAGAACCAGGCATAGTGTATTGGGCAACAATCCCATGTTCCTGAAGAAACTTCGCAAAAGGACCTAAAGCTTGTCCATTCTCAGTGTATCTACCATAATATTCACCACCTCTATCAGTTCTCACGATCTTAATTTGTTTATCACATTGTTTTTCTACTTCAGCCTTAAAAATTTTAAAGGCATCCAATGCTTCGTTCTTATTATGAAGCAAGTAGATATACATGTATCGTGAGTAATCATCAATAAAGGTGATGAAATATTTCGGACTATGCATATCCATATCTGGACAGCATATATCTGAATGTATGATTTCTAATAATGTAGTACTCCTCTTGTCACCCTTTTTAGATTTGTTTGTCTGCTTGCCCTTAATGCAGTCAACACAAGTCTTGAAATTAGTAAAATCCAAAGTACTAAGTACTCCATCTTTTACTAATCTCTTAATTCTATCAATGGAGATATGTCCTAGTCTCCGATGCCACAAAATAGAGGAATTATCATTTATAACACATCTTTTAATACCCGCGTGAACATGCATAGTAGTGTTACGATTGTTTTGTAAAGCAATTGAGAAAAGACCATCAATCATTGTACCTTTCCCAACAACATTGGATTTATAAAGTAACTTTATTGAATTATCCAAAAATTGGAAGGAATATCCAAACGATACAAGACTTTTGAAACTGAAATTAAATTCCTAGAAAAACTAGGAACATAAAAAGTCTTTTCCAAAACTAAAACAAAACCACTAGCTAAATGCAGAATGCAAGTCCCGACAGCCTCCACATGTGAACGCATCTTGTTTCCAGAATAGATGCTTTGCTCACTTCCTATCGACTTCCTTAGATTTTGCATATCCTGTAGGGTATTTGTCACATGGATTGTAGAACCAGAGTCAATCCACCAAGTGTTATAAATCGTATTTACCATATTAGATTCATAACAAACAAAAGAGATAGGAATACCTTTCTTTTCAAGCCAATCCTTAAATTTAGTGCAATCCTTCTTCACGTGTCCCTTCTTTTTACAGAAGAAACACTTGGATTCTTTCTTAATGTCAGGTTGGGGTGAAAGTTTTCCTTTCATCTTCCCCTTGACTTTGGCTTGCTTGGGAGACTTCTCTTGTGCAGTTAACAGAACATTTTCACTGTTTTCCATCAACAACCTTCCTTCCTCTTGAACACACATGGTCAATAATTCATTGAGTGGCCATTTATCTTTATGTGTGTTATAAGAGATTTTGAAAGGTCCATATTGCTGTGGAAGATTGCATAAAATAAAGTGCACAAGAAAGTTATCAGATATATCCACCTCAAGTGTTTTCAGCCGAGTCGCTATGTCCCTCATTTTCATGATGTGCTCTCGCACACCTTTCGCACTGGTGAGTCTAAGTGATGAGAACTACATTATCAGGGTGCTTGCAAGGGCCTTGTCTGAAGTTGTAAATTGTTCATCAATTGCCTTAAGTAGGTCCTTGACTTTGTCATGCCCTTCAATCGAACCACGAATATCGGTACAGATTTTTGTCTTTATGAAAATAACGCAGAGGCGATTAGATCGCTCCCACTTCTCATAAATAGCAATCTCATCCGGTTCACTGAATTCATGAATAGCCGTGGGGTCATTTTTCCTTATGGCATAATCAATGTCCAGCCACCCTAAATAAAAGAGAACTCGTTCTTTCCAGACTTTGTAATTATCTTCCCTAAGTTCGGGGATATCACAATGCTTATCAGATAAATTACCAGGTTGTACTGCATAGAATAAATAAATAACATGCTTATCACTAAATGTTTTGAGTTAAAATCATATTTACCAATGTAAATCATGAAAAAAAAAATCTAGCGACATAAAACTTGTGTGGGCTAAAGTCTTAATTCTATTAGATTTTTATAAAAGATTTGATAAAACTATCAGATAAATTTTCCTTAACTCCTGTGGGTAAATTAAGGAAAATGTAGTATGATATATTATCCCAATTAATTACATAAACATAACAAAAATCCCTGTGGGGTAAAATTTATTATGCTCATATAATTAATCACAATTTATGTCCTTAATGTGATCCAAATCCACTTAATGCATAATTTTTCATAATTAAGGGTGCTGTGGCTAAACCTTAATTATTTAAAATTACACGGTTCACTGGACGAAAATTTTGGCTTTACTTAATATTTGATATAATAATTAAAATTGACCAATCAACATTGTCTAAGAGTTAATAGCCGGTATATGAAGGACTCTCTTAAATCTTGTATTCATATGTCAAATCATAATTATTATTCAAATTAATGAAAACTTTATAAGCCAAAATTTTATTTATGGAATTTAATTTGTTCACCAATTATGGAGGCAATGTACTAAATATGAACAAACTATCTCTTATTTGCATAACAATAACATCAAACATAACAATTAATTGCATGCAAATAAGAAAATTAATCAGGATAACATATTTGCAAAAAATATGCAAAACATGCAAATATCCAAAATTTGGAAAACAAATCTATAGAGATCAAAATTTACCAAATTCCTAAATTCAGAATATTGCAGAATCGAAAAAGCCCTTAATTTTGAAAATTCGAAAATTTCAAATCGGCCCCAGAAAGTTTCCAGATTTTCGAAATTTACCCAAAAAATTACAATTTTCGAAATTGCCCAAATTACCCCAAAACTCCAAACCCTAGCCCTCCTTTCCATATCCCGCCGCCGCCGCCAAATTCCGGCCGAACACCGACGACCGTCGAGAACCAGATAACGGCCGACCCCAGCCGCACCTTCACCGCCTTACATATCGCCGGAATCGTTCGGTTTTTGTTTTGAAAAAAAATCGCGAACGAGTTCGACGGAGAAGAAACGCGATTCCGCGAAATTCAAACGATTCATGGTCGATTGATGCCACCACTGATATGAGAACACGATATATGACTTTTCCCCTCAGTAGCCGCCCCCTGAATGGCCGAGAATTCGTCGGATTTTGGCCGGAAATTTTCGAAAAATTCGCATCCGAAAGGACACGATTTTCCGACCAAAATCGCAAAGTTGGTAGCCGGAGAAGGGTGGCGTGAGGTCGGCGTGTTGTGGGCTCTCGGTTGGTGACATCAATTTCCGGTGATGAGCGTCGGTCGACGGCCAATTAAGGGTGGTGGTTAGGAGATTAGGGTTTATACACAATAATTTCGAAAATTGTACAAAAAATTCATAAATTGGGATTCTTAAAATTTTATGAATCAAGGCAGAAATAAAACCGCTCTGATACCAACTGTAAGAATTAAATCATGTTTGACTGAATAACATGATACTGAATGCGGAAAATGGATCAAAAATTACCTCCAGCCATTGATTCTGATGCGGAACTTTAGACAGCACGATCAACGAACTGAATTGCTACAGAGTCTTCTAAGCACTCCAGACCTCACAATAGATGGTATGAATGATTTATGGTGTGTGCGCTTAGGGACCCTAGAGCCACTATTTATAGATCATTTGTGACATCAACATATCTATCAAGATTGTGACAAATCTCGATAAGATACATCTTTAGGTATTTTGATTGATTCAAACTCTTATAGATTGTGCACATCTGAATCTTTCAATATTTGGCCACTTAATAAAGATAAAAAGATGTGCATGATCAAATCTCAATCAAAATCTATATGTGCCACTTAATGAGATAATATTTTTGATATCCGGATAAAATATTTCTAATATCCTATAGTTCGGACATCAATTTATAGATCGAAAATATAGATATGTGCATTAAAAGTGTTTTGAAAAGCAGCACGTAATATCAAAATGGCATACCGCACCTAAGTTGGATCAACACAGAGCAACGCTGCGTGCTGTTTCACATCGCGTGCGATCTGATATGTGAAAACATGAGATACAATAACTCTGGTTCTTGAAAAATTGTAGCACCGAGAATTATTTACATGTCATGAAGTATATTTTATGATTAAAGGTTAAAGTTCATTTAAAGTTTTGATATCGAAATTTAAAATGTATCTTGAATATTGCAATTTTCAACGGATGAGGACGTATATTTATTACTCATTATAAAGGGTTCGAGCCTGCTGAGTCTTTAGACTTATTAGATTTGATTGTGTGCAGGTGATAGTGAGGTAGAGGCTCGAGGTGACGATGTTTGAGGAGCTCGGACACAGGCAGCGCACTCCCGAGACCTTTCTCAGCTTCCGCATTAGTCATTCTTTTTATGAAAATTTTGAAGGATATTTTACATTAAAAAGTTTGAAAAAAATGCATTTGAGACGTTAAAATTTGAAAGCTAGTTTTGTTGGGATTTATGTATCTTGTTCGATATGTCGCTTATTCGATTTTCAGATGCATGATAGTTACTTTCAAGTTTTGCAATACTAAAAAATATTACAACTTTATTTAAAGAAAAATGTTTTTGAAAAGTTGGTCGTCATAGAGGCATTTTCCACTTACGAGCCAGCAGCAGAACAAGAGGCCACATGCTGGACCATCCAGGCCATAGAGACCATTAGGGAAGCCACCACCCGATCTATAGCACCATTAGCAGAGGATAAACAATTGTGTAAGGAGGGTCAGCGCAGATAGTATGGAAGTGCATGACCAGAACAAACATGTACTTCAAGTGTGGAGCCATGGGTCACTTAACGAAGGATTTGCCTCCTATGAAGAATCCAATACTTGG
Source organism: Dorcoceras hygrometricum (assembly GCA_001598015.1). Classification (NCBI taxonomy): domain Eukaryota; kingdom Viridiplantae; phylum Streptophyta; class Magnoliopsida; order Lamiales; family Gesneriaceae; genus Dorcoceras; species Dorcoceras hygrometricum. Next base: position 332,192 of record KQ993852.1, read on the forward strand.
TAGAATCTTTGTGATGCAGGCTGAGCAGGCAGATCCAGACTTTATGTGTGAAGGTTCCGTTATCCTAATCATAATTTATTAACATGCAATTAGGTCTCAATCATAAACAGCGGAAAAACGGGTTAACATTTTTTTGCGTTTTTGGGCTTGTAACATTTGTTTCGGGATGACCTCCCCGTAAATCATGCATATCAGAAAACTCAAATACTCAAAATAACTCAAATATATTCACAACAAATGTAACAAGTTAATCCCGTACAATCCAAATGTTGTAACAACAATATCCCAGCAAAATATCATAAAGCCGATGGGGCTTGATAAATACATACTACAGTTACTAAGGGCATTCCCCGATACAAAACCAACGTCAACTATGTATATATACTATCTAGAAGACAACAAAAATATATACCCAAAATAAATGAGCCCACTCTCACGGAGCTCTGGTACTTCCTAGCGCCTCCTATCTAGCGCCTAAAGTAAATCCACATGTACTACCTGTCATGTCCACACATAAAAGACACGACAGCCCCCTTTCGGGGTCAGTAACTCGAGTACGAGACATCAAAGAAAATCACAACGTAAAGACATAGAAATGCAATGAAGTCGTGCATGAATGCATTGCATGTACAGGTACAAAATCTCAGGATATCAGGAATCAAAGAATCGATATAGCAAATCCACATGCTCGAGCTAGTTCACCCTCTGTGAACCGTGTCAAGGGATATATCTCCCATCCCGAAGCCAGCAACTACCTAAACCGGATCGAATCAGGGTGTCCAAAATCCTCATGGCACACATCATAGTATCATATACAGATCTTAATCGAATATACACGGTCATGAAAGACAAATAGGCTCAAGATGATGTGTTCAGTAGCATTGATGTGACTAACTAAAATCAAATGTGTGTTGACGAAAGAAATATTTTGTTTTGCACATCAATTACCAACTGATAATATGCAAGTCAGTACATAATATCACGTAATTCAACAAATAACAATAAACCATACACAATTCTATCACAAGTCTCTGTCAGACATCGTGAAATTAAATGATCTCTATGTACCTCAATCCAGCAATTATCAGTAATTCTAGTCTCAAGAACTCCTGAATACTCCAATCCCAGATAAATAACCTGAATATCAAATTAAATGACCTTAAATACTAGAAAATCTCAAATCATCATTTAAAGTCAATTTACTTTCCAAATTTCCTATTTCAACATATTAAATTCCTAAAATCACATATTGTCTTTGGCTATACTAATTCCCAAATCACATACAATCTACTTAATCCTCATCTTATCGAATAAGTAACTATACCATACATAATTTCCAATTTCCCTTGTTATATTTTCTAACTGTGCTCAAAATCCCGATCAATACCTCAACTTGAAGTCAATCTTTGACCTGCAATTACAATTGAAATAAATATCAGTATCACATATTACAGATCCAGATTTTCGACATAAAAGCTGGAAACAAGGCTGAATAAAAACCTCATCGACCTGAACATTCAAACTCCGACGACAACAGACGGCGATGACAGCGGTCTCCGGTGACTTTTCGACAGTCGCAACAAAACTTAACAAAATTATTATAGAAACGTCGGTCCCATCGAGAGGGTTCTGAATATGTATCTCTTTTTAGTTTTTCGACAACGAGGTGACCAGAATCGACGAAAGAAAGTAACGGTATCCGACGGGTTTCCGGTAATCGCACTAAAAACGTGCAAAAGTGGTACAGAAATGTAGACCTCATCGAGAGGATTCCGAATCTATGTTCCTTTTAATTTTTACCGCAACGAGGTGGTCGGAATAGGATAAACATGATAGGAGTCGGAAAAATGGGAGAGGAGAGAGAATTTGGGAAGAGATTCTGACTTTACGTTTATCCAATTTTTTTATTTCATTATTGTTTATTTTGTTTTTCAATATGATATGGACCCTACACTATGCTCATTACAGGTAACCAAATTATTTCAGCATTTTTTTATAATTATTAAAGATGCTAAGCTTGAACCATCTAGAGCTTTCAGGAATTATATGAATATCTTGTGGCATTCTTCCATATATTCTGTGTATGAATTTCGAACCTTGTGTTGGCTTAGTATGGCTACAATAGTGGATTGTAAGATGCTATTTGAGGGTACGGTGCAGGAAAATATATATTTCTCGGGTGTAGCCACGTATGCCTTGTTAGACACAGAAGCTACACACTCATTTATTGTAGAATCCTTTAAGCGGACGGGTATCACATATGAGCAACTGAGCCCGGGGTACAACGTGACAATCCACCTGGGAGAGGAGATGGATGTACTCAACTTGTTAGGAACATGGAGCTTAGATTGCAAGGGGATCTCGTTCAAGCATATCTTATTATCTTGCCTATACTAGAGTTTGGCACTATTCTGGGGATGGATTGGCTGACTGCGAACGGAGCTTCAATTGATTTCTCAAAGGATAGTGTTGATTAGACTGCCCAATGGAAGTCGTTTAGCTTCGAGACATCTAAGCACATATCATTGCGACGACTGATATCATTCAGGCTAGGAAACTCAGGCTACCAAGGATTCTTAGACAACATTATCTCAACCTCGGAGCCATCTAGTCAGTCGATTGAAGACACAAGTAGTTAGGCATTTGCCCATATGTGTTCCGTGATGACATTGTTGGTATTACACCTGAGATAGGTGGAATTTTCTATCGAGTTGTTCCCTTGGCCATGACCAAAACTTTTAGAATTGGCCCAAATGTTAAGAGGGCTGCAAATGATCAATAGAAAAACTTATCCAATCTTCTTTTGATGTCAAATCAAATTTTACTAGCAAGCCGTTAAAGATTAGTTGCAGATTAATAATATCCATACCAGTGAAATCTATAATATTGGACGTGACTATTTTAACTACTCGAATGATTATTATCGTGGCCTTTTACTTTCTAATTCAAACAACGTGATCTTTGCTTTATCATCTCCCCTTTCCGCAAGTCCAGGTCCTTTTATAGACAAATACATCAACAATTAAAATCTTCGAATAGAAAAATAGCAACAAACTTAAACACTAGATCCACACCTCGCCGTTTTCCAAAAATATTGACCTCGTCCTTTTTCTGTTTTACCCTACCTTAATAATAGGATTAAAGGGCTTTTTGCAATGGACGGGTTTTTCACGGTTTATAATAGAAATAAAAAAATTCGATAAAATATTGTAAAATACGGGATATTTAACAATTTACCGTATCATGCTGTCTGATAGGACGTGATAAAAGATAATCACGCCCTCTCAATCGACGTGATTAAATTTTTTTTTTAAGGAAGCCACGCCCATATGAAAAGCGTGACTTCAAATTATTATTATTTTTAAAAAAAAAAAGCATGGTCCCAGAAAGAGGAGGGTGAAAGATTTCCAGTTAACAAATCATTTTATAATGAATTCGGTCTTCATCAGAGACTAAAAGATTTCCAGGTTTTCAATCCGTTGTATAAGCAAAACATGGCATCCAAACAATACCACATAGTGATGTTTCCATGGTTGGCTTTTGGCCATATGATACCGTTCCTTGAGTTATCAAAGAAATTGGCCGCAAAAGAAATCTTGATTTCATATGTTTCCACCCCAAGAAACCTGCAGAGACGGCCTCCAATTCCATCGAATCTGCAGCCTAGAATAAATCTTGTGGAGCTCCAGTTGCCAAGGGTCGAGGGCTTGATCAAGGCCTCAATGCAAAGCTGTTGGTGGAAAAAGAAATTGGCTATGAGGTACAAAGAAACGAAGATGGCTCATTTAGTCGTGAAGCTGTCGCAAGATCAATGAGACTGGTCGTGGTGGCACCGGGAGGGGAGAAGTTCAGGGCCAAGGCAGCGGATATGACGGGTTTTCAACAATCGCAAGAGCGAGGAAAAAAAAACATGGTCCCCAATACCTTTTTGTCCATTTTGACAGTATCTCTTCTTGGTTTTTGAAATGAAGTTGTTTGTATATAATGGCCCCCCATCCTTGTATTGATGGGGAAAGGAAACTCACAAGGGTATCCTGCACTCTCCTCTTTCTTAGGGATCATGCTTTTTTTTATGATACCATAAATTATTAAATATCCCGTATTTATAGTATTTTATCAATTTTTTTATTTCTATGATAAACAGTAGAAAAACCAGAAAAGTGTTTTTGAAATGATTATTTGCTTTTGCTATATGGTGATTCTGAGACTCAGATCCCACCATTTCTCTAGCGTTAATCATAATAGACTAGAGGATGGGGATGGTACCGTCAATCTAAACTCAAGTATTACTCGAACATAGGCCATACTATTTTCAACTCGATGGCAATTAATATAATATAATGGCATGAAACCAAATTCAACTCCAATTCATTATTGAACAGTTGTTTTACATAAAATACCCACATGAAACAGATTTTAAACATCATAACCCCAGTTCACAATTCAAGACGGCAGCGGAACATCCATCTAGAAACCTCCACGGAGACGCAGGACAAGGTGAAGGGTAGACTCCTTCTGAATGTTGTAATCTGCAAGAGTCCTACCATCCTCCAGCTGCTTGCCAGCAAAGATCAACCTCTGCTGGTCCGGTGGGATGCCCTCCTTGTCTTGAATCTTGGCCTTGACATTATCAATGGTGTCTGAGCTTTCGACCTCCAAAGTGATGGTCTTTCCAGTCAAAGTTTTCACGAAGATCTGCATACCACCACGCAGCCTCAGCACCAAGTGCAGAGTCGATTCTTTCTGGATGTTGTAGTCGGCCAAGGTTCGGCCGTCCTCGAGCTGCTTTCCGGCGAAGATCAACCTCTGCTGGTCTGGCGGGATGCCTTCCTTGTCCTGGATCTTGGCTTTCACATTATCGATGGTGTCGGAGCTTTCAACCTCAAGGGTGATGGTCTTGCCCGTAAGGGTCTTAACGAAGATCTGCATGCCACCACGGAGGCGGAGGACCAAGTGGAGGGTGGATTCCTTCTGGATGTTGTAGTCGGCCAAGGTTCGGCCGTCTTCGAGCTGCTTTCCGGCGAAGATCAACCTCTGCTGGTCTGGCGGGATGCCTTCCTTGTCCTGGATCTTGGCTTTCACATTATCGATGGTGTCGGAGCTTTCAACCTCAAGGGTGATGGTCTTGCCCGTAAGGGTCTTAACGAAGATCTGCATGCCACCACGGAGGCGGAGGACCAAGTGGAGGGTGGATTCCTTCTGGATGTTATAGTCGGCGAGGGTGCGGCCATCCTCGAGCTGTTTACCCGCGAAGATCAGCCTCTGCTGGTCTGGTGGGATGCCCTCCTTGTCCTGGATCTTGGCCTTAACGTTGTCGATGGTGTCGGAGCTCTCCACCTCGAGAGTGATCGTCTTTCCCGTTAGGGTCTTGACGAAGATCTGCATGCCACCACGCAGACGGAGCACCAGGTGGAGGGTCGACTCCTTCTGGATGTTGTAGTCGGCGAGGGTGCGGCCGTCCTCGAGCTGCTTCCCGGCGAAGATCAGTCTTTGCTGGTCTGGGGGGATCCCTTCCTTGTCCTGAATTTTGGTTTTGACGTTGTCGATGGTGTCTGAGCTTTCCACCTCTAGGGTGATGGTCTTGCCGGTCAAGGTTTTCACAAAGATCTGCATCTGCAACAGCATGAAATCATCAGAAACATATTCACAGAGAACAGATCTATAGAATTACGATCTAAAAAAAATTATCAGGAAGAGGAAACGATTTCAATGAGAATATCAATTATCAGATCACATCCACAAATCCGACATACTTTTCATACAACAAAATTTATGGAGACCCGAGCAGATATCTTGCTCTGATTTGAGAAAACAGTAATCAACCGACCCATTAAAACAACAAAAATTGAAACTTCTGTTTTGATAAAGAGATCCGAATACCCAAATCATACAGGAAAATCCTGTACCACCAGATCCAACAAACCAACCCCAACTTCAATTGAAAATTTTAATCGCCCAGATCCAAAGATTTGGGAAAAAATCAACAGCAAACAGTTGCCAAGAATTAATCATTGATCAAAAACCAAAACAGGTTGAACAAAAAACTCCATAAACTAAAGAACAATGGAGACGTAAGAAACCTTGAGATGATAATGAGAAGAACCAGAGAGAACGATTAAAATTCGTGGATATGAATGAATTCGGATGAGAAGGGAAGCCTGTTTATATAAGCCAGGGACCGATACAAATGTCCAATAAATTGAAGACACGTGTACCTTATTGCGTAGTATACAAAGCCAGAGCCTACACGCAAACTACCGTTGATTTTTCTTTTGATCTCTTCGAGAATAATAATGGCCCGTTGATTTCTGTGGGCGGGCGAAAGATGGATACCGTATTTAGACTTTAGTCTTTAGAGGGCAACATACTTTTTTGTTTCAGAATTGTAAATACTTCTTTACTTATTATTTAAAAGATATTATATTTTTTCATATGTAATAGTTTTGTTTCTTTAAGTACTGAAATTACTTTTAAGTAGTAGGCTCCACTTGCACTATAATTTTTAAAATATGTTAGTATTTTTAAAAATTAAAAATATAAAATATATGTTTGATAAAATTTTTGCTAATCTTTTTTAAAAATGTTTTCTAAAAGGTGTTCTTTATACATGCTTTAAAACAGGTGCAAGATGTCTTTGTAAATCATCGGATCCAAATATTCTTTTGTTTCGTATCTCCCTTAGTCAAAATATTTCTAAAAAATACATAAAAAACCCTTAAACCTTTTCTACCTTTTTGTTAATGAAATTATGTTTCAAAATAGTATCAGAAGCTACGAATATAGTTTTAAAAAACATATGGAAGATGTTTTTTTGGTAAAATGGATCTAATATGCGGTAAATTAGGACAAATTGAGTTTGATCTCAAAATGAGTTAATTTCTAAATATTCACCCTCAAATCTTCCGTAGATTATCGTCCAAACACATTTTTAGCTATAAAAATATTTTTTTTAAATAATTATCCAAAACATGTACTTACTCTTAAAATAACTTCAAATCTTTTAAAAAAATAATTTTAAAATATTTTTATAAATTTTTTTTGAAAACTTATCCAACCACAACCTTATATATATATATTTAGAAAAATAATACACCAAGTCCGTACTCGGAGGACACCAAACAAACCTTAGAATTTTGTAAACAAAAAGGGCTCTTGATTCCAAAGAAAATACTCCTACCAAATACAAAAAATATCCTTATCTTATGTTATTATTTAATAAAAGTATCCAAAATTTTATTTTAATATATTTTTTATCTTGTTTTTTGCATTTGGAATCTGAACTTCCAAAAGTTTTATAAAACTTATAAACTTATTTTTATCTACCTATATTTTCAAATCTTTAGATGACTATATACTTCTAAATTTTTTTAGAGTTACTATTTTTAAAGTAAAAATATATATCATATTTTAAAATTATTCTAAAATATTATGATGCAACACGCGTCACAATGATATTCATAATATGTATTAAACACATATTTTAACAATGAGCATAATTATTATCTCAAAACATGCGCGTATTCATTTCTTAATAAATAAACAAATATTACTTCTTGGAATTTGTCCATATATATGTAAGATGGAGAGGCTAGGAAAAACAGCATATCGAGCCTAAATTGAAACTAGGGGTGAGTATTCGGTCGGTTCGGTTACCAACCGAACCGAACTTTTTTAAATAACCGAATCGACCGAATTATTTTTAATAACCGATAACAACCGAAATCGAAAAAAATCGGTTATTTGTGTCGGTGACCGAAATAACCGATGTTGGAAAATCTTTTGAAAATCGTGGAATAAATATATAAATAATATAATATATATTATTAAATAATATAAATATATATAAAAAAATAGTTCATATATAAATATCGGTTATTTCGGTTAACCGAATTCCGGAATTGAAAAACCGTAACCGAACTGAAATAACCGATTTAACCGATTTTTTTTAAAATAAAAACCGATTAACCGAAATAACCGAACCGATTTAATAATTCGGTTTGGTTTGATCGGTTAATTAGTTTAATCGATGTTTTGCTCACCCCTACTTGTTAATCAGTTTCTTGTCAAAATTTTATTTGTTTCAAATCTCTCCTCTAAATTTCATTTGTTTCAACTATCCGTTAGCCACACATGATATTGCACTCCAAAACCTTGAACAAATAGCCATTAGAAACCAGCATATATACATCCCAGCCAACGGCTCACTGTTCCAATAACCTGCAATGCAATCTCCAGCAGCATGCCCATGACGACATGGAATCTGAAGAAACGAGGCCATTCTTTTCGCCATTAGAAACCAGCTAGGTAATCTTCCAATAGCTCCCAAAAAGGGTAGGTCAAAATTTCAAAATCCTCCAAGAAAAGGATGTAGACGATTGGCCGTTTCAGCAAACATCCATGTTTCGTGAAGTGGCATCAAATAATTGGGACACATGCAAGACTTCTCCACCACCATCTTGTCTTCTTCTTCATGGGAGGGTATCTATAAGTATAAGGGACATCTTTGGATTTCTCTCGCTGATGATGGTAATTGACGCCTCTTGGATAATTTAGGCACAGTACGTAACAGTCTGCCTTGTTCCCCGAGTGAAAATGGAGTATTGATGATGCGGATAGATCTAAATTTGGTCATGATAATTTAAGATTTAAGTTACAGGAATAAAGATATGGTTAGGAACAATTGAATTCCTCTGCAATGGACCAATACTTGATTTTTGAACCAAAGCAAGACTCGTAAATGTTATTCCAGTATTTTCAACAGCTACCAGTTACTTCTCATCTGGAAATACTAACATAGTTACAAATAGAGTGCCTGAAGAGTAAAACAAAACACCCAATTATCCAACAAAGTTACAAAATCGAAAATCAAATCACCCTAAAAAGACACAAGCTCCGCACACTAGCACATAACGATAGGACCCAATAATATGGTGGCACTTATCATTTTGTGCCAAGTGGACCCATCATCGATGAGACGGTCGCCATGAGTTCCCTCAATAATATGAACCGAAGTCATGAGAGTTTCACCCGTTGCACATAATGTGTATCAGTGGATAACATAGCTTTCCGGCAATCAAGTCTCCCAATAATATGAGCCAAACATTGATTACGGGTAGCGTTCATCATGTATCCACCGATGATATGCAGCTCCATGTCGCACAACTCCACAGTTCTAGATAAGAAAATTTACGGCCATTGTCTAGATCTGAAATTCCAATCCAATCACCATTGTTTAGATCTAAGATTCTAATCCAACAGTTTACATCTGAAATCCAATATGACGACTATTGTAGATATAAAATTTCAATCCCACGATCATTGGTTAGATATGAAACTCAATCCGACGAAAATTATTAGATCTGAAAATTCAATAATATGGCCATTGTTTAGATCTCAAAAGAAAATCCAACTACCATTGTTTCGATTTGAAAATCCAATCTAACGATCATTGTTTAGATGTGAAAATCCAATCTGAAGGTGTTTAGATCTGAAATTTCAACCCAACAGCCGTCTTTTAGATCCGAAAGTCCTATCCGATGGTCATTGTTTTATATCTGAAAATCCAATCAAACAGTAATTCTTATCTTAAAAGCCGTTATATATGTGATGATAATCATACTTTAAAACACCACATTTACATTTTCACTAACAGCAAGTTGTATTCTCATTCCCAATTTCATGCATCATTCTCTAGTTCATCTTCACTTTTAGACGTCGGAGATGAAACTCATATGGATTGGATAAATGATGTTAACAATTATGAAAATAAAAGAAAGACAATATTGAATGTTATAGCTCAAGTCATATATGAAGCAAGAAGTCATATATGGAGGTTCAATTCCAGGTCATATAGTAATTCATCGTGAACGAGAAATCACTGTTCGTAATTTGTTCAATGATTAGTTTTCTGATAATCTAACATATAACGAAGCTATGTTTCGACAATGATTTTGAATGTCTCGAAATCTTTTCCATCGTATAGTTGATGTGGTGAAAATCATGATTTTTATTCCACACAACGACCTGATAGTGTGGGGCACCTTGGGATCGACTATACAATAGGCAACAGCTGCATTGCGTCGAGAATATGCTTTACCTGCGGATGCTACTACTAAAACATCAAAACTGGACAGTCAACTGCAATTGAACGCATGCAACTCTTTGTCGAGCTATTTTCTCAGGCAATGCTTGAGTCACCTACTGCCATTGATATTGCAAATTTACTCCATATTGCTAACAAAGAGGATTCCTAGAATGCTGGGAAGTCGTGACCGTATGCATTGGAAGTGGAAAAATTGTCCAACGGATTGGACATGTCAATATGCAGGTCGCGGAGTATCTCCAACAATCATTTTAGAAGCAGTGGTTGAATATGATCTTTGGATATGGTATGCATATTTTGGTATGCCCGAATCCAATAAAGATATCAATGTTTCACATTCATCCAATCTATTTTCCAACCTTGCACAAAGTATTGCTCCTCCAGCTCATTATACAATCGGAGGAAAAAAATATAATACGATATATTACTTAGCTGATGGTATTTAACCAAACTGGTCAACTATAGTCCGCGCGGTCAAAAAAAATATTTTGCAATGAAACAAGAGTCTTGTAGAAATATGGAGTGTGTATTTGGTGTTTTTCAGTCCCAATTTACGATCATTGTATCGCCAACTTGTGCTTGAAAGGAACAACAATTGCAAGATATAATGATATCATATATTATAATGCAAAATATGATTATCGAAGATGAACGAGACCTTAGTGCACCCATTCAACAAATGAGAGAAACACTTGCTCCGAACATAGAAATGATTGTTTATAAGCATATCCTATTTCAAGAGTTTCTCAGTCGATATGAAAAGATAAATTATAAAGATGCTCACCTTGCACTACGAAATGCTTGAATATTTAAAGTTAGATCGGCATTATATTATTCAATTAAACGCTATGTACTCAAATTATATATCTATTTTAAAATGAATCATCTATATTAAATTATCTGAAATGATTTATCACTGCTATTTTATTATTGGAATTAAAGTATTAATAATAAATATTTTGTCCAATTTATATATAGAAATTAATAAAAATATTCTAATAATATTTTTAATGTAAGATTTGAAACAAGTAACTTGGGCCATAATATGTCCCGACTCTAGAATCCTTGCCAGTAGTATTTCATCATTTTAATCGCTATTTTTCAGCCCTTCACCTTCTCCAGGTATCATCATCTGTCTTCGTTTTCTTTGATTTTGGATATTTTTTTGTCGATGATAAGTTAACTTTCCGTGAGGTGTCGTTGAATCTGCGATGATTTTTATTCCAATCTTGGCTGTCGTTCTGCTGTTAACTTTTTCACAGATCTATTCCTCTTGAGTGATTAAATTGTTGAGTGAGATTGAGGGAGGGCTTGGGCGTGGGTGGTGAGACGGTGCAGATATTTCTGGTTTCTGGGTGTTGCGCTGGTGCTTGGGGGTGACGGAGAGGCTGGGATGCTAGCTATGCATTCGCATGTGGCGGCTGCGGTGGAGGCTGGGATAGATTAACATCACACTCCAGTTTTAAAGAGTTAAATTTCACTGTTAGTTCATTTCATTGAGATTTTCACACACGGGATCTAAATTTATGACCGTTAAGTTGGATTTTGGTGTTGTTTTATTTCTTTTATTTATGTTTACTTGTTATTGTATGGATGATCATTGATGATTGTTTAATCTATTTGAAGTTGACCAGCAGCAGAAAAGTTTTCTGATGATCTGTTCGCTGTATATTTGTCCAATGATATTACTTTAGCCATTCTTATTCTTTGAAATTTGGCATTCTGTTCATATTCATGTCATCGTATAATATCGGTAGTCAGGTAATTGCAATGTGTTCTTATTTTAAATTATTGAGTTTTTTTAAAATTCCATTCTTTGTGGCTCTTCTCCACGTTATGATTCATGCAATTCCATTTATTTTAAACGTTGCTTTGAGTTTTGTGGTGGGTCAAAGATCTTGGTTTGGTAATATAATTCCTCAGAAGGCTCAGGGTTGGATTTAATTTCTAGTTGTTTAGTTGAGTTAATTTCTATTTATTCTGCTCTCTTGCGCAGAGATTTTCCTGCTATCAATTGCTGTTATCTGTAAATCATCCAATTCTTGATGATTTGATATCATTACAATAATGAATTAGGTTGCCACTTAGACTTGCTTCTGCCTCATTCTGAATTACTTCCGTTTCAATTTGAGATTCTTTTACTTTGTGAATTGTTCATAAGGTTCGCCAATAAGAGCCTAACCATATTCTTTCTTGGTCAAATATGCTAGTGTTTGGGGTAAAAAATGTCAGCAAAATACATCCTTTCCTCTATGGTGGGAACCGTTGTTTTGGTATATGTTGTTGACAATTTGATTGCTGATCAGAAGATTTTTGGAGGTAAATATTTGATGCATTAAACTCAAAACTCAGTTTATCTCATTGTCTGGTATCTGCAACCGGTTGGCATTTGCACTGTAGGTACTACGCCAAAGACAGTTTCAGATAAACAATGGTGGCTAGAGACTGATAAAAAGTTCCAGGCATGGCCTCGTACCGCTGGTCCCCCAGTTGTCATGAACCCGATCAGCCGCCAAAATTTCATTGTCAAGGCTAGTCTTGATGAGTGACACTGCCGAATCCCGGTCGGTCTTCTCATGATGTTTAGAGCTCATGGTTTGGTCATTGGCTACCAATTGATATGCTGTGGGGATATTTGTTTAATGCTTTTTTTTTTCTCTCCTCATGTTTCTGCCTTTCACAGGCGTAGACTTGCTATGCTGCACAAGAAGTAAATAATAATTGCTAAGTCCAATCATACTCTCATGGAATTCTATCTTTTAAAGATATCTTGTCTTTTGATTTTTGTTTCTGTGTTGACATTGGTTGGTGCTTGTTTTTTCCCTTCTAATTTTTTATTGGGATAGGGTTCGGAAGGGGTTACATTGTTTTCTTTTCTAAAGAGTTAACACATTAATGGGCTAACCCCTGTATAGGTCAGAGGCTTCTTGGCCCATACAGGTGGTAAATCGAGGGATATGCACGAGTAAGCCGGGGCCCGAGGGAGATGATCCATATAACGGACTAATTTCCAGAGCATACCCCCACAATATTTTAGTGGGGAATATGCTTCACACGAGAATCGAATCCGTGAAGTCGGGGAAGTTATTCCCACATTATCTCAGGTCTTACCAATTCGCCTGTGCCCCAGGAGGTGGGTTACATTGTTTTCTATTTAGATGGATGGTTTGTGTTTGTCAGATTTTAAATTTTAATTTTAGTTTAATTATGTTCAAAACAATAAGTAGTTTCAAAAGAATTTCCGACTGAAATGCAACACAATCTGTAACATATTAAATGAAATAAGAGCAATGTTTATAAAGTATGAATTGATTTCAACACGAAGAATTTTGCACTACATCATCACTATGGTGGCAAGCAGGCCAAAGATGAGATCACACAATGCTCATGATTTATGCTTAATATCCACAGAAAAACTGAGTCACGGTTTCTGTTCATGATTTATTTTATGATATGAAATATATGATAAAAGTAAATAAGAGTACAAATTCTTAGGGTATACCCAAAACTTATATCAGATGTTTTGGATGTTTTGTTCTAAAAAAAATTCAGATACAGTGGGATAATTTGCATTCTCCTGAACATGTCTTCAATCTATGACATTTCACCATAAAAAATACATTTGTTTTCCTCATCTTCAAAATGTGGTACACAGCTGCTTCGAAGGCCGACACTTTTGTTTTCACAAGAATCAAAGCGCCTCAATACCGTCTTCTGGATCCTTTCAAGATCGTTATCGATGCATTCATCGTCCTTCTCATATCAAGCAAGTCTCATATTCTATCTCATAATTGCCTTGCTGGTTCACAATTAAAATATAGGTACTTTAAACTCTCCTCTTCAAGCCCACATAATGAGATGATTTATCTTCAATGCATGTTTGTCGATCTTTTTTGTCACGAGCTTCGCATGTGCAAACAACCAGAGTGCAAACCTGAGCTTTGGTATCATGCTTGACTTCCATTTTAGTGTTTTCCATGGCCATCTCCCAGTTGTGGCACACAGAAGCTATTTGTTCTGCACATCTCATGAGCACTTCCACAGATATTATTCATTTTGCAAATTCCTCCCTCAGTAGTACCTGTATCAAGAACAAACTCATCACATATATTCAACAGTTTCTTTATCAAAGGTGAGTCATCATTATTTACTACCCTTTTTCCCCTACACTTATCAACTGTAGATATACATGGTTAACTCATTGGATTCAAAGGGTATCCTTCTTGTTGTGTATGTTCCATAGGACTTGTCCAAGCAAAGCTTTATTCCATCCTTTTAAATGCTTCAAGCCCATACCACCGATCTCCTTAGTTTATAGAACATGTTCCGTGCAATTGGTGGATGCTTTGTGTTCCACATGAAGTCGCTAAATATTCCATATATCTGTCAATAATACTTGCTAGTATTGGAAAGATAGATAACCAATAGCATTGATTTTTCTGTAACATCGATCTGATCAACTCTACGTTCCCAGTATGAGAAAGCGTTTCTCAACCAAAAGCAGCTTGTTTTGACACTAATCAAGTCTACCAACGTGCTGTAATCAGATACCTAAAGACTCTGTGGTTGCTAAAGGTATTCCCAAGTGGCGAAATGGATAATAATCTTTGTCGAAATCCTTCTCATAATTTATGTCTTTGTTATTTCATCCACTGCTGCCATATATATATATTAGATTTGAGAAAATTAGCTCTCAATCCAGCTGATCTACCAAAGTTTTCAAAGCACTTCATCAATATCTCGACTGTTTCACTGTTCCCTTGACGAATGTGTAATACCAATTTGTTCACATTTAGGATGCAATTTAAATGGTGGTTTTTTAGAGGCTTATTTCAAATCACAAAATAAATATAAAAGTAGCAAACGCTAAAGTGGACAAAGGATCCATTGGCTAATTTGAATGGATTGAGTTTACTTAAATATATTGCCATTTATTGTTCCTTCGTGTTGTAGCTGGCAAGCTCAATTTCTTGACATATTGTCCTATGGCATTTAAAAAATATATAACCCTGTTCAGTTTTATTTAAAGAAAGTTGACTTTCTGTTTTAGGAGAAAGAGAGTGAGTTAAGTTGGTTAATAATATGATGCATTATAATGATAATGCTTTGAAATCTTATTTTTCTATTTTGGACGTGCAAAAGACAAGTATGTGTTTAATGTCGAAGTTGAACCCAATGCTACTTGTATTTACGAAGTTGGGACGGATATAACTCTTGACATTGTTGGAACCGATTGCGTAGTCCCTGTTGATATGGGCGATGGACCTTTGGATGATAGAACCGTGGGTAATGAATATATTGATGGCAAAGTGAGAGACTACTATGATGAATATTTTGATTGAAATATTGTTTGTAATGAGGTATCCGAATACGTAAATAACATTTATCATTTCAGAATACATGATTGAGTACCGAGCCTGATCAAGAAAATGATGTGGAGCACATTGGTGTAGTGCGATTGGATGATAATGACCTTCGTGATGAATATGGAGCACATTGTTATGCAATCGGATGATATTGAGCTTCATGTGCAATCTAGCAGCGATACATATTCTTTTACTGATAGTTCTAACTTGTACGCTGGTCAGGAGTTCTCAAACAAGACTGTTGTGCAAAAAAAGTTACCCAAAATTGCTTTGAACTCTTCTTTCGAATTTGGAAGTGTCAAATCTTTTCCAAGTATATATGATGTTCGATGAGTAAATAAAGGTTGTACATGGAGATTCTGGACTTCAAAAGGTAGGGACCCAACAAATTTTTCCGATTAGTACCTACTACAACACATACACTTATTATTTGACAGGAAGGTGTACATAACCTGACAAGAAAGTTCATCTGTCGTTTGTGACATACTGGTAGAGAACTTTCAACGACAACAAGTGGCTCCTCAACCAAAATCTATTATGACAGTGGTGCAGAATAAATGAGTTGACATTACCATAAAGCCTGGATAGGCGAACAACTTGCTTACGATATATTTAGAGATGCTCTGAAAGAAAGTTTTGCTATTCTGCCTTCTTATCTGAGTATGATCGAAAAAATGAATTCAGGTAGCATAACTAATTTAGTACTAGATGAGGAGAGTCACTATAAATGCAAGAGAAAAGTTGTAAAACATTGATGGTACATGGTTGAAAAAAAAGTATGATGGCACTTTACTGCTGGCTTCGGCACAAAATGGGGATTTTCACCAGTATCCATTGGCATGGGACATTATTGATGTAGAATCTACTGCTTCATGGAGCTAGTTTTTGGCGAAGCTACTGGAAGTGTTAGAGTAGATGCCCAGCTAGCCAACTGTTGGTAGTGGGTTTTGTTGACTTGTGAACACAATATTTATTTATTTATATATTTTATATTTACGTGTCATTCTTTATCTTTGTTTTTATTGCGTAAAATTGTTGGATAACGACCTTGAATGCACTGTAGTATATGTTAGATATGATATTAGATTTGATGACTATCATGAAATATATCTAATAGTTACTGCGTGTTCTAAATGAGTTACTAGTCGATTGGACCGTCCAAAAGAGGATAAGGGCTGCCTGAGCTTGAGAGTAGCATCTGCAATGAAAAGTATCACGTTTCATTAGTGGGGAACGTGGAGATGTTTTGAGCATGCATGATGGATAGTTAACTGGTGATCTATCAAACTACCCTCGTTCGAGTTTCCAAACGGCTATCATTTATCGAGTGGATTAAGTCAGAGGTCTTGATTGTACGTATTAGTCCTCAATACTCAAAACATCATTGAGACTCTACATGCTTGTTGCCTCACTTTGACTAGTTTACCGACTCCATGAGGGTCATCAGGTGGCGAGGTTGGCTGAGGTCACGACGCATGTAGGATTCGATGTTTTGTTGTTGAGGATTCACTGCTCACCTTGGTGCGTGGATATCCTATGCTATCTGAGGAGATAATAGTGTGACAAATCTTTGGTCAGAGTACTAGATTTGCTTTAGGTAAATGGGTTTACCTAGTAGCACATGACATGTCACTATTTGATCTCAAAGATATATAAATGACTATCGAATCTTTAGCGACTCTTGTTTTACCAATGATCGTTGAT
This sequence comes from Dorcoceras hygrometricum, assembly GCA_001598015.1. Lineage (NCBI taxonomy): Eukaryota > Viridiplantae > Streptophyta > Magnoliopsida > Lamiales > Gesneriaceae > Dorcoceras > Dorcoceras hygrometricum. The sequence continues at coordinate 349,364 of KQ993852.1, forward strand.
TCGGTCGGGATATTTGAGATGAAAGGACCATACTGTCTGCTAACATGATCGACTGGTTCTTGCAGGCACTATCAGTGATACATAGGGGATCATGGAACGATGTTACTAGACGCTTTACCATGGTTCGATGGGCAAGTCCGAAATGTGTTTTCGGAGTCATAAGGAGTTGTGAGCTCACAGCTAGCTATATTCCTGAATCATTGAGGGTCACACAAGTATTGGTTTATCAATTCCCGTATGGATTTGGTACATAATGTGTTAAGTACAATAGAGGGAATGCCGGAAGCATGAAATCCAAAATTGACGGTGGAAGTATGAATTCCATTTTAGCTAAATGGGTGGAACACTATTTTTAGATTCAGTGGTTTGAAAATTTGTTTTTGCATCATAATGTCAAGTTTTGAAAACTGTGCAGATGGCTCCGATCTGATCATCAATCGGGATTATGATGAAACCACAATAATGGATCCAAAGCTGGTTGGATCAGGCTTGGGCTTGCCTTGGACGCATCAACATAGTTTGAACCCATGAAATATCTATAAATAGAGTCCTTGGGGGAGTTATTAAAATTCAACTTGAGCATCAAAGTTTGCACAACTCACTCTCTCCCTCCCTCCCCTCTCTCGGCCGCCCTCTCCCCGCCGCCGCCTCCATCGGACCTCGTTCTAGCCGTCTTGGTGTGGAGATTCCGTCCACAAATCTTTGCTAGTTTTCTAGTGCAAACCAGTAAAGGAGTTGGGATTTCGGTCGTAGATCAGATTGGGCGTTGTTCGAGTTCAATCGTTGAAAGGCCATCTCCATCTACGGATTGGTCGGAGCTGGGCCCCCAAATCACCAAATTCAAACAATTCTAACATTTTATGAATGGTTTAATTGTTTACTATTTTGATTCACGTATGAGTGTCCCCGATGCAAAAAAATTTTAAACTTTCGCTGCACCATCGAGGGCACGATCTGGATCCATCGCTACTTCAATAGGAATTAGTACCTCATGAGGAGGAGTTGGTGATAATATTGGACAGGGAATAATTTTTGTTGTTTCCGGAGTGTACAAGAATGTGTATCATGGTCAGTGTAATGACACTTGTTGTTCTTAAAATCATATCTAGTGTTCAATCATCAATGTGATGTTCTCCGTTCTTAAATCTGGTACATAAAGGTTATGAATAACCCCATATGGATGTATTTGTTCTAGAACAATCTTTTTGTATGGTGTTTGGTTGAACAGTATGTTGGATCTATATTGATAGATCAGAATCTTAATTTTGAGATATACAAAACCTGCTGTTATGTTTCTAACAGTTTAAATCAAGTGCGCAGATAATATGGACCAGCAGAACAGCCAAGCTGGTCAGCAGAAGACCAGCAGACACACAAGCTGGTTCACCGGCTTGGAGCAAGAGGAGTCTGGGGAGAACAGTCTAGTGAAGCAGTAGATCAGCTTAGGCAGAACGGTGTTCAGCTCATAGGTGAAGTGCAGCGCAGATTTCAGCTAACAGTATGTAGAGCAGGCGAATAAAGCAGCTCAGAAAATAAACTAGCTGGGGGAAGAAAACATCTCAAAGACCAGCTGGGGGACTAAACCAGCTCAGATAATAAACCAGCTCAGACCAGATCAGCTCGGAGCAAAGCAGTTTGAACACAAGTATTGAGAAAACTGTTCAAACTGATTTGATTTATTGTCAAATATAAGGTACGAAATTCACATGCTCAAAGTCAGCAATGGCTGCAGAACATTCAATAGCAGAGAGCTCAAAGTCAACAAAGCCTGCAAATGCATTTAATGATAAAGGACACAAGATACAACATTTTCAGAACTTTACAGAAGCCTTTTCAACGGCTAGAAACTTGTGTCCAACGGATATAATTTGCAAAGAGACTATATATATCAGATGTACAGCAAGCAGAATAGAGATCAAGTGCAGAGAGGCACAACAGAATACAGAACGTAGTACATAGTCGAGAGCTTGTACACTCAGGTGGCAGCTGATGTACAAGCTGGTCCAGTGCCCAGGTGTGAGCTGGTGCACAGGCCGAGAGCTTCAATGAGGAATCAATAGTCGACTGCACAAACCAGGAAAGAAAACAGAATATATCAGCTTGTAGAAGCACTTTCCAGTGTGAGAAAAAAACCAGAGAGTGAGCTTACACTGTAAACTTCTCACACACAAATTTACTCACATATGAGAGCTGAGAGCTGAGAGCTGAGAGCTGAGAGCTTTATTGTTTAGTTGAGTGAATCACAAACACAAACTATCATTGTAGCCTTTCTCACTGAGGCGTAAAAGAAGTGAAGTTAGACACACAACTTGCGGTTTGGTGTGCATTTGGTGGCTAAGAGTTCTTGCAGCTTACGGGTTGTTGGATCAGGTTGCAGCGGAGGCCGCTGTAATCAAAGTCTTCTAGTAGATCCTTCCCATTGCGGAAGAAGGGGAGATGTAGGATATTCAGCTCCGAACTTCCATAAACAAATTGCAGCGTATTTCTTTACAGCTCTCGCATTCACATTCACGCATTGCATATTTGATAACTATGTTTAAACTATTAATAAGATTTCGATTTTCAGAGAATAGTTCAAGTTGTTTCCGTAAGATTTTACATCGTACTTGATCTATATCTCGGTGCACAAACATTTAAAGAACACCGAGCTATTACAGTTCAAGATTTTAATCAACCAGATCGCATGTGTTCTTTACCAGCTCGCAGAGCTGCTGGTAAAGTTCATGCGCGATCCAGTTCCAATGTTAGGTGCTGGTTATTTTCAAAACTTCTTAAAATACACGCAACTTGAGGGTCTGGTGTCTAAAGCTGTGTGAGAGCTTCATTGAGTTGTGTGAGAACTTACGGACACCCCCTGTTTTTCGATCCTAACATAGTATTTGTCTCCTCTTTGACCATGTTCCCACTGGATGATATTCTCTCCCAACCCGAAAATCATTCTGGGTTTCTCTCTTGTTTTCATCATAGGATCTCACACTAGATCTGGGTAGCCCATGGGGAGTAATCCTTGGAAAAATGGGTGGTCAACTTCTACTGTGTTCATTTTTTTAATTCTGCAAAGTCTTATATATCACTGAGATCAATCCTTTCTAAACTTGTCATTACGTTAGTTTACCTTCCTGAGATATTTTTAAGAAATCGATCATCTTTTCATCCTCTATTAAAGGATTATGTACCACTTTGGTCGTCTCATTTTATGCAATAAGGGTTCTGTGCCAAAAAAATATTGTTACCTTCCTCCCGAAGTCCTGTTACTAGAACTGGGTAAATGATCTAGAACTTTTCTTTGGATTTTCTTTAAGGTATTAAGAATTTCTTCTTGTTTCTTAAGGATTTCCTTAATTTTTGTGGTATAAAATATAGACGATTATCATTTTTTTATATCATTATTTGAATTTTCATAAGATCTCTTGAGATTCTAGAGGAATGTGATACTATTTTTAAGAAATTTGTATTTTTAATCATTTTCATTTACTGTTGGAACTACTCTATATTCAGATATTATTTTTTTTTTCCTAACTGTGGTTAGTTTTTGAGATTTTAGAGAAATCCGACACTATTTTTAAGAAATTAGTACTTTGAATCATTTTCTTTTGCCTATTGAAACTCCTCCATATTAATATATTCCTGTTTTCTAACATTGGTCAGATTTTTTTGTTTCGAATATTCCGAAGTATCGGAATATATCCTGGAAGAAGAAATCTCGAACATATTCGGATCCATATCTGAAAATTTTTCCTACTCGTCAAGGTTAATTATCAATGAATAATAACATTCATGTCCGAATAATTCAAAGTAGGCTCTGATACTATTTTCAAACATAATTTTAATAAAACAAAGATAGACAAGAGTTAAGGGTTATTTTGAGTATTTTTTGGAAATATTTTTCACAAATAGAAAGTTAAAACAAAGGAATCTTTGGATCAGGGTACTGAAACAAAGTAAATTTTAACAAGAAACTAATTAACAACTTAAATTTTAGTTTATGATTTTTCGTTAATTTACCTACTTTTAAAGCGTAAATCCCCTAAAGGACCATATCATACCATTTAACATATGATATATACTTCTTGATTATTTGGTAGGTCATTGTGTTTCTGACATAGTCTGTCACGCCCCGAGACCGAGACTCATGACATCGGCAATATTAAATAATTATGAAAATTGTAAAACATTAAGCCATCATAGTATAGCTCAAACCAGTCTATTAATAATCGAAATATAATCGATTTTACATCTGAAAACAAAATTTAAATAGCGGAATGCGGAAGCGAAAAATACATAATTAAACAGGAATCTGAATCTTCACCAGCCCCAGAATTGTTCTTGCTCTTCTTCTTCTACCTGCTCTTCATTCTTATCTGGGTGGAGAAGTAAGGGGTGAGTGTTTGGGGAAACACTCAGCAAGTGGGGGATACCATTCGAGCATACAAAATATACTTATACATAACAGGTCTCATAACAGAGCTTAGACAGAACAGAGCATAGCAGAACAGAGCAAGCATAGTATAACAGAGCATAGCATAGCATAACAGAGCATAGCCTGACAGATAGCACTGATGATTACTTCGTGTCTATGGTTTACTGATCAGT
>KQ993852.1:361481-415369 GCA_001598015.1 Dorcoceras hygrometricum
TGTCACGCCCCGAGACCGAGACTCATGACATCGGCAATATTAAACAATTATGAAAATTGTAAAACATTAAGCCATCATAGCATAGCTCAAACCAGTCTATTAATAATCGAAATATAATCGTTTTTACATCTGAAAACAAAATTTAAATAGCGGAATGCGGAAGCGAAAAATACATAATTAAACAGGAATCTGAATCTTCACCAGCCCCAGAATTGTTCTTGCTCTTCTTCTTCTACCTGCTCTTCATTCTTATCTGGGTGGAGAAGTAAGGGATGAGTGTTTGGGGAAACACTCAGCAAGTGGGGGATACCATTCTAGCAAACAACAAATATATATACATATTTACCAAAATTCGGAACAGAGCATAACAGAGCATAACAGAGTATAACAGAGCATGACAGAACATGACAGAATGGAGCATAACAGAGTATAACAGAGCATGACGAGCATAACAGAGTATAACAGAGCATGACAGAACATGACAGAATGGCACTGATAACTTCGTGTCTATGGTTTACTGATCAGTCCCTAATTTTTATTCCTCTAAGGGGTCGAGGCCATGTGGTTACACCAAGTAACCCAGAGTGCGGAATATTCCGTAGACCCATATTACGACAGTAAAATCAGTGCGAAACAGAGCTTGAACAGAACAGAAATCGGAGTTGAAAAAGTGCTCGAATAGTAGGCTCAAAACTGAATTTTCGAAATGAATAATACATATAATATAACAAACGAATATCATAGCAAAAGCCCACTTACCCTTTAAATTCTTCGGTCGAAGATCTGGTCGTACAGAAATCTGGAAACTGGCGTACGACTGCTGCTAAACTTCGCACAATTGCTCGCAGGATTTCAATGAGAAATCTGATAGCAAAAGCTTCTGAACACGTCGCAATTTACGTAGGACTTCGGCTAAGGGATTTGGCGAAACTGCTGCAGAACCTTGGCGTGAGTTTGCTGCTGTTCTAACTGAGGGATTTCGAATGATGTGAGCAACTCTGTTGCCATCCTCTGGTATTTATAGGCGCGGAGGTGAGAAAGTCGAGCGTCCGCCATTAAAGCTCTTAATTCCCTGACATTACGTCGACCGTTACACGCGCATGATTTCTGAGTTTTAATTGGCCCTTAATTACCTTAATTCTACGGTTACTGCATGAAATCTACCTTGTACGCGTGAGAGATCTCTTCGACTTTTCACGATGAAGCTTTCTGTACAACAATCTTGTTTCGCGTCGAGGAATTCTAACTTTTTCGTGGAGAAGATGAAGTCTGCGTCGCTGCTAAATTTCGCGTTGCTGCTGAATTTCGCGTCGCTGCTGAATTTTGCGTTGCTGCTGAAATTGCGTCGCTAAGTCGTCAGCTGCTGGATTTGCCTTGCTAAAAGTCCAACTGCTGAATTCTTTGTTGGTCACAGCTGATTTCTTTTCAAACTCAACGACTGATCCTTAGCGTTAAGTCAAAACGTTGTCGTGTCAAATTATTCAAGCGACACCGTTTTGATATCGTTGAAACGTACCTGCTGGTTATCTTTAAGTAATGTACCTGCTGGAATCTTGCAACAGATGATTCGAGATACCTGTAGCTATCTGCTGGTTTTAAATCGCACAAGTCATCTGCTGAATCTTTAGCGTGAAGGCGAAACGCTGTCGTATCGACTTCTTCAAACGACATCGTTTTGCTATCGCTAACTTCCAGTACCAACTGTTGGTTGGCGCTGTAGCTTCCTGCTGATTGCTGACGTTACTGCTGACGTCATCATTGTTTAGCTCTCCAGCTGGTCTTCTCGCACCAGCTGATCTTTCTTCGTCTGCTGATCACGAATGGCCAACTGCTGAATTAGCGACCCAACTGCTGAATTTCGACCAGCAGCTGAATTTCCGTAGTCACTACACAAAACGATGACGTATCATCTTTCCCGCTAACTAATTCGACGCGTAACTGCTGGTTCCACGAAACGACGGCGTTTCATTCTCGCGCCATCAACTGCTGAATTTCGACCACCTGCTGATTTTCGACCAGCAGGGGAAATTTTTTTTTTTTTTTGAAGCTGAATTTTCGGGTTTTCACATAGCCTGTGTTGGATCTATATAACAGATCATATCTGGATTTGATGAACACAAAACCTAATCTTATGTTACTAACGATCTACACGAGTGCACATGTCTAAGTTGGAAGCAGATCAGATCGGACAAGAGCTGCAAGCTGAAGCAGTGCGTTGTAGCAGATCATATCGGACAAGAGTTGTGAGCTGAAAAAGTGCGTTGTATAAACAAAGAGCGCTGTTCAGCGAAGAAGAAGATCAGCTTAGAAGCGTCGATCAGCTTAGAGCGTATCAGGGAAGTTCTGATCAGGAAACCAGATCGCAGTAGAACAACTCAAACAACTCAGAGCTAAATCAAGAAGAATGAAACAACTCAGAGCTGATTGAAGAAGATAGAAACAACTCAGAGCTGTACAGAAAAGAACGAAATAGCTTAGAGATGTACAAAGAAGAACAGAGCAGCTTAGAGCAAAAACAATTTAGAGGAAGCATCGTTAAGATCAGCTCTAAGGTCTAAGTTGGAGCAACACAGACCAGATCACAGCAACAAAGCTGTGATCCGAACAAAGAAGAACGAAGCAGCTTAGATGACCAGATCAGAGGATCAGCTCAGAGGACCAGATCAGAGTAACAACAGAGAAGATCAGGTCAGAGCTGGTCAAGCATAGCAAACCGTACGAGAACAGAACAAGCAAGGACAAAGATGCACTTTGTCCAAGCTGAAAGAGTCTTTGAACTTCGCCCAAGCTGAAAGAGCCATTGAAAGCTAAAAGAGGAAAGAGTTTTATGTCACGGCTAAAAATCAGATTTACAGGCACAAATTATGATATCTCTCCAATGGTCATAATTCATCAAAGGCTACATATGCACTGAAGATTCAAATGAAGAAAGCGTGCACACAACGAGATATACACACGAGAAAAACCGTGCATGAACAACGAAGAAGAGAGGGAAGAAACCAGAGAGTGCGAAGCAGTTGACGATTAGATCAGATGAGCGTCATCGTCAACGTCGAATGCTGAGCCTATCAGCTTTGAAGAAGCACTTCTCAGTGTAAGGCAACAAAATGAGAGCTGAGCTAAAAATATTAGACCTCATACACATACACACATTCACTCACATATTCGAGAGCTTGAGGGAAATAGATTAGAGCGAATATATACACAAAATCAAATGTAATCTGTCTTGGCACGAAAACGTTAAAATTAGTGTTTATAGTCTTTGAACAAAGACGTTAAACATGTTCTTAGTGATACAGATCACACAATTTGCGGGATGGTGTGTAGCGTGGTGTGCTATTAGTTCTCACAGTCGAGGCTGTTGGATCGGGTTGTTACAGGAGCTGTAATAAAAGTCTTCTAGTGAAATCCTTCTAGCAATGGAAGAAGGGGAGATGTAGGAGATTGAGCTTCGAACTTCCATAAACAAACAGATTAGTAATTTACAGCTTTCATCATACATACTCGCATCGCATATTTTTAACCAACAACTTTCAATTTTCAGGAAGTATATTCAGAGTTTTCCTCTTGATTTTTATACCAAATCTGACATGCATCTCGGTGCTCAAAACCCTTCAAGAACCAAAGTTAGCTCTCTCTAGTTTTTATTTTTCTACAAGCAGATCACGTACAGTTCTGCTCCATACTGTTTCAACTTAGGCACAATATGTTGTTTCGATCCCATGAGCCTGTACATCTTACACATATATGGACAAATTCAAAGAAGTAATATTTGTTTATTTATTATTTATTTATTGAGAAATAAATACGCGCATGTTTTTAGTTAATAATTATGCTCATTGATAAAATATGTGTTTAATACATATTATGAATATCATTGTGACGCGTGTTGCATCATAATATTTTAGAATAATTTTAAAATATGACAAATATTTTTACTTTAAAAATAGTAACTCTAAAAAAATTTAGAAGTATATAGTCATCTAAAGATTTGAAAATATAGGTAGATAAAAATAAGTTTATAAGTTTTATAACTTTTGGAAGTTCAGATTCCAAAAATGCAAAAAACAAGATAAAAAATATATTAAAATAAAATTTTGGATACTTTTATTAAATAATAACATAAGATAAGGATATTTTTTGTATTTGGTAGGAGTATTTTCTTTGGAATCAAGAGCCCTTTTTGTTTACAAAATTCTAAGGTTTGTTTGGTGTCCTCCGAGTACGGACTTGGTGTATTATTTTTCTAAATATATATATATAAGGTTGTGGTTGGATAAGTTTTCAAAAAAAATTTATAAAAATATTTTAAAATTATTTTTTTAAAAGATTTGAAGTTATTTTAAGAGTAAGTACATGTTTTGGATAATTATTTAAAAAAAATATTTTTATAGCTAAAAATGTGTTTGGACGATAATCTACGGAAGATTTGAGGGTGAATATTTAGAAATTAACTCATTTTGAGATCAAACTCAATTTGTCCTAATTTACCGCATATTAGATCCATTTTACCAAAAAAACATCTTCCATATGTTTTTTAAAACTATATTCGTAGCTTCTGATACTATTTTGAAACATAATTTCATTAACAAAAAGGTAGAAAAGGTTTAAGGGTTTTTTATGTATTTTTTAGAAATATTTTGACTAAGGGAGATACGAAACAAAAGAATATTTGGATCCGATGATTTACAAAGACATCTTGCACCTGTTTTAAAGCATGTATAAAGAACACCTTTTAGAAAACATTTTTAAAAAAGATTAGCAAAAATTTTATCAAACATATATTTTATATTTTTAATTTTTAAAAATACTAACATATTTTAAAAATTATAGTGCAAGTGGAGCCTACTACTTAAAAGTAATTTCAGTACTTAAAGAAACAAAACTATTACATATGAAAAAATATAATATCTTTTAAATAATAAGTAAAGAAGTATTTACAATTCTGAAACAAAAAAGTATGTTGCCCTCTAAAGACTAAAGTCTAAATACGGTATCCATCTTTCGCCCGCCCACAGAAATCAACGGGCCATTATTATTCTCGAAGAGATCAAAAGAAAAATCAACGGTAGTTTGCGTGTAGGCTCTGGCTTTGTATACTACGCAATAAGGTACACGTGTCTTCAATTTATTGGACATTTGTATAAGGGCTTTTTGGATTTTTTTTCAGAAATATTCCGCCTAACGGAGAGATGAAACAAAAGAATATTTGGATCGTGGTTTCACTTAAACATCTTTCAACTGTTTTAAAGCATGTACACAGAACACCTTTTAGATAACATTTTAAAAAAAAGTCAGTAAAAATTTTGTCCAAATATATATTTTATTATTTTTAACTTATAAAATACTAAAAGTTTTTTAAAATTATAGTGCAAATGGAGCCTACTACTTAAAAGTTATATTTAGTACTTAATAAACAAAACTATTATATATGATAAAGTATGATTTCTTTTAAATAATAACGAAATAAGTATTTACAATTCTGAAACAAAAAAGTATGTTACCCTCTAAATACGGTATTCCTTCTTTCGCCCGCCCATAGAAATCAACGGGCCATTATTATCGAAGAGACCAAAATAAAAATCAACGGTAGTTTGCGTGTAGGATTTGGGCTTTGTATACTACGTAATTAAGGTACACGTGTCTTCAATGTATTGGATATTTGTATCTGTCCCTGGCTTATATAAACAGGCTTCCCTTCTCATCCGAATTCATTCATATCAACAAATTTTAATCGTTCTCTCTAGTTCATCTCATTCTCATCTCAAGGTTTCTTCCGTCTCCATTGTTCTTTGGTTTATGGAGTTTTTTGTTCAACGTGTTTTGGTTTTTGATTAATGATTAATTCTTGGCCAATTGTTTGCTGTTGATTTTTTCCTTTTGATTTTTTCCCAAATCTTTGGATCTGGGCGAATTGAGGTTGGGGTTGGTTTGTTGGATCTGTGGTGCAGGATTTTCCTGTATGATTTGGGTAGTCGGATCTCTTTATCGAAACCGAAGTTTCAATTTTTGTTGTTTCTTACGATGTGGTGTGTTTCGGATTTGTTGTTTTAATGGGTCCGTTGATTACTGTTTTCTCAAATCGGAGCAAAATATCTGCTCGGGTCTCCATAAATTTTGTTGTTTTTTGACTAATGATTAATTCTTGGCCAGCTGTTTGCTGTTGATTTTTTCCCAGATTTTTGGATCTGGGCGATTAAATTTTCAATTGAAGTTGGGGTTGGTTTGTTGGATCTGGTGGTGCAGGATTTTCCTGTATGATTTGGGTAGTCGGATCTCTTTATCGAAACAGAAGTTTCAATTTTTGTTGTTTCTTACGATGTGGTGTGTTTCGGATTTGTTGTTTTAATGGGTCCGTTGATTACTGTTTTCTCAAATCGGAGCAAAATATCTGCTCGGGTCTCCATAAATTTTGTTGTTTTTTGACTAATGATTAATTCTTGGCCAGCTGTTTGCTGTTGATTTTTTCCCAGATTTTTGGATCTGGGCGATTAAATTTTCAATTGAAGTTGGGGTTGGTTTGTTGGATCTGGTGGTGCAGGATTTTCCTGTATGATTTGGGTAGTCGGATCTCTTTATCGAAACAGAAGTTTCAATTTTTGTTGTTTCTTACGATGTGGTGTGTTTCGGATTTGTTGTTTTAATGGGTCCGTTGATTACTGTTTTCTCAAATCGGAGCAAAATATCTGCTCGGGTCTCCATAAATTTTGTTGTTTTTTGACTAATGATTAATTCTTGGCCAGCTGTTTGCTGTTGATTTTTTCCCAGATTTTTGGATCTGGGCGATTAAATTTTCAATTGAAGTTGGGGTTGGTTTGTTGGATCTGGTGGTGCAGGATTTTCCTGTATGATTTGGGTAGTCGGATCTCTTTATCGAAACAGAAGTTTCAATTTTTGTTGTTTCTTACGATGTGGTGTGTTTCGGATTTGTTGTTTTAATGGGTCCGTTGATTACTGTTTTCTCAAATCGGAGCAAAATATCTGCTCGGGTCTCCATAAATTTTGTTGTTTTTTGACTAACCGGAAAGACGATCACTTTGGAGGTCGAGAGCTCGGACACCATTGATAATGTGAAGGCCAAGATTCAAGACAAGGAGGGCATCCCACCGGACCAGCAGAGGTTGATCTTTGCTGGTAAGCAGCTGGAGGATGGTAGAACTCTTGCAGATTACAACATTCAGAAGGAGTCTACCCTTCACCTTGTCCTGCGTCTCCGCGGAGGTTTCTAAATGGATGTTCCGCTGCCATCTGAATTGTGAACTGGAGGGTTATGATGTTTAAAATCTGTTCCATGTGGGTGTTTAAAATCTGTTTCATGTGGGTATTTTATGTAAAACAACTGTTCGATAATGAATTGGAGTTGAATTTGGTATTTGCCATCATGTTAATATTTTTCCTATCGAGTATGGTCTATGTTCGTTTAGATTGACGGTATCATCCTCATCCTCTCCGGATTATTCCTATAACTCTGGCCTTCTCTGAGTGCAACCTCTTCCTGTCACCATATGCCTGTGCTGTCCCTGTATAATAAACCTAATATTAAGGTTGGGTACAAAAAGAAAAGAAGAGGAGAGTAGGTTGGTAGAAGCTGCCGTCTTTTTGTTGTGTTACTAATATTCGATGCTACTATACAATCAATTTGTAGCAGCTCATGGCTTCTGATAAAGAGCATTTGTAAGCCATGACCACTATAGAAACTTCCTGGGGTCCAAGGAGTATTGGCGTGTTCTTGAATCTGGACCAGTGGGTGGTCGTATTGGACAAACCCAGTGTAGAATTAGAACAACCTTGGAGTCAATTCTCTGCAAAGATACCTCCACGCAAGTAGGGATTCAGTGAAGAAGAAATATCAAGGGGAAATGCAAAGTCCGTGAACTTCTTCAAAGATCAGGAATCGAATTCGAAAATCTACATATGAAGTTAGGAGAGTCGGCACAGACTTATTCTCAAGAAAATGACAACTGGCAACAGAACGAGGGTCCACGACGAGACAATGGAAGACGTTATGGCTGTTGAGAGAACTTTACGACCGATGACACCAATATTCAGTTTTTTATTAGAGGAGTCACAAGATATGTTGTTCTGTCATTTGATGAATTACAGAGTCCGTAGTTGGCTCACGATAACAAAGTTGTCCAACAAGTTAAAGTGGAGCAAGCTCTGAGGTAGTAGCAAATTTCAGAGGTCCTGGACTTCGGAAAGGGGAGATGAAAAAGCAAAGAACCACACCAAGAATCAGACAAAGATCATGTTGAAACAGAAAGCAAAAGGTCATGATAATAATCATTCGAGTAGTTACAATACATGGTCTATAGATAAGTCACATGTCCAATGTTATAGATGTCACTAGTATGGACATTATAAATCTTAATATACAACTAGTATTAACAGAAATGCTAGTGAAATCAAATTTTGTAGCAAAAGAAGATGGAGAAGTTTCTCTTGGTGGCTTGTCATGAGGAGGAATTGCACCAAAGCATGTGGTATTTAGACACTGGCTGCAGCAACCACATGTGTAAAGATAGGTCGATGTTTTCGGAGCTGGATGATCATTCTGCAATCCTCTAACATTTGGGCCCAATTCTAAAGTTTTGGTCATGGGCAACGGAAGTGAAATCGGCACAAAAGCGCTCGACGATACAGTGCCTTAGAAATTGGCACTGTACTTGGCAACAATTTTTAGAGTAGGTGCCCATCTAGCCAATCATTGGTAGTGGGCTTTGTTTACTCTATTGTAAAAACGATCATTCATTTATATAATTTACATTTTGCATGACATTCTTTATCTTTGTTTTCATTAAGCAAAACTGTTGGATAAAAACCTATAATGTATGTTAGATGTGATAGAGTATTGGATGACTATCGTGAAACACATCTAATAGACAACGTACATTCTAAATCAATTCCTAGGCGATTGGGTCATCCGTAACAAGGATAAGATGTTGGCACAGCGGCAGATCGGGATCACAACCCAGTGACGGAGCGGAAGTTTAAAAATTTTTACATCACGGATGCTCATACGTGAATCAAAATAGTAAACAATTAAACAATCCATAGGATGTTAGAATTGTTTACGTTTGGCGACTTGACGCCCGGCTCGGACCAGTCCGCTGAGGGAGATGACCCTTCAACGGTTGAATTCGAACAACGCCTAATCTGGTCCACGACTGAAATCCCAACTCCTTTACTGGTTTGCACTAGAAAACCAGCAAATATTTCACGACCGAAATCTCCACGCCAAGACGATCGGAACGAGTTCTAGCGATCGGCGGCGGCTGCGGGGAGAGGGCGGCCAAGAGAGGGGAGGGAGAGAGAGAATTATTTGTGCAAACTTTGGTTGATCAACTTGGTGCATTTGAATAGCTCCTTAAGCCTTTATTTATAGATATTTCATGGGTTCAAACAAGGTTGATGGGCCCAAGAGAAGCCCAAGCCCGATCCAACCAGCTTTGAACTATCGTTGAGGTTTCATCATAATCCCGATCGATGATCAGATCGGACCGATCTGCACAGTTTTCAAAACAGTACATTATGATACGAAAACAAATTTTCAGATCATTGAATCTAAAAATAGTAGTTCCACCCGTTTAGCTAAAATGGAAGTCATACTTCCACCGTCAATTTTGGAAGTCATCCTCCCGACCTTCCCTCTACGGTATTCAACACCTTGAGTACCAAATCCGTACGGGAATTGAGAAACCACTCTTGTGTATTCTCAATGGTTCAGGGATACAGCTAGCCATGGGATCACAACTCATGATGATCCGAAAATATGTTTTCGAATTTATCCATCGGATCATGGTAAAGCACCTAGCAATATCGCCCCATGATACCATAGGTATCACTAATAATACCTGCAAAAACCATTCGGTCATGGTTCGCGTACAGTACGATCCTTTCATCTGTTTCTCGGCACTCATACACCCGAGAAATATATTTTTCCTATACCTACACTAGCACTATACCCCTCAATAGCATCTTACAATGCACTACTGTAACCATACTAAGCCAACACAAGGTTCGAAATTCATACACATAATATATGGAAAAATTCCACAAAATATTCATTTAATTCCTGAATCTCTAGATGGTTCAAGCTTAGCATCTCTAATAATTATAAAAAAATGCTGAAATAATTCGGTTACTTGTAATGAGCGTAGAGCCTAGATCTGCATGCTCAGTGTTGTGACCGATACTGGGGGATATCAAATGGACCATGGAGATAGGGAAGGCCCAATGGACAAGGAGAAGACGGAGAAGTCCACAATCACATCGGTATATTCGAGAAGAGGGAAAAGGGCGGGAGCAAAAGCCACGTGAAGAGCAACGGTTATAAGGGGAGAGTTGGTTAGTTAGTAGGGCATGCAAAAACTTACACATACATACACTAGTACAACTAGGGAGGGCGAACGGAGCACCATATCCCCTGGAGTGAGCAATTACTGTACTAGCAACCTACCTGTAATTCTTTTTCTATTAGTGAGCACATCAATTGGTCCGACCTGCGGGATTGCTAAAAGGAGATACGATGACAACCACCCGGTCGAAAGCCAAGTGGGACGCGTTGGAACCACTGTTGATTTCTTCGCAGGAGAACGTCGCCAAGATGCAGGAGGATATGGATGAGATGAGGACGAACCTACTAATGGT
Organism: Dorcoceras hygrometricum; assembly: GCA_001598015.1. Lineage (NCBI taxonomy): Eukaryota > Viridiplantae > Streptophyta > Magnoliopsida > Lamiales > Gesneriaceae > Dorcoceras > Dorcoceras hygrometricum. The sequence continues at coordinate 372,132 of KQ993852.1, forward strand.
GAACAAAAGCCTCGACGATCTTGCGGATCTGAAAAAATTGGTGGAAAGGATGATACACGGTAAAGATAGAGATCCTCCGGAGAGAGGGGACAATTACTCACCCGAAGAATTGGAAGAAACACTCGATGGATCACACAGGTTACCTCGAGGGGAAGACTACACGGAATTGCGAATGGCCATGAGGATTTTTGAGATGCCGATATTCAACGGGTCTGATCCAGTAGGGTGGCTAGGAAAGGCAGAACAATACTTCGAGATACATGAAACTCCTGCTTACCATCGCATTAGGATCACGCACATTGTATGGAAGGAACGGCAGTACACTGTTTCCAATGGGCACGATCCCGAAATCCAAATTGGAACTAGGAGAGGTTCGCAGAAGAGCTTATCAACAGATACAGTGGAAGGAAGGCGACCGACCCGTTCGAATTACTAGCTTCTTTAAAACAGGAGGACCGATCGATAAAGGAATACATCGAGACATTCGAGGTTCTTTTGGCGCAAGTGGGGGATATTCCCGAGCTGCAGTGCCTCAGTTATTTACTCAGTGGACTTAGGGAAGAGCTGCGGTTGAGACTGAGAAACCATGGTCCCCGTACTATCAGTCGCGCCATGGACCTGGCGTGCAGCGTAGAAGAAGAGTTGACTTGGACACCGATGAGACACATGTCGAGAGAAGGGAACATTAATCATCGTTGGGAAGGGAGACAAAGGTTAGGAGACCCGCTAATGGGTCGGGTTCCCTCCATTGAGAAGTCTAGGGTGGGCCGGGCCCAGTTATTGAGAGGATGGGATATAGGAACGACCCAACCCACTTACATGCTGACAAAAACGAGGAGGTGTATAGCTCAATTCCTAGATCAACCCCCCGCCAGATTACCCAAATTCAACCAACAGTACCAATCGAGGAGGCAACGGTCGTTTCTGGGAAAGGGAAGATCTATTCCCACCAAGAATACCTGAATAGAAAGGAGAAAGGGCCGTGCTACCGTTGTGGGTAACCCTACAATCCGCTACATAAGTGCACCAACAAATCCCTACAGGTGGCCTTCCTAGTGGAGGACGATGACGAGGAGCCGATAGAGGTACTGGAGCAAGATACCTGCGATCATGGTGGAGGTTCAGTCCCAGTTTCCCACGAGTGTAACACGCTGGAACTTCCGCTTTTCTCGATTGGGGGCATCACACAGCCGCAGACAATGAAGTTACGAGGAAGAGTGATGGAAAAGAAATTGTGGTGATGATGGATAGTGGGGCGAGTCACAATTTTGTGTCACGTAAATTGGTGGAGAGCCTGGGTCTAAAGGTGGACGAGACTGTGAAATTTGGGGTTTGTTTGGGAGACGGTGGTAGAGTTTCTTGTCCGGGGATTTGCAGACGACTCACGGTAGACCTGCAACAGTGCGAAATATAGATTGATGGGCATGTTTTCAAGCTTGGGGGAGTAGACCTGATTTTGGGATTTGAGTGGTTACACACCCTAGGGGAAATAGTGGTTAATTGGGAGGCGATGCGAATGAGTTTCACGATGGGGGATAACATAATTACGTGATTGGGGATCCCAGTCTGAGCAGGGCAGTGATATCAATGAAGTCCCTCCTCAAGGTGGCTGATGTAGAATTTAGCGGAGTTCTGTGGAGTATTGCTGTTGAAGAACCAAGGGAAATGATGGAAAACCTTCCACGGGAGCTGGAAGGAGTATTGCATCGGTACGAAAGACTTTTCGACGTACCACGAGGGTTACCTCCCCCTCGAAGGTAGGATCATGCCGTCATCTTGAAGGATGGTTCTGGACCAGTCCAGGTGCGACCCTACCGATATGCTCACCATCAGAAGGAAGAAATTGAGAAGATGGTAACTGAAATGCTGTAATCTGGAGTGATCCAACCGAGTTGTAGTCCCTTTTCAAGCCCCGTAATTCTGGTAAAAAAAGGATGGTAGTCGGCGTTTCTGCGTCGATTATAGGGCATTAACGAGCTCATTATTGCCGATAAATTCCCACTTACAGTAATAGATGAGCTCCTCGATGAGCTGCATGGAGCAGCGTGGTTCTCCAAGCTAGATATGAAATCGGATACCATCAAATATGGGTGAAAGCAGATGACGTGCACAAAACCGCGTTTCGGCCGCATGAGGGGCACTACTAATTCTTGGCTATGCCATTCGGTTTGAAGAATGCGTCGGCGACATTTTTGTTGGCGCAGCGGCGGATCCGGATCCCGCTCCCGGGACGCAGCGGAAGATTTTAAAATTTGGACCCGGGAACGGTCAATACATAATATAAACAGCAACTAAACATGCATAGGATGTTTAGATTGGTACCTTGCTGGCGTCTAGGTGCTTGGCTCCGACCAATTTCACGAGGAAATCGGCACTTCAACGGTAGGCGGTTGTCGTCTCCTATGGGTAGAGTATAGTGAGCTGAAGGAAGCAGTCAATAGAGATTCCCAGCTGGGAAATATTGTCCATGAATTATTGTATGGAACACGCGAAATGGACCCACACCTTAGTCAAAGGGGTGCTCTTATACAAAGGGAGAGTAGTGGTGCCCAAGAAATCCATGTGGCCCTCTAGACTAATGCGAGAAGCTCACCATACGCCAGTGGGAGGGCATTCGGGAGCCCTCAGAACTTTTAAACGGATTGCAAGCACATTTTTCTGGACATGAATGAAAGAAGATGTGGCAAGATTTGTAGCAGAATGTGTGGTCTGTCAGCAGCAGAAATATGATGCTACCAGGCTAGCCGGCCTGCTACAACCTTTACCAGTTCCTATGGCTATCTGGGAGGATATAGCCATGGATTTCATCGTTGGCCTTCCGAAATCGAGGGGTTTTGAAGTGATAATGGTAGTGGTTGATCGATTATCTAAATATGGTCATTTCATATTGCTCAAACACCCGTTTTCAGCAAGGGTTAGTGGCTGAGGTGTTCAATAAAGAGTTGGCACGACTACATGGTACACCCAAATCCATAGTCAGTGACCGGGATCCAATATTCATGAGCCAATTTTGGACAGAATACTTCATATTACAGGGAACATTTTTTAAGATGAGCTCCTCCTACCACCCCGAAACTGACGGCCAAACAGAGGTGTTAAATCGCTGCTTGGAGACTTATTTGTGCTGCTTTTCTTCCGAACAACCTAGGACTTGGGCATTATGGATTCATTGGGCGGAACACTGGTATAATACAGCATATCATACGGCTGCCGGGATGACACCGTTTGAGATCGTATATGGGAGAAAGCCACCGAAGATAATTCAGTTCTGCCACAAGAAACTTCAATAGCAGCCATTGCCCAGGAGCTGGCAGACCGCGATGAGTTACTACGACAAGTGAAATATAATTTACAAAGGGCCCAACAAAGAATGGTTAAGCAGGCTAACACACATAGAAGAGACGTAGCCTACGAAGTGGGAGAACATGTGTATTTGAAACTGTGCCCTCATAGGCAACAGTCGGTGTGCAGAAGAATTTACCAAAAGTTAGTTCCCCATTATTATGGCCCATTCGAGGTTCTACAGAAGGTAGGAACAGTGGCTTACAAGTTATGTGTGCCCCCAGGATCCAAGATACATCCAGTTTTTCATGTCTCCTGCCTCAAAAGAGCTGTGGGAAATTCTGTTTTTGCCCAGTCCTTACCAAAGGCACTTGAGGTAGAACTCAGTACTGAATTTGTACCAGTTCGGATCGTAGCGGAACGTTATAAACAAGTTAAGGGGACCAGGGTCCAACATTTGCTCATCCAATGGAAAGACAGACCGATAGAAGAAGCCACTTGGGAATATGACTCTGCCTTTACCTCACAATTTCTAGACTTCAGCCTTGGGGACAAGGCTGCTCCTAAACATGGGGGTATTGTTGTGACCGATACTGGGGGAGATCAAATGGACCGTGGAGATAGGGAAGGCCCAATGGACTAGGAGAAGACAGAGAAGCCCACAATCACATTGGTATGTTCGAGAAGAGGGAAAAGGGCGGGAGCAAAAGCCATGTGAAGAGCAATGGTTATACGGGGAGAGTTGGTTAGTTAGCAGGGCATGCAAAAACTTACACACATGTACACTAGTACAACTAGGGAGGGTGAACGAAGCACCATATCTCCGGGAGTGAGCAATTACTGTACTAGCAACCTACCTGTAATTCTTTTCTATTAGTGAGCATATCACTCAGCATGCATCACAAAATTTCTACCAAGTACTGGAGGGAAATCCTTCGATACGTGACCATGGCTCCGCGCAATTGAAGCACATGTTTGTTCTGGCCATGCGTTTCCTATAGTGACTGCACTGATACTCCTATACAGTTGTTTATCCTATGTTGATGGTGCTATAGGTTTTGGTGTGGCTTCCCTGGTGGTATTTGTGGCCTGGGTGGTCCAGCATGTGGCCTCTTGTTCTGTTGCTAGCTCGTCAGTGGAAAATGCTCTGTTACGACCCTACTTTTCTAAAACATTTTTCTTTATTTAAAGACATAATTTTTCTTAACTTTTCTAAAACATTTTTCTTTATTTAAAGACATAATTTTTCTTAGTATTGCAAAACTTGAAAGTAACTATCACACATCAGAAAATTGAATAAACGAATATCGAACAAAATAAGTAAATCCCAACAAAACTATCTTCAAATTTCGACGTCTCAAATGCATTTTTTTTTCAATTTTTTAGTGTAAACTTTCCCTCAAAATTTAAAAGAATCACTAATGCGGAAGCTGAGAAAGGTCTCGGGAGTGCGCTGCCTGAGTCTGAGCTCCTCAAGCGTCGTTACCTCGAGCCTCTATTCCACTTGCACACAATTAGATCTAGTGAGTCTAAAAATTAGCAGGCTCAAATCTTTATAACGAGTATTAAATATACGTATACATGTAAATAATCCTAATTCTCAATAATGACATTTTGGTGAAGTTTTCTAAGTGATGCGACCAATTTGTCCACTTGATCAAGCTGTAAACCATAGTACTAGGTTGGAATAGCTATACGGACCTCTTGCGCCGTAGTCACTAACCCCCTCTAATATGGCTCTACGGACCTCATGGTGTGGTAGTCACTATATTCCCTACATCTTGGTCACAGTTAACTTGTATTCCTCAAAAATATTTTCTTTCTTTTCTTTTATAAACATCAACATCACGTCGTATGCCATTTTCATTTGTCAACTTGCTTCTCATAAACATGTTTTCAATGCATTAGAAATTACGGATATTTTTATCCAGGATCAATCAGAATCGTTCTAGGCCCTTCAACAATATACTCGGACATCGGACGATCTCAACGAGTCACCGGACGATCCATAAACTCATACAATCAACCCAAACCTAGAAAATATGATTTTACACATCGAAAAAATGTTTACAAGCCATAAACATGTTGTTCGAATGTCTTCGGGGTATTGCAATGACCTTCGAACTTATAGTGCTACATGCCTCTATTGACTCCAAGCGCATCCCTTTCGACCCTCACCTATTAACCATCATACAACAATCCTTAACCTCATCTCTTGACCTTCCTAACATGACTTAGGGACTCTACAACATCTCCATAACCTGCTGGAACAACCCCCACGACACCACACAGCTCAAACGCACCAACCTTTCCTCACCACTCTCGACCGGCCGCATGCACATATCAGCTTTGAATTAATGACTCCTCACGCTTCCTACCTTCGACCTAGACCAGGTTCCTTAGACTAAAGTATTGGAATGTATAAAAATAATTTGATGTGAAATAATGATTGTGCCTCTTGTTCGGATTCTTTTGAAATCCTTAAGATATTTCTAGTGGTAAAATACACTTTTTGGTTGAGTGATGCTCAAATGTATATTATTATGATGTCTATATTGTGTGTAAGAATATCTGGTAATTGTTACTTGCTAATATGTGTTTTGAATATTATAACGCATTCATACGTTTTGGGGAGTTAATATGCTGAATTGAGAATTTATCCTTGTTTCCTATATCTTAAATAAACAAATTTTTTTTATCTTTGAAATATAACTAGAGATATTCTCAACTAGACACATTCACTTTGTAGCACAACATATTGATCCTTGACTCCTTACGACGGTTGTCGATGTTGATTTTGTTGATATATTGAGTCATTAGAGGGACGAGTGAGTTAGGATTAGCCACATTTCCAATGACATTATGGGACAAGTGGGATCGCCATCCACAACTCGATGCTACATGCATGCATGAGCGTGTATCGACTTGATGCTAGATTCCTGGTATGGGTGGGCGCTATTGTTGATGCTATTCATTTGAGCTGTGTTTGGTATCCATTATTCCATTGTTACCATTCATGCATCGCATAACAGTGCTCTGTTATTTGCAGTTGGAAGGTGCGTGTAGCACAAAAAAGGAAAAAAAATGGTCATCATGTTTTTCTATTCGAACTTATTGCCATAAACACACTTGTGACGTAGCTAATAGAATGAGTAGGCACCGATAAGCGAGTGCAACGGTAGTAGCAGATATGTTGGTAGAAAATTTCAAAAGGGCACAGCAAAAAAATGCCTTCCTTGAAATCATAAGAACAATGATGTAGCATATAGGTGTTGAGACGAGCTATTTCAAAGCTTGGAAGGGTAAGCAACTTGCTATAGATCCATTGGGGGGAGACCCTATTGAAAGTTCTACAGGATTCAGATACATGTGACAAGTGATTTCAGTTGATGGTACACATTTGACAGGTAAATACAAAGGTATTTTACTCATAGCAATAGCACAAGATTGGAACCACCATCAATATCCCATTGCTTGGGCAATCGTTGACTCCGGGAGTGAAGCATCTTGGACTTGGTTTTTTGAGAAGTTGCAGGTCTTGATACCTGATGATGATGAATTGGTTTTATTTTTGACAGACATAAAGGAATCATAATGGTCTTGCTAATGTGCACAAGCAAGCACGACATGGGCATTGCATATGGCACCTTGGGCTTTGTTTCTGCGTGTTGCTAAAGCTTACAGAAAAACCGAGTTTATCGAAATATATGATGAGATGAGGAACAGTTATCCAAGTATCAAGGAGTAACATTGATCAAGAAAAATGAGTTGGGGCATACTTTCATGGTTCATGGTATAATATCATGACAACGAATGGATACGAGTAAATTAATGCAAAGTTGGTATTTGAATAGAAAGGCACGTCGTCGTCGAGTTTTCGACATTGATAGACTTCCATGTGCACATGCTATTGCGGCCGCTGGTCACCATTGGTATGCATGTTTATGAATTGTGATCACATTACTACGACACAAAAGTAAGGACCTAAGCTTATATAGAAAACAATTTACCCTGTGTCCCAGTCCACTGAGTGGAACATACCTGCTGATATTAGTCCAATTACTGTGCTACCTCCTAAGGTTAAAAGTATGCAGAGGAAGAGCGAAGGGAAAAAGAATTCTTTCAGTTGGAGAATTTTCTGTCAGAAAGAAAAAATCAATTGTTTAAGATAGATGTTTGAGTTTTATTAAAAGTTCTTTTTAGGAAATATGAAATTACAATAAAATATGACATTTACTTTAATTTCTCAATCAATGTTTCATTTCCAAATTTTAAAATAAATGGGTCTATTTTTATCTGAAATGTAAATCAAACATGCCTCGAAATCATACATCAAAATCTATATAAACTATTGAGTAGAATAGATATAAAACTATTTTAGTGTGTTTTCTAGTGCAATGTAGTAGAGGGATTAGGATTCAGGTCCATTAGGAGTTGATCCAGATTAAACCATTAAAGGACTATCTCCCTTTTGCGAAATAGAGCTGGAAGTCACCGAAGGTAAACCGTCTAAACATCCTATGTATGTTTTTTACTTGCTTTATTTTGCGCATGAGCATTTTCAGGTGCAATTAAAGTATTCTAAACTTACGCTGCGCCACCGGGGGCGAGATCCGAATCCGCCGTGCGTAACAGCCATAATAAAAAAATATAAGTTAAAATCGAATTCTGTTCAGGACTAAGATAACCCTGCTCTGATACCACTAGTTGGATCAAAAATAGAGTTTAGATGGAGGTTGAAAAAACTCTTGAAAATTCTTTGGAAAACATTCCCGATTAACATGAATTGAGTTACCAGCTGAACTTATCTCAATCTGTATTGATATTTGAGCTACAATAATTTGCGAAAATAGCTCAATCTATCAACGAACTTAAAAAGATGGTAAATAATAGAACGTAAGGAAAAGAAATTTTTTTTATGAAAGCTCAAACTATTAAACTTCCACATCTTCCCTTCTTTAAAAGTAAAAAGATTTCCATCAGAAAACTTTGATCAGATTACATACTTCAATGAAACCCAATAAGTTCAACAATCTGCTGATATGAACTACTCTCACTGTTAACAGTACAGACTATGTTAGTTTACAAAAAAATGTTCTAGCTAATGATTTTCTATGCACAAATAATCAACAGAATGACTACATACTGGGTGTGCTGATAGAGAGTTTCAAAAGAGAGGATTTTGAAAACTTTGATCTCGTTCTTTTACCGTATTCATGACTTCGGTAACCTCATATTTTTTCAAACCTCTTGGTCTTTATATACGTGCGATCCAACGTAATAAATTCAAAAATAAATGTTATTACACAAGGAAATGAGACATTCTTACAAAGATACATGTTAGCCACTACTATGCGGGTTCACTTTTATCATCAAATTTGAAGTGGATAGATAAGAACAAGCCACAAACTTTAAGCTTTAAACAGATTGCAGGCCTTCTGAGAGAGTGTGACTGCCCTTCTCTGGTGAAAAAAACTTGCGACAAGCATAATTTATGGCCGAGTGGAACGCAGACGGGTTGTCTATGAAGACGAAATGACCAGCCTGTGTTTATAGATAAGGATACGTCAATTATACATTGGATCAGTACAACATTCAAATAGCACAAACCGAGAGTGGAATTCATTATAGGAGTCGCATTTGATATCTAGAGCGAGGGAAGCGGTAAGACATACCTGAGGAACTCTTATGATCTCACATGGAACATTCTTCATTCTCTTTCGAGCATCTTGTGCTCCTTTGTAATCCATCCAATCTTGGACACCATATATGAATGTTGTTGGCACTTTCCATTCAGGAGCACTGCACCAAAAAGAGGTGACGGCTTCTTTATACACCTAAATGCCATACTTCTCGTGTCTACTCTTCAGGATGGTGGATGGAACGGTGCACAATATACCCAAAAATTCTTAAAGGGTTGATTTTAAGTTAAGTTCATTATGTAGATCAAATTGTAAGCAAAATGAACTAACTGTAAGCAACAAATGAGTGTTACGACTTGTCAGTGTTCCTCAAACGAAAGAACATAGATAATTATTGTAAGAAGTTGGATACATTTCCCATGGTGTAAGATCCTATTACTTTTTTCAACTTTCTTAAATCCAAAGAATGCAGAGAAGTAACTAACCAGTGCAAAAGAGGCGTCCTAGCAAAAGCTCCGAAGGAGAATATATATTTTAAGCACAGCTCGCCACTAGCTTTAGCTGCCAGTGTATGGTACACATAATCTATGCATGGTCAAGAAAACACAGATTAGGCCAATTCAACAAAGTTATGGAAAGAGAACTGTCATCAGTGAGCTACCTGTAAGTAATCTGGCCTCATCATCAGTCAACACATCTCCACTTGCATATGCACCAAACCGAGCGCTAGTATACCTGCGTACCAGATCTGGACCCCAAGGTCCTAAACCCCTGCATTATCATACAAAAGCAAATTCATATATATTGTAAAGTCACACCCAAATAATCATATTTAAGGCATGGCTTGGGGTGTTGAATCATAGCTATGAAGTAGACAAGGATATCCTTAAATTAAACATAAATAACTGAAAAGTAAATCAACTGAATCATTAGGCTGGAAAAACATGTGAGGCATCCAAACGTTAAAGCAGCAGTGGCAAACTCAAAAGGATTGGCTATAATTTCAATTAAAACTGATAAATTAGCACTCTCATTTAGGAAAAAAGAAAAGCCCAACTTAATGAAGTTCATAAAAAACCAAAATCTTTGGCATGTGCATGCTACAAACTCGATTATAAGGAGCTCAGAGCAAGTATAACAAACAATATCAGGTCTAAAAAAATAATAAAAGTAAAAAGCAGCAGAGATTGTTCCTATTGAAGTAATCCAGCATACACCAAGGATAGAAAGAGTAGCTACCTTACAATCCTCTGAGGAGTAAAATTCGACTCCCACAGATGATTTAAGATTGCACCTTTCCACGTGGCCCTGAATTCCGTAAGCCACTTGGACCCATGTTCTGTTTCTGAGGTAAATCCAGCAGGTCCTACTAAAATCAAGTGTTGAACATGCTCAGGATGCTGCAAAAGCATTGCCGAACCATCAATAATGATGAACAAAAACTACCTCCACCAGCAATTTCTTTTGTCAACCACGTGTTTATCATACACAAGAAAAGGTTGAATACCTTGAGCGCATATTTAGCAGCAACATAACCCCCAAAGGAATGCCCAAGTAAAATGAAGTTGCTAAGGTTTTTCGCTTTACGCCATTCCTCCAATGAATCGATGAACCATGCCTCGGTCTCTAAACAACATTTGTAGAGAACATGTCAAAAGGGAACAAATCCTCCAAATCGAACAACTAGCACTGATGATATATACTCATACAGACTAGCTGGAGACGAAAACAACGAACCTTCAGTGCTTTTACATGTGAAGTCCGGTCGGCTTGATCCACCCCAGCTGTACACGAAAGGAGCAACAAAGATGAGTGAAATGCACAACATTAATCGGTGAGCTATTATACTCATTTAAGATTAATCATTCTTTAAACTATCCCTATTTCGAAATCACCCACACCAACTTCTTTTTAGCTTACATTCGTTGGTATGGTCTCTAAACAAATAGGATTTTGTCAAACTTCGGAAAGGACCATGAATTCGTGCGAGGCCAATAATCACAAACCCACACAATCAGGAAAATAACATACAATTTAGTTTCAATTTTCCCAACACAAATGGATGATCAATTAGTCAGGCTGGACAAACAGGACCTACCCCAATTGATCGATGGCAATGATTTTAAAATGTTTGGCAAGCGCATCGAAATTCCGGAAAAAGAAGCCCTGAGAAGCAGCATAACCATGCACCATCACGAGCGTCGGAGACCCCTCTTTGCTATCAAACGTGACCGTATTGATAAACCTCGGCTCATCGCTCGCCGACCGGAACCACCGGATTCTCGACCCCGGCGGACCTGACCCGATGTTTACTAGCTCCTGCTCGTAAGGAGTCCTAAGGAAATCAAAAAATCATTTACATTACTAAAACCTAAAACGATCATTTTCATCACATAGAACCACAGAAAACAAAAGGAATTTATCATCGAAGAAATTACTTGATAATTGACAAGAGCCGTTTTTCTGCGGCGATGATGTGATCTGTGGAGGTAGGTATCCACCGGAGCACCGACGGCCACAGGGAACGCCTCTTTGCCGCAGCAACGGCGGTGGTAGCGGCGGATGAACTGACACCCTCCGTCATTTCTGTGATAACAATCACGCTGTGATAATTCGGACCCCCAACAACGAACGACGCTCCCGGGATTGAAAGATTCCGACTTTTTCTCGGATATTTTCGGTCCAACTGAAAAATCCAGAGGTTTCCTGGATTGAATTTTGTTGAATTGATGGAAAATCATGCAATTTATATATGTGAAACGATGAATAATTTCGTGGAAATTGAGATAACCACGTCAGCGATGACGTTTCCTTCTCAAATTTTCTATTTTGCTATAATTTTTGTCACTTCAAGTTAAATAATAAATAACAGAATACCATTAAATTCAAATGGTTCCCTCCAAAAAATAACATATTTTGTTGTACAAACTTGTTGCTTAATCGAGTTTAGAGTTTCAAGTGTGATTAAGCATAAATTAATTGAGTCTTTTATTTTAAATATAAAACGAGTATCTCTAAGAACTAGAAATTAAATTTGGAGAGATATGAGGTAATTCTACTAGATGAATTTTCAAATACATTTATCGTATGTATTAGTTTTTTAGAATTAGGTCTCCTTAAAACAACCTCATTGAAACAGGTAGACCAATTTCATAATTGTAATAATGATTTCACATAAAAAATATCTTTAATGGATTTGGTCAATCGGATATTCGTCTTGTAAAAGTTTACAACCTATCATATGAACTTTTCGTATTTTTAAGAGAAATAATTAAGCTAACAAAACTTGCCAGGTTTAGATACTATTTAGTTGTATTACAAGTAATGTGTTGTTGGATTTGTGTAACAGATCAAATCTTAATTTTGATAAATACAAAACTTGTTATTTCATATTTAAAGGTTTATGTCAGTGCGCAGTACTTAGCTGGATTCAGATCAGAACAGAGCCAAGCTGATAGCTGAAGAACTGTGCAGTATAAGCAAATAGCTGAGCTCAGTTGGGAAGTGCAGATCAGTTTAGCGTAGATCAGCTCGGATGAAGTTTCGAGACAAATGTTAAGATCAGCTCGGGGCATTCAGATAAGAAGAGCGATTCAGATTACAGCTCAGAGCAGTTTAGCTGAGAGCTGAACGAACTAAGAACATCGATCAGATCGCTTAAAGGAAAACAGATTAGACATTCAATCAGAGATAGAATCAGCCATCGTCGATAAACTTAGAGCAGATAAGAACAAAAGAAGTTTAGATGAGAAGCGCAGAAACAGATCAGAGTAGAACACAGAAAACGAAGCAGATTAGAGCAAGAACGGCTTAGATTTAGATGCTTGCGTAGGGTGAATCTTGTTGCTGATGCCCTTAGTAGAAAAGCCCAGATTTCGATGCTTGCATCTCTGAGTATCTCGAAAATCCATGAGCATTTGGGAACGACTGGTTGGCGGTTTCAACCAGGAGACGATTATTTCATCATTTCCTCTTTTCAGATTGAACCACAGATTGTTTCGGACATCAGAACGGCACAAAGAACTGACCGTATATTCACGGTTGAATTTGAAGGCACAAGCAATTCAGTTGGATGATTATTGCTTCTGATGGGTGCTTGAGGTTTCAGGGTAGGTTAGTGGTTCCTAACCTGATTGATTTGAAGGATACGATCATGACAGAAGCTCATTGTAGTCGTCACAGTGTTCATCCCGATGTGAGAAGGATGTACCATGCCTTGAAATCTCACTATTGGTGGGAAGGCATGAAGAATGCCCTCGATGGAATTGAGAGCATATCTCCATGGATTTTGTTACCCATTTGCCTCGTTCCAACCGAGGGTGTGATGCAGTATGGGTTGTGATAGATAGACTGTCTAAGTCATCTCACTTCATTTCCTATGATATGACGTGTTCTATCAGGAAAATGGCAAAACTGTACATCGATTTCATGGTGTGCCGGTGTTAATAGTTTCTGATAGGGATCCAAGGTTTACTTCCAGATTTTGGAAAATCTTGCAGGTAGCTTTGGGTTCTAGATTGGCGTTGAGTACGGCATATCATCCCCAAACCGATGGCCAATCTGAGAGGACTATTCAAACCCTTGAAAATATGTTGCGAGCTGTGGTGATGGATTTCAGTGGGAGTTGGCAGGATTCCTTGTCTTTGGTAGAGTTTTCTTATAACAACAGCTACCAAGTGACTATTGGGATGGCACCATTCGAATCTTTGTACTGTAGGAAGTGCACATCAACGATTTGTTGGAAAGAAATTGGAGAAAGACAGTTGTCTTCGCCTGAATTTGTGCAGCAGCTGAGAGATCAAGTCGACCTAATTCGCAAGAGAATGAAAGCAGCACAATATCGTCAAGTCAGCTATGCGAATAGAAGGTGTAGGCCTTTAGAATTTCAGGTTAGTGATCAAGTTTTCTTGAAAGTTTCTCCTTTCAGAAGTATTATGAGATTTGGACTCAAGGGTAAGCTAGCATATAAAGCACGGAAAATTCGTAAACCCACGAGTTAGTTAATATGTTTTGAAGGGTTAAACTGTTGTTTTTTTGTTTAATATTTCAGATTTCGCCTGAGTTGATTTCTTCGATTTCTAACTGGGTAATTCGCGGACGGTTCCTGCGAGAATGAACCCAAGCACGGTTCAGGTTTAAACAAATGTTTAAAATGGTTGATTTAGAGGATAAGATATTTTAGTGAGTTATAAATTCGGTTGTCCCACAACCCATGTCTTGTGTAAATACTTTAAACCTACTACAAACTGTTTTCATCATTGGAGCTTATATAAGGCAGTGGAGAGCTCCTCTAAAAAACAAACCAGTCAAAGATTCTCTTTAAATTTTCAAAATATTTCTGATCGTGCTTGTGGGAGATTCAAAGCCGGAGCAGTTCCCTGATCGTTCAGCGTAAGTCTAGTAAACTCTGTTTTTTGCCGCTTCTGTGAAAGCATTATTGTTCGCTTCTTGCATTCTGTTTGCGTTCTGTTAGCTTTCTGGTTGCGTTATGTTCAGAGTTTCGAGTAACTTTAAGGCTTTTCAAATGATGTTATGATATGTACGCTTTTAGTGGTTTCTAGAAAGGTTTTAAGTTCTCCTATGTTTTACAGAAGAGTTTCTGTGATAGACGGAGCTGTCGTCTCTTTCAAATTTTTGGGTTGTACGAAAGTAGCTTCAATGTAAAGTTCTCTGAGTTTTCCAGTGATTTCGTCGTGCTGGATGGCTAAGGATGAGGTTCTGAGCTAATAGGCAAAGCTGGTCTAGTTAGAACTCTGTTATGATCTGATGCTTAGCTAATCTGTTCCAACTTCTCCAAGTTGTTTTTTCAGTACCATGTTGTTATTATATTCTCGTATGATTCATTCGATGATTTCAGTTCGTAGTTTGATCACCGAGCTATTCCAGTTTACACTTGTGATATGATATCACACCCCGAGATAATTTGAACCTACGATCTGACTTTGTTATTCTAAATTGAGCTGAGTGTTTTTTTTCTCAAAGTTTACGAGTTGTTCCAAGCGTGTGATCTATTTTTCCATCTTCTGAGCTGTTTCAAGTGCGCGATCTATTTTCTCCTCTGATCTGTTCTAAGCTCGTGATCCGGTCTGGTTGCCCTAAACTAAGTTTACCTTGTTTGACCTTCTTAATTTAGCCGGATCGTTCTAAGTTGTGTTGAATTCATCTAATCTGAGTTGACCAACCAGCGGTGATCTGGTTTCTCACCCAGAGCTATTTTACGCTTGTGATATGATTTTCTCACCCGAAGCTGTTTTACGCTTGTGACCCGATTTCTCACCCAGAGTTGTTTTATGCTTGCGATCTATTTCTATCCGGAGCTGATCTAAGTCGTGATCTGTTTTCTATCCCGAGCTGATTTCAGAATTTCTTCAGTCGTGTTATATCGTACATCCAGCAATCTTTTCAAAGAAAAATGGAGTTTTAACAAAATGAACCGCTTGTGTGCGATATGTTAGTACAAAGGTTTTAATGGTGTATGGCAAGGTTACGAAGGAGGAATGATAGAAGTTTCATGCCATATTTCATAAAGTTTAAAGGAATTAATTTCAAAGTTTTATGACCAGTTGCAAAGATAACAGACGGTCGGCCCAGGGAGGGTAAGGATGCTGGTTGACGAACTAGTGTGCCCCTCCACACAGTAAAGATTGAGATTTATTCCCCAGTTCCTGATTTCAAAAGAGAGATTTATCAAAGCGACGTGACCTAAGGAGAGCTTCCGAGCCACATCTCATATAGAAAATTCAATGTGTTATTTTGATAATCACAGTTAAGAAAGTTTATGTTTAATGTTTACTTCCTTATGTTAAAAG
Organism: Dorcoceras hygrometricum; assembly: GCA_001598015.1. Taxonomy (NCBI): domain Eukaryota; kingdom Viridiplantae; phylum Streptophyta; class Magnoliopsida; order Lamiales; family Gesneriaceae; genus Dorcoceras; species Dorcoceras hygrometricum. The sequence goes on from KQ993852.1 coordinate 387,865, forward strand.
TTATGTTTAGTCTGTGTGGAGCTTTTGCCATTCCTATATTTTACCTGCTGAGCCCCTAGACTCACTATCTTTCATGGTTGCAGGTGAGGAGGTTCTTTGAGAGCTAGACGACGTGAGCTGGAACAGATCAGGGAAGTGTGTTTATCAATGTACCAGCTTTCCGTGCTGCTACATGCCGTATCTCTTTTGTGAATTTAGTTGTATTAGACCATTTTATTTTTCATTTTTTCTAAACTGGTTTCGAATGATTTGTATCAAACGCTCACTATATTATTATTCGTACTCCGATATGTTTCGTTCTAATCTGTTACAGCTCGAAAGCTGTTTTGCGTTCCGATCTGTTTTGCTAGCCCACAAGCTGTTTTGTGTTGAATGTACAAACAACCTTATTATGATTATTATTTCCCAACCCGAGTGAGATCAGCTTACGTAATAATTATAAGTTCGTCCCATCGCAATCCCTGATCTATTTTTCCGTGTGGGAGCTGAATCGTTCTTTAAATTTTCACAACCATCCCTGAATCGTATGCTTTCTTCGAAATCCTAAATTTGAAAAATTTGTACGCATTTCTTTCGTACCTTCGAGATTTATTAGTAAATCGATGGACGATGATGCCACATAGCACCTTGTTACATCGGACCTTATGAAGTTGTAGAGCGGATCGAACCCTTAGCTTATCGCTTGTTGTTGCCGCCGAGTTGTCCTCAATGCATGACGTGTTCATATGTCCATGTTGAAAAGTATGGGCCTGATACTTCCCATGTGTTGAGAGCTGATGAGGTTGAGTTAGATCAAACATTGAGCTATGTTGAATATCCATTGCAGATCTTAGGTAGAAAGGACAAACAGCTCAGGAGCAAGACTATGCCTTTGGTCATGGTGCAATGGAGAAAACATGGAAGAGAAGAAGTTACATGGGAGTTAGAAGCAAAGATGCAGCAGGAGTGACATCATCTGTTTGAGCATACTTCGATTTACTCCATGTGATTTGGTTAGTGTTACTCTCGGTGTTATCTTGAACTCTTGGTTATTAGCTGTTCTGAGAGCTTTAGAGTTGATGTATGCTTTGTAATTTTATGATATACATCAGTTATAGTTTCTATGTTACTGCTGGTGATTCAACCAGTTTTGGTGTTTAGTTGGCGTTCTAGAGTTTGTGACTTGATTTCGAGGGCGAAATCCTTTTCTAGTGGGGGAGAATGTGAGGTCTGGAGATCAGTATGGATTAAATAAGTGGATTAATCGGGTTTATTATGGATCAGATCAGGGGTGATCTGATCTGACTAGAGCAGTTCAGAGCTGAATTGCTAGCATGATCGCTGAGCTGGTTTTTATAGCACGAGCTGAATTGAGTGAAGCAGCTTAGACACGAGCTGTTCTGGACGATGCAGTCTGAGTGCAAAATGATTTGAGTTTTGGACGTGAGCTGGATCCATCTTGGGGATGCACTTGGTGCCCTGAGCTGAGTATCAGATCGTGGGTGTTGTGCCATGCTGTTTGGTAAAATAATCATAGACGTAAGCTGATGGTGAGAACATCTTAGGTGAGAGATGGTTGTGGCTTTCTGATCGGGTGTGAGTTAGATGGAAGATCAGACCAGGCGAGAGCTGTTTGGAGTGCGTGATCTGATCTGTTGATGCAATATGATGTTACTGTGCATGGTGCTAAGCTGATCCGAGAGCTCTGAGCTGATCTGTTGACGTTGTGCTGCTTGTAGCGTATCGATTTGGTAAGAACTGAATGGATAGTCAGCTTAGAGTGGTATTGGATGTCCTGAGCTGGAGGCAGCTTAGACGTGAACTGGACATCCCAAGCTGGTATTAGCTAAGCCTGAGCTAGTCGGTGGTCACTGTAGATCACATCACATGAACTAAAGAGTTATTCTTCGGTTTAGGTAGCGACTCCGTGTAAGTGTCAGTCTTCATTCTTAGCTTAGAATAGAATCAGTAGTCACATTTGGGGAGTATGGTCGAGCTGGTAGCTCTCGGCTCTATTTCAGTTGTAGTACTCCCGAGCTGATTTTTTTGTGGTTGAGCAGATTGTAGCTTGGTGGCTGATTTGAACGTTTCTGACGAGATTTCTCCACGAGAGCTGGGGAAGCAGAAGACGGTTGGCCAAAGCTGATTGATTCATTTGCGCGAGCTGTTCTCGTGTTGGTGTTCTGCTCTTCTCACAAGCTGTTGTGAGGTATGTTGGTCAGAAGTTGAGGTATGGATCAGAACTGGTATTTACAGCTTTCGTAGAGCATGATTATGTGCTCTTGCTATTTACATGCTGTGTAATCTGATCTGTTTTTGCTGCTTGTTTATATTTTGAGCTTGTCATGGCATAGAACGCATGCATATATCATATTGAGCCTTGACATCCTTCGAAAGCTGATGCATTGAGTTGTTATGAGTTTCTTCCTTGTGGAGTGTTTGTTGATATTCTTACTCATGAGGGATAGCACTGAGGACGCATCGGGTAGCTCCCGCCCCCGCTATTGTTGTGGCCTGGATTTGTTGTGGCGGGTGGTCGTTGGACACCTTGTTATGCCGTTGTGATCGGGCAGGCAGCTCCCGTCACTCGCGATGATGAGCCACATCTATTTTCCGTTGAGAACATTCGGGTAGCTCCTGAATTCCCGATGACGTTGCCACATGTTGCTGTTGATCGTTTCGTTGGCCTTCAGTTTGGTATCCATTTCTTTTGTAACAGACATGCATTTGCATAACACGTTGCATACATCATACATACTTTGTTTCTATTTTACTCTGTCATCCGTACTAGGGTTTGACCCCTAAACCCTCCGGCGCTGTTTGGTTGTGTCGTTTGCCATTCAGGTTACCCAGGTACTTCGGCTAGCCCAAGTGGTGCGTCAGCTAGTGGATCTCCAAGGGGTTGATCGAGTGACCCAGTTATATGTATAAATATTTCGTCGAGTCATTTACCGAGGATGCCCCATGCAGTTGTTGCCTTGTTGATTCGACATTTGTGTTGTGATGATATACATGTTTTGTTGGGAGTTTATATGTGGTACTATGTGTTGGTTTTTGTTATAAAGCCTTTATTTTGAGTACTTGTATATTTTTAAGTTGTTTTTTTTGTTCAGACCAAAAAGAAAATTTTAATCCACTTTTAAGCTTCCGCGTTATTTCGTTAATTGTATGCTTAATCGGTAAGAGAACCGGACCTGAAACTCCTCTCCTTCCTTGGAAACCCCATGGTCGTCGCCTTCTGCCTCATGGCCACCGTCTTTTCCTCCTTCGGCCGCCGCCTCCGATTTGCCGCTACGCCTTAGCGTGTGCATCTTCTCGTGGAGATCTATTCGTGACAACTTGCAAGGCTTTCTAGTGCAAGCTTGCAAGGGAATAGAACTACTAGTCATGGACCGGATTTGGCGATTGATCGAGATTTATCGTAGAAGAGTCATATCCGCTTTAAAACCGGACTGGTCGGAGTCGGGTGTGAAGTCGCCAAAGGTATAAACTAAACTTCCTATAAATGTCATATCATTGTTTATTGCCTGTTTCTATACGTATGAGCGTGCCTGAGCGTGGTGATCCATTCACAGCGCAACCAAAATTTAAAACTTCTACTGTGCTTCGGGCGCGTAATCATCAAAAGTATATAGAACAAAGATTTGCAAACATTTCATCGCCTTGCAAATCTTACCGACCATTTAATAACTATTGGAATGTCGAATATATCCAGCATGTTCGGTTCCTCTGATTCTCGCTTGAGCTCTCAAAGCTTCACTTGAGAGCAAATAAAATTATGAGACAATGTGTTATGAGTCTCACATGTATGACATCATTTGTCATATATCACATCTCACATTTACCTCTCCTTCTCTGATGTTATGAACGTGGTAACTCCATTCTCTTTTCTTCTTTGTTATTAATAAGAAGCGATCTCCTTAAATGTTTTGGGTGGACGTAGCACAACATTTGGGTGAATTACTATAAATATTAGTGTTCATCTTGTTCATTTTTTAGTGACCGTGATTTCGCTTATATACCACCTCAAATTTGTATTAATTTCTGGATTCGCATGAGCAATCTACAAAGTGCACGAGTGACCGGTGTCCCAGAAAAGATTATGGCACTCCATCAAGTAATGAGCTCAAATTTGAAACCTAGGTCAATCATGTTCGTTTCATGTAATTTCACATATGTTTTTTTATTAAATATAAAAATACTAAGATGGTTTCTCCAAGAAGGAAAAATATTATCTAAGAAGAGATAGTTTTTTACTTATACGCAAAGAAACATATAACGAAAAGTTGAACATCCATGTCAAATTTGGGTATCATATTTCTGATCATGTAACTCACTTTTCAGTTCTTTAATAAATAATTTAATTTTTGTCCTGTGATTGCTAATTTTCGTTCTACCCTGAAAATTTTATGTTTTGTTATTTTAACCATATAACTTGTATGTTTTCTTCAATTTTAGTCTTGTATTGTTTGCAGAGAGAAATTGACTAAACATGAAGAATACATACAAGTTATAGGATTAAATTACAAATTTATAGTTAGAAAAGAATAGAAGTTGCATAACTAAAAATATAAATTCATATTTAAGGGCTTCTCCAATCCGCCGCTATCCTAGCGTGAAACATCAATTTGACGTTGAATTTATTCCTCCAACCCAACACTAAATACTGGATTGTGTTGGAGTAGATCTAAAGTGTTGCACCAAAGGTGATGCAACAACTGTAGCAATACCGTTGGATGACTTTTTGTTTTTTGTTTTTTGTTTTTTGTTTTTTTTCTTTTTCATTGTATTTTTGTTTTTTCTTTTTGATTTTATTTGATTTTAAATGTATAAGTTTATGTATCTGTAAAATATTAGTTTATAAATTAAAAATATAGCAACCCAATAAAATAGAAACTGGAGTGAAAAACATTTAATTATTGAAATATCACATCACATTTCAATTTTAAAAAAAATAATAAATGATGATTATTAAAATTGCTCCGAATAAAGGACAATGATACTTAAAATTAAATATGATTACCAAAATTAAATATGATTATCAATAATTAAATATAATTATCAAAATTATTCTGGGAATATTGAATTTAGAGTTGATGGGTTGGAGATGGATGTGAAAATTATACTATTTTGAAGTTAGTGTTACACTAACATAGTGCAATGGGTTGGAGATGGCCTAAGAGACCAAAAGTGAAAATGTGCAAATGCAGGGACCGAAATATATTTTCCCTTTTAGACTAAACTTACAACAATATAAGTTAAAATTCATCTAAAATTCTAATTGGAGAAAATAAAATAAAGGATAATATAAAAAATATAAAAAAGATTGAGGCCCCACCAAGGTGCCCTCGTCATATATAATTGACATAATTTCATGACCTGCTTACAATAAAAAGACAGCTGCTTACAATTAAAAGCTAGTGTGTTTGATTTCTTACATCAACTTCGAAAAAGTTTGTAGACTACGATTGAAGCTGAAGTTCAAGACGCATCGAGGAAGATGGAATTTGAAAGAGAGAGAACTTGCAAGAATGAAACTAGAAAAGGTCTTTTATTTTTTGTAAGGAATCTGCACTTCAGCCTCTGGAGCTCCAGTGTTCAAAGTCAGTACCTGTTAAAAACCAAGAACAAGAAACAGAGGCAGGGAGACCTGCAAACAATAACAGAGACAACAAAAACGAAACCAGAGAGAAGTTACACAGCAGTAACCAGCAGAAAGCCAACGTTAGCACAAAGCTGTACCCACAGAGGGTTAAAATAAGACCAGATCTAAAGAGATCGAGGTCCGGCTCAGGTCCTGATAGTGTTAATACACCACACTATCACTGGAACCCACTAGAACCAAGGTTAGGACGCAAAGTGAGACAGTAGTAGCGAGCAGCCCTTATCACAGAAGAAAAGAGAGCCCCAACACCCAAGAAACCCACTGGCCAGAAACCTCACAGCGCTCTACACACTAATCCCCCGAGGTCTCGGAGTTCCTTCACAGTAGAACCAGAGGTTCACGACAGGAACACAACAAATACCTCTTCACCGTGACACACACCGGAAAGAAAACAGGTCACCACCTCACGACGTTCACAGAGGAGACACAGGGCCAAACTACAACGGAAGAGATCAGCAGATCTGTGTTCACAAAGAAACACAGACCACAAATCTGGTCTCCTCGACGTCACGACAGCAGCCTAGAGCGACGGTGAACGATGGCGGCGGAGAGGCTAGGGTTTGAGTAGAGAAGAGGTAGTCTGAAAGAATAGCGTATACACAGCGAGTTTACACCCCCTATAAAAGGAATGAACGGCCGAGATTCGCGGCAGAGATCGTGCGGTAACAAAGGTAAGTAAATCTGGGCTTGGGCCAACACAAGGGTAAAGGGCTTGGGCCAAAAATATATCTACATTTTTAATTCTTTATTGCTCTTGTGCAGCAAGAAAATTAGTTTTCGTTCACTTCATTCTCATCTTGTAGGACTTTTTAATTTAAGCATAGTCATTTCTTAAAGAAAAAGTTAACCCATTAATGGACTAATCTCCAGGCCCCTTGGCCCATACAGGTGATAAATCGAGGGATATGCACGAGTAGGCAGGGGTTCGGGGAGAGGACCCATATAACGAACTAATTCCCAGAGCATATCCCCATAATATTTCAATGAGGAATATGCTCTACACGATAATCGAACCCGTGAAGCCGGGAAGTTATTCCCACATTACCCAGACCTTACCAACTAGCCTGTGCCCGTGGAGGCTAAGCGGAGCCATTTCTTTCTTATAGTTATGGAAACAATATGGACATCTACCGAAATTTTGTGACAGCAAAAGAACTTGAAAACAATGTTGTGTTGTGGATGTCAAACAAGTTACGTGTCGGTTACGTGACTTGTTTGAAAAGATTTTTCTCAGCTATTTGAAAAGATTTTTCAAAAGAACTTGTGGATTTCTATAAAGTGAGATATTTGAAAAGATTTTTCTCAGCTAAGTCGATTGTTCTGCGTATTAGACATAAAGATTGTACGAGGCATCGTGATATCTAAGATAATATGCAGGAAAATATCGTAAACCAACCAATTAATACACAAGAAACATAAATAAATACAGGCGTGAGTAATCACGCACAAGTTTAATTTTAGACCCTCGTGGTAAAAGTTTACTGGAAAATAATTATGTTTCAAAACCTAAAAAAAAATTAGAATAATTACTGAAAACAAAAACAGCTTCATTTTAATAGCAAGGAAGAAAATATATGTTTGTTAGGATCGGGGAGGAGGTGAAAGAAGGGTTAAGATGAGAGTGAATAAATTGTTTTAAAATTTTGAGAAAACTTTAAAATGAAGTTCTGATAAGAACTTTTATCTGGACAATAAAAATTTCATACATTGAGGTTCTTCTCAGGAAAACTCATCTCTGGATTTTTATCTGTCGGGTTTTCTCTTAATATTTGATTAATTTATCCACTTAAGTTGCAAGAACTTTGGCTTCTGAAAGACTCATATCATGAACTGAGCATGAGAAGTTATATCGGGTTCAATTTTAGATAAAGTAGAATATACTCGACATAACCCTCTTGAAACTGATTTGAGCATTCATTTGAAAATCATTCAAGGAAGAAAATGGAGGAAATTTCTTCAGGATAAAAAGTTTACTTGTACACTGTCTGGAGAAGAATACTTCAAAAGATTTTATCGACTTTGATTTCTTTCCGGATAAACACAATCAGTTATATTATCCGCTTACTCAGCTAAGATTTCCTAGGTGAAGTGATCCTGAGAATAACAGATTAAAACGCTCACCATATGACATACTAGAATACTTTGATTTATACGTCTTTGTATAAACCCACTTCGTCCATGTGACTTATCCCCTGCCTATATCGAAACTCGTAGTATCTCCTAAAGGTCATGTGAATCAAACAAATATTAAACAACCCGAGCTTTTCAATGCTATATGAGCCAGAGAACAATTTAATAGTTGAGCTCTCACACATTTAAAGTCATTGTGCGAAGACATTCACTGAACTACAAATTGCATATCATCTCTCTTGTATGTGTAAGTGATTGTGTATGTGCGGAATCAAACAACTACATTGATCAATCTATTAAACTCCCTTGTAGAAGAACTCTCTATTTTACTTCCGTGCTCTCTGTGACCTGTTCTTCTCTCCGTGCTCTTTATATCTCTTTGTAATCTTCCTTCTTCTAAAATAAATTTTCTTGCGAGATTCCGATGAGAGAGATAACAGTCACATTCCAACATTCTAAGTCCTCTGTATATGTGAGCTGATTTGAACTTTCATGACTTGGAACAATGGACATGTCTAATGGTCTTTGTCAAATTAAATATTCTTGTACTTTCTTCCAAAATGTGCATCTTGTTCTTTTGAATTTCTTTATACGGTAGACATATTACTTCCAACTGAGCTCTTCAAATGGTGAATCCTTTTATCAGTTGAGCTTGCTCAACCGGAAGAACTCTTTGAGCGGTAGAAGTTTTCTTTATCCGGTTGATGTTCATTAAGTGGTAAGAGTCTTTTTAATTGGCTGGTTTTCTTTTATCGAATGGTCTTTTCTAAGCAAAGAAGCGTCTTTATATAGAAGGCGGATTTTATCGAGAGATAATCTATTTTCTCTGAAAATTTTTCTTTCCTTGTCAAGGGTTTGGTCGATGCTACCCACACAGGCACTGTCCACAAATGTAGGTGGTCATTCAGCAGATGACATGTGGCGGCAAATAGTAGAATTAAAAAATAAAAAATAAAAACCAGCTGCAAAAAAAAGAAAACCCAACTGCAAAAAATTTTCATAAGCTGCAAAAACCACCAGCTGGTTTTTATTTTTTTTTTTGGTAGCATCGACAAAGCCCTTGTCAAGTGAGAATTCATTTAGTGTGTAAACTTTATTCGTTGAGCTCTTTTATCCGGAGATCTTCTTTTCGTCTAGAAGCTCAATGTTCTTAGGATAATCTATGTTATCTGAAAAATCTCTTTTGTCCGTTTCTTCAGTCTACTTTATTTGGTCAACTTCTTTTCATGGAAGGATTTGTTTTCTCATCTTTCTTTAGGTAAAATTTCTCTTTCACCTTCTTTCTCATCTCTCTTCATCAGGAAGCTTTACTTTCATCCCGCTTACTAATTTCTTTTGGAAGAACTTGCTCTTTAAAGCTTGGGATATCGATTCGGGTTGGTCGGGATTGAAATGATAAATTAAAAGAAAGAATACAACATGAACCCGACCTGAACCCTAGATAACTAGAAATATATCATATCGAACTCGATAAACACGAGTAACCTGGAAAGCCGCCTAACCCCATCGCAAAAAATAAAAAGTATTATAAATAATATACTTTTATATAAATATGATAAAATAATAAAATAAATATTCAAAAATATTTAAATAAAATTTTTTTAATTAAGCAAAGGCAAGTTCCACATATTGATATTAATATATTGTTTTATATATATAACATATTCGGGCCCAATCGTCAGATTGACCCAAAACGACTGGTTAGAATTTTTTTAAGATCTACCGTTTTAATCCATCCTATTATAAAAACATTGCAATACTCAGTTGTCGTCTAACTTTTACATACGAATGTTCTCATCATAAATTTAAAATTTTGATGTAAATCAATTAAATTATAGTACATGTGGCAATCAAATAAAATTCAGTACACGTGGCAATTAAAATGTTAAAAATGAAAAGTTGTAGATAAATAATTTTCCAAAATAATAACTATTAGTTAGACAAAAATACGAACGGGCAAATACTAAATCAGCTTGCCTAATTTAATGAAAATGGGCCCGAACTGATCCTCCAAGAGTAATCAATCACACGTAATTCAAAGAATTAATTGCTGTAGTTCATTAATGCTGAATTAAATTAAAAGGTTTTAAAATGTATGTTGCCATAATATTTCCCTTTTAAATATATACAAATTTGTATTTTTTCAATTTCATTCAATTTTAACATAGGGTGAGTGCATAAACCTGAAAATTCAATGTGATATAAAATTAACGAGTTAAGAATTTCAATTTCTGAAGTTCTCTTTAATACAAGTACCTTTTAAGACCTTAACATAAATAAAATGAAACATCAAATAATTCAAAGTTTAATTGGTGTCTTTCTTAATAAGAATTCTATATACGTGTTAAAAATGAACTTTAATTTAACTCGATCCTAAAATATATAACTTACAAAACATGATACAACAGATTATCATTCAAAAATTTTAACCTTAATTTTAAGGCTCTGTTTGGTACGCAGGATAAGACAGGGATTGGTAAATAATCTCACGTTTGTTTCGTTTTTAACACATTTGTAACTCATCGGCCCGTGACTAATACCATTACCTGCTTTCATATATGAGACAACTAATACCTTCAAATTAGGAGGGACAACTAATCAACAGTACAGTTAGATGAAAATATATATAGCTTACTACTTTATCCTTTTCAGATATGTGAATTAGATTGGACTATGCAATACATATGAGAGTATTTCGGTCGTCATTTTAATCCTTTCAAATTAGGAGGGACAACTAATCAACAGTGTGAAAACCAAAAAAATAAAAATAAATTATCGGGTCGGTCAAACCAGATCTCTCCTGGTCAAAACTGATCTCTCCTAGTCAAAACAGATCTCTCGCGATCAACTCAGATCCCTCGCGGTCAACTCAGATTCCTCTCGGTCAAATCAGATCTCTCTTGGATAGCAGAAATCTGTACAGTCAGCAGAAATCTGTGCAGTCAGCAGTCAACTCAGCGGTCAACGCAACAGTCAACTCAGCTTTGACGGGTTAAAAATTCAGATTTCTCCGACCGAATTCAGACCTCTCCAACCACATGTCTCCAAATTCAGATTTCTCCACGAAAATTCGGATTTCACAACAAAAATTCAGATTTTTGGTTCACGAATTCCAGCAAGTTTTCTGACGCGTACAGGCCAGATTTCTCAATTTTAACCGTCAAGTTAGGAGGGTTTATGGGCAATTACACATCTTAATTCAAGGGCTTAATTTGTGCACTCGTAACAGCCATTTTATGGTCATAAAAGCAGGAATTGAAGGACGACATTGATGATAGACTGTCAGACTGTCTTTCCCTCACCTATAAATACCCTGCTGTACCTTAGAATTTTACACACACTTTCAAAGCTCCTCAGTAAGAAAAGCAGCAATTCCTCACGCCGAAGTCCTGCAGAAATTCTGCCAGATTTCACAGTTGAATTCCTGCACAAGTTGAAACCCAGCGTCGTGCACCAGAATTTTTAGCAAAGGGCTGATTAATTCCTGCGCTTTTGGAACCGCCAACTTTCAGATTTTATACTTTTTACCAGATTCAGACTTCAGATTGGTAAGTGGGCTTTTGCTATGATATTCGTATGTAATAATATATGTATTATTAATTTCAAAAATTCAGTTTTGAACCTACTGTTCGAGCACTTTTCTGTTCAGATTTCTGTTTCGTTCAAGCTCTGTTTTGCACTGATATTTCTGTCGTAATATGGATCTACGGAATATTCCGCACTCTGGGTTACTTGGTGTAACCACATGGCCTCGATCCTTAGAGGAGTAAAAATTAAGGACTGATCAGTAAAGCATAGACACGAAGTAATTATCAGTGCTTTCTGCTACTCGTTCTGTTAAGTTCCGTCATGCTCTGTCAAGCTCTGTTAAGCTCTGTTATGCTCTATTATGCTCTTTTATGATATTTGTTTATTTTTTTCGCTTCCGCAAATTTCTCTGATTTTCAGATGTAAAAACAATACATATTTTTTGTTATGTAATAGACTGGTTTGAGCTACGCTATGAGGCTTAATGTTTTACAATTTTTTTTAATTGTTTAATATTGCCGGTGTCATGAGTCTTGGTTTCGGGACGTGACAAACAGTCTACAGTTAGATGGAAATATATATAGGTTACTATTTTATCCTTTTCAGATATGTGACAAAAGTTAACCCATTAATGGGCTAACCTCCTATATAGGTCAGATGCCCCTTGACCCATACAGGTTGGTAAATCGAGAAATATGCACGAGTAGGCAGGGGCCCGAGGGAGATGACCCATATAACAGACTAATTCCAAGAGTATACCCCCACAATATTTCAGCAGGGAATATGCTCCACACGAGAATCGAACCCGTGAAGCCGGGGAAGTTATTCCCACATCATCCCAGGTCTTACCAACTCGCCTGTACCCCTGGGAGCCCTTTTCAGATATGTGAATTAGATTGGACTATGCAATATATACGAAGGTATTTCGGTCAACTAAAACTATTTTGTATTTTAATCCTTTAATATAAAAATGAACCAAACAAAACACTTCTAGACTCGTAATACAAAGTATCCTACACATATTTTAAATTTATCATTCAAAGTAAATATTCATTAATAATCACATCCTACATACCAAGCGGATCCTAAGATTATATGAGAATGTGACGACTTGAATCATCACATGAAATATCAACATATCTGCAAATAAAAGGAAAAAATTTAACAAAATAAAATAAAAACAAGTAATTAAAATGCAATCCAGTAATCCACACATATATTCTTTTACCTTTCCTTCTGAAAAGAAAAAACAATAATATTGCACAGAGATATCAACTTTGGGCAGTGTAGAGAATCGAATTTGGTTCTTTAACAACTTTTAGGGCACATTGTTCATAAAACTTTCGACACTCTTCAATCACAAGACTAACATCAAATGCTAACAAAATAATCTTAAATGAAGAGTTCGATCGATCCAAACTATAATCGACTATATGATCGAGTATGAGTTTGGGAGTTGGAACGATCTAATTGTTGGAAAATGGGCGAGACCCAAATTAATTTATCGAGTTATAACCGTTCGATGAAAGTCGAAATTGACTTGAAACTTGAATCTACATTTCGAGTAGATATTTTTGGAATATTAATTTGCTCAAAACCGATTTTAGGTGTGAGAAATTAATAAAGCAATTAAAGTGGATCGGTTATATATTGAAGGGGTGTGATGAATCGCGAAAAGTTGCGATCTGAACAATTGGATGGATTGTGAAAAGACACGATTCTGGCCGTTGGTGAAACGATGCAATCTGGAGCGTCTGATCTTGGATGAACGGATGCGATTGAAAGGGTGCATTGTGAAAGGTCATGATCCTTCGGAATGGACATAATCTTGACCATTGGATGTAGATCCAATGGCTATGATTAAGACCTTTCTAAAGAGACATGACTATTCACCAAAAGCCCCATGTCCCTACAGAATCTATAAATAGGACCCCCACCCCCCATAATCAACACAACACACCAAGCAATCAAGCTTCTAATCTCTCTCTCATTTCCATACTGTCTCTATATTCTGAGTCCAAAGCATCTTGTAGTTCGCTATTCTCGTAATTTGGTGTGCTCCTATTACGAGAAGTTCGTCGTTGTATCTTGAGAAACGATTGCCGCAAACCGTAAGCACCTGGGCGGGGCAATATCGTTTTAAAGAAATAGTGTTCAACACTATCCTCGACGATCCTAATTCTGCATTGGATAAAAGTTTCCTACACTAATTTCATCCCAATCAAATATAAGAAAAAACCTAATCTATCATCAAACAATTCTCTCAAATTTAGTACGATCGATATCTCGTGTTCTAAATCCAACCGGTTTTTGAATATTCCCCCCAAAAGTAAACAATCCATAGTTTAGAACTATGTGAGAGTTTTATTTAGTTGTTATCTAGAAACCTAGAATTGTATAATCATTTAGATCCATAAGAGAGGTTAAATGAAAGTTACATTTGCTATTGTATCTTGTTCTCCTTGCACTTATGTTTTGAAACTACATTTTATTCTTTTGGCAAAATACTATAATAACTACAAAAGTTTTTATAAATATTTCACCAAACTATTATTTTAAATTTGGCGAAAGTTTATCAAATCAACCAAATCTTTTCATTTTCTTTTCTACAATACATTGATTCAAACACGTGATGAGTACTTATATATTGCAGGGCAACTTTGATCTTTTATGTTTGTCTCCTTATGATTTTTGTCATTTACATAGTAATATTTTTTTTAAATATCAATAATTTTTAGTCATTGTTTTTGTTTTAATATAAATTTTTATGTAACTTTAGTCTTTGTATTGTGTTGATCATAATACACAGGCAAGACCAAAATCACAAATGGTGTTTATTTTTTTTTCAAAGTTAACACATTAATGTGCTAAACCCCTGTATAAGTCAGAGGTCCATTGACCCATATATGTGGTAAATCGAGGATATGCATGAGTAGACAGGGATCCGGGGAGAGGATATCAGAAAAGGGTAATTTATACACTAGCATAATCTTGTAATTTTCCATAAATTGTTTTATGTTCTAAAGTATACACGGAATCTAGAAAATCTTTTATGCAAAAACAAGATTATGCAACTTATCTTTGTTCCCACACGATGTACAAAACCATTAGAATTTATATTCTTCATAATATTTTAATTTCTCAAATGCAGTTGTATGACACTTAAAATTGACAAATAATAAGTATTTTTTTTTCTAAAATGTCTTCATCATTATCATTTACCAAATCAAGATCCAACTTCATCCTTACCACTACACATTCTCATGAGGGACCACATACATATATGATAACAAAATACCAAATTAATATATAAATAATACATTGAAAAGGAATTTTGGATTTTAGCAAAATATGTAGTGATTATAAGTTTTTTTAAAGAAATTATTTGTCCAATTTTATGAACTCATTGATTAGAGTTCACATTTCACCGCAGCAATTTAAAGCTCAACACTTTTAAGTCAAAAGAAACTCAGAGCCACCAACAATGAAAATCTCAACTCTTATAGTCTCCCAGCTTCTCCTCTTCCTCCTCATCCCGCCGCCGTTTCACCGGAGCATCATCGCTCACGCGGCAGCCGGAGGATGGAACCTCCTCCTGTCCAACATCGGCATCTCCGCAATGCACATGCAGCTCCTCCACAACGACCGAGTCGTCATCTTCGATAGGACAGACTTCGGCAGCTCCAACATCTCGTTGCCGGACGGAAGATGCCGGGACGACGCCAACGAAACCGCCTTGCAGCACGACTGCACCGCGCACTCGGTCGAGTACGACGTGGCAGCCAACTCCGTCCGGCCCCTCATGGTCCTCACGGACGTGTGGTGCTCATCCGGCTCCGTCATGGCCGACGGAACCTTGACGCAGACAGGCGGATACAACGACGGCGATCACGTGGTCAGAGTGTACAAACCATGCGGCGGAGCCTCCTGCGACTGGAAAGAGACTCCGAACGGTCTCGCGCAGAGGAGATGGTATGCTACGAATCATATCTTGCCGGACGGCCGGGAGATCATCATCGGCGGCCGCCGCCAGTTTAACTACGAATTCTACCCGAAAAAGCAGTCGGAGAAGTCGTATTACAGTCTACCTTTCCTCGTGCAGACGAATGATCCGAGGATTGAAAACAATCTGTACCCTTTTGTTTTCCTGAATGTGGATGGAAATTTATTCATTTTTGCAAATAACCGAGCTATACTATTCGATTACGTAAAAGGGGTCGTAGTAAAAAGCTATCCGGCGATTCCGGGCGGCGATCCGAGGAGCTATCCGAGCTCCGGCTCCGCCATATTGCTGCCTTTGAAGACCAGCTCCACAGCTGAAGTTCTTGTTTGTGGTGGAGCTCCAAAGGGAGCTTATATCAGTGCAAATAATGGTAATTTCATCGGGGCCCTCAACACGTGTGGGAGGATCCGAATAACCGACCCAAATCCTCAATGGGTCACGGAGACCATGCCGATGGGTCGTGTCATGGGTGATATGGTTTTTTTACCCAATGGTAATGTGTTGATCATTAATGGAGCGGCCTCGGGTACCGCTGGGTGGGAGTTGGGTCGAAATCCGGTTCGGACACCGGTTATTTATAAGCCCGATAGTCCCGTTGGGTCGAGATTCGAGGTGCAAAACCCGAGTAATACCCCTCGAATGTACCATTCGACTGCTATCTTGCTACGTGATGGTCGGATACTTGTTGGTGGCAGCAACCCTCATACGTATTATAATTTCACCGGAGTATTATTTCCGACGGATTTATCCTTGGAGACATTTTCTCCGTCGTATTTGGACTCGAATCTGGCTAACTTGCGTCCTAAGATAATTGCACCCATCTCGCAATCGAAAGTCGGATACGCACAACAATTGGATATCCAATTTTCCATTCCGCAGGGCATAGCGACCGGAGCTCCGATCATGGTAACTATGGTGGCTCCACCATTTACGACTCATTCATTTTCAATGAACCAAAGGCTATTGGTTCTTAGTGGTGGAAATGTCACGGCACAGGGAAATTCGATGTTTCGGGTTCGGGTCGTGACACCGGCCTCGGGTATACTCGCCCCGGCTGGATATTATATTTTTTTCGTGGTCCATAGAGATATCCCGAGTGAGGGAATTTGGATACAAATCAAGTGAAATCCAAAGTATCATTCTTTTTTTTTTTCTCGTTTCTGTATGATTGGATTGTGGGAAAGGAATAGTCTCAAAGTCATAATTTAAGATTTGATTTTTGTCAATAATTATATTTGTTAAAATTTGCAATAAATTTATTACTATTTTTTAATTCCTAGACGTGTTTAATCTTTCAAGAACTGGCCCCCACTCGATCGATAAGCCTATGTAAATCTTCCTATGGTTAATCTATACATTAAATAATAAATTGCAAAGAGGTCGTTGTTGCCATATTTAAGATCGATTATGCAATGATTAATATGGGGTTTGCTCGATGATGACTGATTTTATTTATTTTTATTTTTTATTTTTGAAAGGTTAACCTATTAATGGACTAACCTCTTGTATATGTTAGAAGCCCCTTCACCCATACATGTTTTAAATCGAGGGATATGCACGAGTAGGCAGGGGTGCGGGGGAGAGGACTTATATAATGGACTAACTCCCAGAGCATACCCCCATAATATTTCAGTGGGGAATATTCTCCATACGAGAATCGAACCCGTGAAGCCGGAGAAGTTACTCACACATCACCCAAAATCTTACCAATTTGTCTGTGTCCCTGGGGACGATGACGAATTTTAATGTGATACTTAAGAATATCAAATTCTCTAATACAAAAGGATGATATCATGACACTCTTCCATCAATCAAATCCTAATAACTTACGTATTCTAATGAACTCTTTAATGTTGTGTAGAGTGGGACTTTAATAAGACTAAATAGATCTTATGATCGACTATAATTTTCACTTAATAATGTATCTCCGTTCATGAAGAAAAAATAAAAAATTTAAATGCAATAAATTTATTACTATTTTTTAATTCCTAGACGTGTTTAATCTTTCAAGAACTGGCCCCCACTCGATCGATAAGCCTATGTAAATCTTCCTATGGTTAATCTATACATTAAATAATAAATTGCAAAGAGGTCGTTGTTGCCATATGATGTAGCCAAATTATCTCAACCCAAATTATCTCAACCGACGAGTTGATACCACCACGTCGGGAGCTCGGGAACGTTGGGCACTGGTGGATGGAGAATGCTTCTTCTTCGAGCCTACAACCACAGGTCAGAGGGCGCGGGAAGTATGTCCGGCGAAACCCCTCCGATGCTTAAGTCAGACAGGATGCGGGAGCAAAAGGGAGCAAGAGAAATATATGATGTGCGCGAAAGAGTGCGAAAGTGTGTATGAATGAGGCATACCTGATAGTTATAGATGTGTTAGCTGGTGGAGGAGAGCATATCCTGGCGAATATTCGCATGCACCGGGTATCTCGGGAGAGATATCCTCCGCGATCCTCGGGATCTTATCGTTTAAATTAGGAAAGACGTATCATCACTAGATTCTTCAAATAAGGAAAGACGTATTTGGGCTGGATTTTGGTAGATATGACATTGTCCTCGGGAAACACTCCCGATCTGAGCACAAGTCCTCGGACTAACACCCGATCTCATAGCGAGTCCTCGGAAGATTTCTCGATCTTGGTAGTGTAGGTCGGGCCAGAAGTGCGCTGCTCGGTCCTCGGGTAGGGCTGTAAACGAATCGAACCTGTTCGCGAACTTTTCGAACCTATTCGAGTAGATATTCGATTCGAATTCGAATTTTTCGAACTCTAGCCAAACTCGAACCGAGCCGAACTATTTCACGAATCGAACTCGAGCCGGAATTATTTTGTTCGATTATAATAAATAAATATATTTAAGTTCTATATAGAAGTCGAGCTCGAATTATTCAAATCGAACTCGAACTCGAGCTCTCTATCGAATGAATTCGAGCCGCAAATGACAAAAAATCGAACTTCGAATCGAGCATCGAATAGGCGAACTCGAACTTGAACTCGAACTCGAACTCGAATACTAAATTTTTCATAAAGTTCGGCTCGGTTCGATTCATTTACAGCCCTATCCTCGGGTCCCGAGGTGATAATAAGGGGCATCACCATATTTAAGATCGATTATTCAATGATTAATATAGGTTTTGCTCGATGATGACGGATTTTAATGTGATACTTAAGAATATCAAATTCTCTAATACAAAAGGATGATGTTATGACACTCTTCCATCAATCAAATCGTAATAACTTATGTATTCCAATGAACCCTTTTTTTTTTTTAAGTTAACCCATTAAAGGGCTAACCCCCTATATAGGTCAGAGGCCCCTTGACGCATCCAGGTGAAAAATCGAGGGATATGCACGAGTAGGCAGAGACCCGAGGGAGAAGACCCATATAACGAATTAATTCTCATAGCATACCCCTACAATATTTCAGTGGGAACTATGCTCCACACGAGAATAACCCGTGAAACCGGGGAAATTATTTTCACATTACTATGGTCTTACCAACTCTCCTGTATCCCTGGATGCCCAATGAACCCTTTAATGTTGTGTAGAGTGGGACTTTAATAAGACTAAAGAGATCTTGCTAAAACAATTATGATCGACAATAATTTTCACTAATAGCGTATCTCCATTCATGAAGAAAAATAAAAATTTTAATTGAATCAAATACTTTGATAACATAATATCATAGCTAATAAGGTTTTTATTTTTGTGCCCCAAAAAAATTTCCTACTTCAAATATTTACAATGGAATATATAGCTTAATTTTTAGAAATATAATTAAAAATTAGGGCACATGTGAAAGAAAAAAAATCGTATAGGTATATGGACATTATATATTTTGGGTATTGACCAATACCTACCAATACCAATGACAAATTGGTGTGTTCAGAATACGGGGCCACCGTGGTGATATTAGTCATATTCACATCTTATGCATATAACGTATTATTGAGATGGTTAACGATTTCACGGGTCTATCTTCATGATTGTTCAACCAAATCCGTTAGTTAGAAATAGTACTTTTGGGATAAACAATAAAACTTATGATAAAAATGGAATATTGTTGGAAAATATTATGAGGTTTGGTGAAAAATCAGTCTAGATGCTATTGGATCTGGAGCGACGTAGCAGACACAACAAATCAGATCGGGTTAAGTAAAGTTCACTTAGTCTACAGAACATAACATATCAGATTACGCTAAGTAGGACAACTTAGATTGTGGCCAGCTCAGAAGGGCAATCAGATCGGAGCTGGGCGAAGCTTCATGAACAGATTGATACAGATCATAGCAGGTTCCACCAAGTGCCTTCAAGCCCTGGAACAGATCAGATCACAGGGAGCTTCGAAGCAATTCAAGAGCAGAGCATGGTAGATGGAGCTTTGAAGTTCAGATCAGGTTCAGATCAAATCAAGAGGAGAGTGGTACTGAGCAGTCTTCGAGGCAATGACTTGACAAAAGTAGTGTATCAGATATGCTTTTGCTTTCCAACATAATATCAGAAGTATCAGAGTCCAATTGTAAACAAGATTTGCTACTCTGGAAAAACATTTTATGGAGCAGTACGAATCAAAGGACGATCAATTAATTCTTACTAAATGTATGCACGGGAATCAAAGGTGTGCCTACCGGATTTATTACCATTTGAATCTTGAGAAATATAAAAGGAAAATCATGTGCAAATGTTAGCAACGACGCTTTCTACACCTCACGCAATCTGAGCAACTGCGAATTCAAATTTCTATCAGAAGATTGTTGTTCTTTGTTTTTCATTTGAATCTTCTATAAAAGTATTTCAACTGAGTCTACAGGCTTTGTATCAAAACATATTTTATTACAGAAATCCTTTTCTCAATCAGGTAATATCCGGTGGAGCTTTGTGAATAGATTGATACAGAGCACTCTAAGTAGGACAACTTAGCTTGTGGACCAGTTAAAAAGGGCAACAGATCAGATCTGGTGTAGCTTTGTAACAGATTGATACAGATCATAGCAGGTTTCACCAAGTGCCTTCAAGCCTTGGAACAGATCAAATCAGAGCGAAGTTTCGAAGCAATTCAAGAGGAAAACAGAGTATATGGAACTTTGCAGTTCAGATTAGGTTCAGATCAGATCAGGAGGAGAGTGGTACTGAGAAGTTTTCAAGGCAATGACTTGACAAAAATAGTTGAGCAGATATGCTTTCGAGCATAATATCAGAAGTGTTAGAGTCCAATTGTAAACAAGATTTGCTACTTAGAAAAAACATTTTATGGAGCAGTACGGTCAAAGGACGATCAATTAATGCTCACTAAATGTATGAACGAGAATTCAAAGGTGTGCCTACCAGATACATTTATTACAGTTTGAATCTTGAGAAAAATAAAAGGAAAATCAGGTGCACATGTTAGCAACGACGCTTTTTACACCTCACGCAATCTGAGAAACTGCGAATTCAAATTCTATTAAACGATTGTTGTTCTTTGTTTTTCGTTTGAATCTTATGTAAAAGTATTTCAACTAAGTGTTATATCAAAACATATTTTATTAAAAAAAGCCTTTTGTCAAAATTGTATTCATAGCCTGCGAGCTGTATTAAACTTTCTACAGCGTGTGTGCTGTTTATCGAGTGATACTAGGAGTTTAGATCAGGTGCTGCCTGACTGAGTGGATTAGGATATGTTGTATTCTAGATCAAAGTCTTCTTGTGGACATCCTTCCAGTTTGGAAGAAAAGGAGACGTAGAAGCGTTGCATCGAACTTCCATAAACAATCTCGACGCTTTTTATCTATTTTTACTGTTTCAGTTTAAACACACCACTATTCAAGTTCGCTGCTCAATTGTGATCTTTCCGTATATTTATTTATTTCACAAGAAAACGGATCGGATTGAGTGCGGGAATCCGCTTCTAACAAAGTTGATTCCAAAACTGTTTTAAATACAAAAATATGTACCTAGAATTTATTCACCCTCCTCTAAACTCTAGCGCAACTTTGATCCTATCAAGCAGCATCAGAGCGATTTGATCCGGATCTTGATTTCCAACAAGTGGTATCAGAGCTTGGGAAACTCAATCCTTGAACGAAAATTGTTTTAAAACTCATTTGTATATTCAAAATGACATCATACAAAAACATTCCAATGTTTTCAAATGAAATTTATGATGATTGAAAATTCATATACAGGTACATTTGGCTGTGCATCATCACAGATGGACCCACGAAAATAATGAAAGCCAATACAGCAGTTGCAATATCGAATGGGGCTCTTGATATGATTGGGAAACCAAGATGTCAGTGGACAACCGAAGATAAGAAGAAAGTAAATCTCGACAATGTGGCCAAGGACATACTGTACAAGATGCTCGATAAAAACATATTCAGCAAAATCAAAATATGCAAAATGGCCAAGGAGATCTGGGAAAAGCTGACACAAATTTGTGAAGGCAATGGGAAGACAAATGAGAACAAGCTCACCGTTTCCATCCAGAAGTTCGATCTGATCAAGATGAAGCCAGGGGAGACCATGTCAGAATTTGATGAACGCTTTAGAAAAATTGTAATGGAACTTAAAACTACTTCGGAAAGTGTACACCAAAAGGGATGTGGACTTGAAGGTGATGAGAGCTCTACCCAAAAAATGGGATGTCAAAACTGTGGCAATTAGAGAATCAAAGGATCTAAACAAGCTCGAACCACGACTTGTTTGCTAATCTAAAGGCCTACGAGTTTGAGCTGGAGACCATATCTGATGGAGAACCATCCACTTCTTGATCAGTGAAGACACTATCTGCAACAAAGAAGCAGCCTCAAAAGACTGTAGAGTAGATTAGCAACGACGACATACCTCTCTTAGTTAAGAAGTTTGGGAAATTCATGAGAAAATATTCTTTTGAATATTTCTATCATAAAATAAAAATTAGAACAAACCACTACTGATCTAACTTGGTTTAATTGTGGCAGGTCTCGACATTTTGTTGCTGACTGCACGAAGCCAAAGAAAGATGACAAGAAGTCATCATAACGGAAGCCAAACAGAGGAATCAAGAAATTATTGACAATCTTCTTTAGTTTAGATACGTTTATTTTGTCAAATCTTATCATGGGGTTTGCAAGTTGTTTCCTACCTGATATAGTAAAGAGATGAAAGGTTGAGATTTAAAATATTTTCATTTTTTTAAAAAAATCGTACGGTTACATGATTTAAATTTCAAACATCTTTTACTCTATGTGTGACATGTATAACCACGTATTTTCACCTTTCACACATCTCTATATTTTTACCATAAGCAGTTATTTTCATTTTTATGTTTTCCTCAAATCTCTCTGCACTCTCAAAGCATTTACTCTTCAAAAGCTTTATGCATCCCTAATATGTTATCATCATACTTTTCACTCTACATTACAAAATACATCATTTGCTGCTAACGCTTTACAGATCAACTTCGAATCCGTACCGACCATACTTGATGAAGGTATGGTTCGTATGTTCCGCACTCTAGAGTCATCTGGACTTAGAGGCTATCTAGGATTTCAAGGTCCATGTATGAGGAGGCCCTCATTCAATTTTTTGGAGTAGCATCGATGATAGATGGAAGCATTGTAAGCACCACGGGTGGAAAAAATTGTGATAATAACGAAGGAGATGTTCACGGAGACCCTTGGTTTGCCGTCGGAAGGAATAACCATTTTTGGCAATCTCCCTCATGCAGTCGTCGAGGAGATGAAGGTATTTTTTTTGCTCTTGGGCATCCCTTTCAAACCCTCCAGCAAGAAGAAAGAGATGAAGGTTGACTATCGTTTGTTGAATGATATCATGGCAAAGTAGTTGAAAGCAAAGACGGGTTCGTTGACGTTGTCACAGCAGAAAGGTTTGACTTAATGGTGGCGATCAGCATCGGACTAAGGGTTAACTGGTCAAACATTCTATTTGGGATTTGGACTTCCATGGTTGCATCCCCAGCCCGCCAGTCTCAGGGTTACACAATGCAGATAGGAAAGCTGCTTGAGACGTTCACTTGCATGGACCTTGGAGAGTCCGTGGCCTTCCTCCACTGAAAGTGTTGAACGTGAAGTCTGTTCACACTTATATGAAAAGTTCTTCTATAGAAGCAAAGAGTCAGATTGGTGATGACAAGAAGATGGTCGTCAGGAAGAAGCTAAAAGCTCATGAAGATTCAAGAGCAAATGAGTTAAAGAAAAAGCGGATCGCAAAGCGGAAGGCCACAGAGGGAGGTGAAACAATCACCACAAAGAAACCAGTAGCTGAGCGCTCTCGGCCGATCAAGGTGCAATCTGACACCAGCTCGGAGGCTGCTGAGCGACACTCCATGGGTTATAGCCAAGCATCCACTATTTTGATTGCACCAGTGCGGCAAGAAAGGTCTAAAAGGCATAATCTAACACAACCTATATATGATATTCCTACTGCAGCAACTGGTTTGTTGTTGCTACGCAACCTATTGCGGGTGTTGACGGTGGTGTTGAAAAGATGGTGGTTGAGAATCCTCATCTGGAGGACCGTGGTGAAGGGGAATATTCTTTCGGTGCATAGGTTGAAGCTGCTGTTGTAGGATTGTCCTCTGCTGATCCTCATCTGGAGATTGTTTTATTCATTGGAGTGGTGGCCCAACTACAAAGACAATCCAGATTAGAGAAATCAACTGGTCATCCGCTTCCTGCCAAAGATAGATCCAGCTGCCAAGGATAAGAAATTTTGGTAGCTCTGGACAGGCTGAACCCAGTCAAGGAACACTGCATAGAATCGATCAATGACATTCGAGAGAGGGTCGATCCTTGGATCACGAAGTTTGATCAATGGCAAGAGTTCCAAACTGAGGCCAGGCTAAAACCTATATCGTCGATGACTCCTATCAAAAGTACGGCTAAGATTGAATGTGATATGCTAAAATGGGCTGAGATTGAAAAAAGGTATCCGAACTGCTGATGAGAAGGGAGTTTATTAGTTTAAATATGGTTGAGGATTTTCTATAGAAATCGGTGGCATAGCACTGGAAATATTTTGATCAAAACAAGCCATCTGCCAAACATGACCTGATGAACATACGCCGGCTCAAAGCAGAACTGAAACAGATCAGGGAACCATGTAGGTATTACTGGGCGCAAGCTGGTCTGCCTACAGAGCTCTGTCTATGGGGCACCATCTGCTGAGCATGACCTTGTCATCACTGGCAGCAAGCTTCAGTAGAGAATTGATCAATTATTAGCGTACGACATTGAGCAACTGACTCAAAATCAACCAGAGGACATGGACGCTATTTCAATGACGATAGTAGAGCCCGAGGCTCCTGACTGTACTGAGGAAAAGAGATCTGAATCAATTTGGAGTAACATGCTCAAGATTTGGAGCAAGCGATTTCGATGACGATAGTAGAGCCCGAGGCTCCCGAATGTGCTGAGGAAAAGAGATCTCACTCAATTTGGAGCAACAGGCTTGATTTGGAGCAAAGGGCTTTAGATCAGGCCGAGGAGCAACCGGCTCCAGCTAAGACAGAGGACCAACCGACTCCAGCTAAGGCAGAGGATCAACCGGCTACTGGGAATCCCGTAGCTAACAACACAAGTTTTTCCGTTGATTCTTCATCAGAACAGAATAAATAGGAACCACAGGTTCCAGTACAGAATAAAAATTCCTTTGAAATATGATGATGGCTCGCCAACATCTTCAGATATTCCCACTTCTCAAGAGCTGAAACTAGTTTCTAGCACCCCGGTAGCACCCAAAAGATCCACTTAGTTAGAAATACAAAAGATGAAAGAAGCTATCACGTCGCTAAAATCGTCCATATCAATCATGCGTGATGAACAAACTTATGTCAAGTATGATTTTCAACAATTCAAGAAGATATTTTTTCATAAAATGGTTAACTTGCTGGAATCAATCAAATGCACTCAGGCTTCAACGGAATCTAGCATAGTCAAATGAACGAGTGAAAATCATAAAAAATTGTGTAATGAAGTCACCACACTCAGCTCTCAAGTTGCTGAAGTGGTAGCATGTCTAAAGTAAATGGGTGATTCCAAGAAGGGGGAAAGTAGTCAAAGGAGGAGATAGACATTTTTTTATATACATTGAACATATAGTAGTGTGAAGTTACAGATATAGTGAACATATACAGATATATCAATGTACAGATATACAATGTATAATCCCATTCTTTCATTCTTTTGTACAAATGGAGAAGTCGTACAAATAAGTGTTTAACCGGAAACCATATTGGACTTCATAACTCGCCCAGAAACCAGATTAGGATTTCATGTAGGAAACATGAGTCTAATCGGTGTATAGAGGTTGCAAGGCTTTAACAGATACGAGCATCAGTAAACTGGTGTCATATTATTTTAAAGCAACCTGGTCTTTTGAGATGAGAGCGTAAGTAAGTGGAAAGGAGTGATGATAATGATGCAGATCTGTTCTTGTAGGTTTGACATAATTGCATCTTCGACAAGAGATCTGATGCTCCACGGATCATCTTAGTGTCATAAAGAATCCACGGACAATATTCCGTCATGTTCTTGTATTTCTTAATCATTGATATAGGAATCGAAACAAGCAAGAATAGGAATATATCGTATTTTTAAGAGCTTAGTTTCAAAGGATTTCTCTGGCATACCGAGATTTATGCTACACGATGGAGTTGCAGCAATATATAGAGGGATTCGTCACACTTTCTGCATCTTGTTATCTTTCAATGCTTTGCTAGAGAAATCCATCTCTCGGCTATTTTTCAAAGCCCGGTACTACTTAGATAACAATGAGATGATGCATATCTGATTTGTCTGATAATAGCCAGCTAAAGAGAAGCTTAAATAGAAAATCTTCTATGTATTAGCTATGGGTTTTGTAATCACCAAAGAGGGAAATTGTTGGAAATTTTATGAGTTTTGGTGAAGATAGAAATCAGTTTAGAGATCAGGCGTAGGAGACGCAACAAACCAGATCAAGCAAGTAAAGTCAACTTAGTATGCAGAACATATCAGATCGATCACGCTAAGTAAGGACAACTTAGTTTGTGGACCAGTTCAGAAGGGAAATCAGATCAGAGCTGGGTGGAGCTTTGTCAACAGATTGATACAGATCATAGCAGGTTCCACCAATTGTTTTCAAGCCTTGGAAATTTTCAGATCAGAGCGGAGCTTCAAAAAATTCAAGAGCATAACAGAGTATATGGAGCTTCATAGAGCAGATCAGGTTCAGATCAGATAAGGAGGGGAGTGGCATAGAGAAAGTCTTTGAGTCAATGAATTGACAAAAGGATTAGAAGATATGCATTTTAGCATAATATTAGAAGTTTCGGATTCAGCCATAAACAAGATGCGCTACTTTCGCCCATTGTAATTGATTTCACCTTTCTAAGCTGCTTGACCAAACTCATTTTGATTCAGTCTGGTCTATTCATTTTAAACCAATCAGACTCTTTAAATTATGTTCTAGTCTTATTGGACCATTGTAGTCTGACCCAATGTTTATCTTGATCTATTTTATTGTTCTGACCAGATCTGATTTTCTTTTCTGATCTGGTCTGGTCTACCTATTATGTTCTGAACTGAGTTGATCAATTGAGCTTCTTTGACTGTCGTAACATGTTTTATTGTCCTATACTTTGTTGATCTTTCTGGTATGACCTGACGTATTGTTCTTCTTTGATCTGACCTATTGTTATTGTTAGAGTAGATGCCCAACTAGCCAACTTGTGGCGTGTGGGTTTTCATTGACTCTTGTACAAACGATCTTTATATATGATATTCGCATTCTTTTATATGGCATTCTTTACTTTCATTATGTGTGTAATGATTTACAATTGTGTTGAGTAAAGACCTAGATTACACTAAAGCGTATGTTAGATGTGATAGTGGGTATGACGACTATCATGAAACACATCTAATAGTCGCTGTATATTCTGAACATGTTCCTAGTCGATGGGGCCGTCAAAATGAGGATAAGGCCGCCCGAGTTCGAGACTAGTATCTGCGATGCGAAGTACCATGTTTCATTGGTAGGGAACATTGTGATGTTCTGAGCATGCAGATAGATAGTGACCTGGTGATCTATCGAACTACCCTCGTTCGGACTTTCCAAGTGGTTACCATTTGTCGAGTGGATAAGTCCGAGATCTTGGTTGTACTGATTAGTCCTCACGACTCGAAACATCATTGAGACTCTACATGATAGGCGTCTCACTTTGACCCGTTT